>SJYT01059896.1:386857-479823 GCA_006410635.1 Cephalophus harveyi | reverse complement strand
GAGCATTCTTTTGCATTGCCTTTCTTTGGAATTGGAATGAAAACGGACCTTTTCCAGTCCTGTGGCCACTGCTGAGTTTTCCAAATTTGCTGGCAGATTGAGTGCAGCACTTTCACAGCATCATCTTTCAGGATTTGAAACAGCTCAACTGGAATTCCATCACCTCCACTAGCTTTGTTCGTAGTGATGCTTTCTAAGGCCCACTTGACTTCACATTCCAAGATGTCTGGCTCTAGATTAGTGATCAGATCATCAAGAATTACAAAATAAAACAAGTTAATTCATATCCATGATATAGATAAAAGTTTAAAAGACTGACAGTTCCAAATACTGGAAAGCATATAGTGGAACAGGAACTTTAGAAAGTACTGATGAGGGTATAAATTAGTTCAACAAGGTAAAGCAGTTAGGTATTACCTAGTGAAGTTGAGGTTATGCTTATACAAAACCCAGTAATTTTATTCCAAGGAACATAACATAGAGAACTATTTCCATATGCTTATCAGGTGATATATACAAAAATGTCAATAGAGGGAGAGTTTGAAACAGGTAGGAAATAATGCAAATGTACATTAATGAGAGAGTAGATAAGTAAATCATCTTAAATTCATATAGCTGACCCCAAACAACACTAGTTTGAGCTGCCTGGTCCACTTATACCCATATTAAATAGATGGGGAAACAATGGAAACAGAGACTTTATTTTTGGGGGCTCCAAAATCACTGCAGATGGGGGCTGCAGCCATGAAATTAAAAGATGCTTGCTCCTTGGAAGAAAAGCTATGACTACCTAGACAGGGTATTAAAAAGCAGAGACATTACTACACCAACAAAGGTCCTTCTAGTCAAGGCTATAGTTTTTCCAGTAGTCATGTATGGATGTAAGAGTTGGACTATAAAGAAAGGTGAGTGCCAGAGAATTGATGCTTTTGAACTGTGGTGATGCAGAAGACTCTTGAGAGTCCCTTGGACTGCAAGGAGATCCAACCGGTCCATCCTAAAGGAAATCAGTCCTGAATATTCACTGGAAGGACTGATGCTGAAGCTAAAGCTCCAATACTTTGGCCACCTGATGAGAAGAACCAACTGATTGGAAAAGACCCTGATGTTGGGAAAGATTGAAGGTGGGAGGAGAAGAGGGTGACAGAGGATGAGATGGTTGGATGGCATCACCGACTCGACGGACATGAATTTGAGCAAACTTTGGGAGTTGGTGATGGACAGGGAAGCCTAGCATGCTGCAGTCCATGAGCAAAGAGTTGGACATGACTGAGCGATTGAATTGATCTTAGAATATTTTTTGACATTTGTGACAATTTCAAAGAAACTCACAGATGAGTCACATAGTCTAGAAATATCAAAAAATAAGAAAAAGTTAGGTATGTGAAGAATGAATAAAATATATGTAAATACTAGTCTATTCTATTATTTACTATCATAAAATATATACAAATATATTGTAAAAGGTTAAAATTTATCATAACCTATGTACTTACAGACCTTACATGGTGCAATTCCAAGCAGAGAGAAACAGAAACAAATATAAAGATGCAATATTAAATCATGACTGCATAAAATTGACTGTAATGAACACTAATACTATAATAATTTTGTAGTATTTCCTGTTGCTTTTGCAGTGAGCTCAAGTGTTGGGAGTATCTGCTTAAAAGGCTGTGTGAGGCTAATCATGTCCACATGAGCAGTTTGTCTCTCCAGTAGATTGTGAATTGCAGTAAAGAAGTGATCTCTTGAGGTTCCTGAGTATTTTTCATCACACTTAGTGCAAAAGCGTAAACCTTGAATAACACCATGGGACCCATACAAAGTACCACTAGTGATGCTGGAAGCACTCCCAAAAAGCAGAGAAAAGTCATGACATTACAAGAACAAGTTAAACTGCTTGTTGTGTACCACAGATTGAGGTCTGCAGCTGTGGTTGCCCACCATTTCAAGATAAATGAATCCAGCCTAAGGACCATTGTCAATAAAAACAGAAATTCATGAAGGCATAACTGCAAATACGCCAAAAGGCACGAGAACTTTGTATTTTTTGTGAAATACCTTTTTATCTTATTTTGAAAGTGAAAACCTCATATTGAAAATGAAGCTTTTATGTGGGTACATGATTACTATACAAAAGGCATACCTATAGACTCAATATGATTCGAGAAAAAGCAAAGTTACTTATAACAACTTAAAGCAAAAGGAAGGTGAAGGATCTAAATCTGGAGATAATTTTCCAAATTATGTCAAGATATTAGGAGAAGCAGCATCTTTTACCAACAGGCAGCAGAAGAGTTTCTATGCCATTAAGAAACCTCATTCTCGTTAAGGAGAAATTATATCTGCCTGACTAGATTTTTCATGCAGATAAAAATGCCCTATTCTAGAGGAAGGGGGTGGGGGAAGCCACAGAAGACATTTATTAGTAATGCAGAGAAGTCAGCACCAGTATTTAATCAGGAAGGGATAGACTAACTCTACTGTTTCATGCAAATGCAGTTGGGTTTATGATCAGCACTGCCCGTATGTTTAAAGTTGCTGAACTCCAAGCCTTAAAAGGAGAAGATAAACACTAGCTGCCAGTTTGTTTGTGGTACAAGAAGAAGTTCTAGTCAATGAGATCCTTTCACTGGTTCCATCTGTACTTTGTCCCTAAAGTCAGGAAGTACCTTGATAGCAAAGGACTGCCTTCAAAGGTTCTTTTCATTCTGGACAATGCCCTCAGCCACACTGAACCCTGTGAGTTCAACACTGAAGTTTTCTACTTGCCTCCCAACACAACATCTCTAATTCAACTTTTAGATCAGGGGGTCATGAGGACTTTTAAGGCTCATTATTCACAGTATTCTGTGGGAGGGACTGTCAATACTATGGAAGAAAACCTTGATAGAGAGAACAACGTGAAAGTCTGGAAGGATTATACCACTGAAGATGCCATCGTGGTGTTACAGAAAAGTCTGAGCAGATTGGCAGCCAAAGACAATAAATTCCTGCTGGAGAAAAGTCCAGACGTTGTGCATGACTTCACAGGATTGCTACAGAGTCGATCAGGGAAATTATGAAGAGCCTGTGGATGTGGCCAAAAAAAGGTGGAGAGGAAGTGAAGAGTTTCAAGATATGGATCTTGAAGAAATTCAAGAGCCAATAGACACCACACTAGAAGAATGGACAAAAGATGGTTTCATAGAGATAAGTTCTTCCCAACCAGTGTCAGACAATGAGGAAGATGTAGAAGAATCAGTACTAGAAAACATACTGACATTATATAATTTGGCAGAAGAATTTATTGAAGACCACTTTTGACTTCTCTTAAGAAATGGATTTTTCTACGATATAGGCACTGAAACAAAAGCAAGTGGTGCAAGAAGGATTGGTGCCATATAGTACCATATAGAAACCATTTTTAGAGAAATGAAAAATTACAATGTATTTCTGTAAATTTACACTGAGTGTGCCTAGCTCTCCTGACCCCCTCCCCACCTCCACGACTGCCAACTCTGAGTCAGCAGGACCAACCCCTCCTCTTCCTTGTGGTCAGACTACTCAATGTGAAGATGACAAGGATGAAGACCTTCATGATGATTCACTTCCATTAATTAACAGAAAATAATCACTATGCTGTACAGTTAATACGCTTGTCTGTTGTGTGTACGTTTGTGTCTTTATGTGGAAATCTAATTACTATGCAGCAAGAACTGTATGAGAATTTTGTGTCATTATTGCCTAAGTATTCATTGTGTGCAAGACTTGTATTGAAGTAGATAACCTGTCCTTACATAGATATAAGGTGAGTGATATTAAATATAATTAATAATGTTTTAGCTTTCTTACTGTTTTATAACTTAAAAAAAAAAAAAAACTACATGACTGTAAAGTTTCTCTTACTTGTAACTGGAGAATCTATTATCAGCCTATCAGCACAGGTAAGTGTTTTTTTAATGCAACAATGCTTCCAATAGTGTACTATGAATATGACTATAATACCATATGCCATAAAAATTTTACACTGATTCATTCATTAGTGTATAGGCTATGGTACCATGAAGCAATTTTCTCAATTACCCCAGGCTACCACAAAACAATCACATTGATTCTTTGTTATCAGTGAAGGAACTGTTATACCTGTAAATAAATACAGATTTCTTTTTCACATAATTTTTTTTTTCATTTTTGATGTCTAGTGTTGGTAATACATAAAACATCTACAATGTACTGTGTAAGTCAGTATTGATGTAACTACTGACAGGTGATTCATCTTGCAAACAGATGATGTCAGTATCAATAAATATAGTAGAATACTGTATTTATTTAAATGTATTTTCTCCTTCTTTTGAGTTTCTTAATAACATTTTCTCTAGCCTACTTTATTGTAATATAATATTATATATATATATATCTTACAAAATACATCTTAATTGACTTTATGTTACTAGTAAGCCTTCCAATCAACAGCAGGCTATTAGTAGTTAGGTTTTGGGGGAGTCAAAAATTATACATGAATTTTCACCTGCAGGGGAGAGTCAGACCCCCTAACACCTGAGTTGTTCAAGGGTCAATTATAGTTGTAAATCATACATTATTGAAAATAAATGAAGCAGGCTATCAACATGAATGAAATTCAAAATATCACATTTAGGGGAAAGCCACTAAAGGGCATATGAAAGAGTAAGTTGTTATCAGCATGTAAAAGTAAAGAGCAGACAAAGCTAACCAGTATTTTTAGGATATACATATGTGGTAAAACCAAAAAGAATATAAAGGGAAATGTTAATGAAAATTTTAGAATGTTGACTCCAAAAAAAGATGGGCAGAAATGGAAATGGATTTGACCTGTGTCTAATTTTCCAGTTTTTAAGATAGGTGGCTTGTACATACTGATTTGTCTAATTGTTCTTTGTAAAATTGTACATATCTGTCAAATAGTTCGTTTTAATGTAATATTTCACAGGAAGATCATTTAAGTACTCTAATTTTATGTCTGAGTAAAGAATAAAAGAATTTGAGCTTGATTTTATCTATATTATGTTCTAAAAATAGTCACCCTCCTCAGCTGTTCTTCACTAATCAAACAAGTTTATCCTAAAAAATTTCATCACTACTTTAGGAGTAGTAGCCATTTTGCTTTTCTGTGAGGTAATCACTACAAATATTTCACCACTGCACGCTAGGGGCTGAAGTTCTAGAACATTTATGAGACTGTGCCTTGAGTGGGGTGCCATCGCCTTCTCCGATCTTAGACTTAACCAACTCAAATCCCTCAAATTTCCTGAAGCTTTGTTTGAAACCTATTCCTAAATATCGACTCCCATATCACTCAGGGTTCTAACTAACCTGACACAATTTTTCATACTTAAACATGCTGTGGGAGAGGGAGAGGGTGGGATAATTGGGGAAAATGGCATTGAAACATATATAATATCATATATGAAACGAATTGCCAGTCCAAGTTTGATACATGATACTGGATGCTTGGAGCTGGTGCACTGGGACGACCCAGAGGGATGATACGGGGAGGGAGGAGGGAGGGGGGTTCATGGTGGGGAACATGTGTATACCTGTGGCAGATTCATGTTGATGTATGGCAAAACCAATACAATATTGCAAAGTAATTAACCTCCAATTAAAATAAATAAATTTATATTAAAAAAATAAAATAAAAATGCCATAAAAAATGCTGATGTTTGCTAAGCTTAGAAAGATATCAAAGAAAAATAACTATTACATATTTTGAAAAGACAATACATATACTATCTTCCAAGGACTTAAAAGAAATTTAAAAAAATGGTATGAACTTCAAACAGGCCCTGGTAGAAACAGGGAAATTAAAAAATCATAAACAATTTTAGATAACCATCTGCAAAAGTGAAAGACTATTAAACACAGTTGACGATTTTAATAGCCCTTGTAAATTTCTATCCTAATGGATTTGTTCTGACACCTTGAATAAATTGTAATCCACAATTACTATAGCAGCTATGTCTCCTTGACATTCCATTTTTAAAAACAGGCATACCCAACTATGGCTAGAAACTGACTTATTTTAAACAGTGAAAGGAAAGTCTAGGGATAATTCATTTAGGTTAGACAAAAAAAGGGACATCTCAGTGTTACACATTATTATTATTATTTAGTCACTCAGTCGTGTCCGACTCTTTGTGACCCCGTGGACTGTACCCGACCAGGCTCCTCCGCCCATGGGATTCTCCAGGCAAGAATACTGGAGCGGGTTGCCATTTCCTTCTCCAGAAAACACATATAGTTTCAGTTAATGGAATTTTTTTTTTTCTTTTTTAATGTTGATCACAGGAAAGCTGACCTGACAAGGGGACAGGATTACTGATATACTGTTGTCTCTCTCCAAGCAGTAGATAAAAATATCAGAAAGATCTTTCTAATATGCTATCTTCTTATAACCACTGGACATGGTCCATCTCAGATAAGTCTTGATCGCTGTCCTACAGCACTGGTTCCTAAGCACTGGTCCTTCCCTCTGAACAAGAGCAGATACAATTAAACTGAATCCATTGAAGATAAAAGGAACCACTTATGGAAATGGGCCAGAAGAAAGAAAAGCATGACAAATAAGTAAAGCCTGGTTGTCTCAGATTGAAGTTTATAACTTTTTGTATTTAAAGCGAGAGGACAGGGCTACCATGAAACTTTAATTTTTAATACTGTAGATAAACCATTTCAAAACTAAGATGTTGCAGAAGTAGCTACTATAAGTTGCCATACCAATCGATCAGGTGCTGGGCAGCTTTTCCTGTGTCCCCTTAGTGCACAAACACATGTATATCTGTCTGTGGGTGGTAGTTAGCTGCCCTTTGTGCTGATGGGCTTTACTCTTCTACTTTGCATTTAAAAAGAAAACCTGAGTATTTAGCTATGAATATTATGCTGTTAAGTCCTCAGCCTGCTTCTTTATCTAATAGTAAGGGATATAGAAAACTCCTTGATACTGGCTCCTAAATAGGCTCCACTGCTTCAAGTTTCCAAGGCTTTTGTTTTTTAACTGTCTGTTGAGACTAAACCTTCTCTTCATCCTTCACCTAACTAAGATTCAACTGACTGCATGTCAGAAGTCTGTGCGATGCTTTATATGCATTACCTCAGCTGGTCTCTCATCCACACTCAGAAGTAAGTTCACTCTCTACTTAATATTTGAGAAAAGTAAAGCTTACTGGGGTTAACTTGTCACATGGCTCATAAATGGTGAAATCAAAGCTACTTCTGATTCACCTGGACTACAGCTGTGACCATGGAAATGAAGAGCAAGAGGCTTAAACTTCAAAGAGATATCTCTGCAAAAATTGACAGGATTCAGTTATCATTGGATCTGGGATTGAGAGACAGGGAGCAACCAGGGGTAAGTGGAGGCTTCTGATGTGGTGTCATCAATAGCAAGTAAGAGCTCTCGAAGGCAACTTGATGGGAAAGGGAGTGAGTTTGGTTTGGGCGGGCTGAATCTAAGTACCTCTGGGACATTCAGGTGGTGTCCACATAGTTAAACAAGTTCATATTGTAGTCCTGAAATAAAATCTAATGAAAATATGAAGCAGGAACTTAGGAGGAAAAGTGCAAAATAAAATTAGGGTTAAAAAATCCTTTTGGCTCTAAAAATAATATACACATATATAATACACACATTTATTATATATGCATTTAATAAATAACATGAAATGAAATATAACATTGAAATATGTATTTCAATGTGATATACTGAAAAATAAATAAATGAAAAATTTAGCCACATTAAAAAATGCCTAGTTTTCTAATCAGAATAGATGCTAACATTATAACCAATAAAAATCTTTAAATTTAGTTAGCTTATTTGAGTTACTTCCACATTTTATAAGAAATCCAACAGCTCAAATACACAAAATTTAATTGGGAAAGTAAACGCTATATTGATCTTAAGCTGAAATGAAATAGAATGTTTGGTTATGAGAAGTTTCAAATTTGTTGTATATTGTGAAGTCATTACCAAAGTTCATTTGATTCAGAAATTTTCAGTGGGTGCTACAACCACTATTTAAGATGATGTGGCTATCAATTTTTTTTCTGTTTCTCAATCTTATGTGTCTATCATATATAATTTATTTGCTGGTATTTACTTTTTATGATGATGTGCTTTTCTTGTTTTTAATGAGAGGGATTTCCATAAAAGCTTTTATGGAGCTTTATAAAAATAAATGTTCCTTTTTTTTTTTAAATCTCACATACACTAAGAAAGAGAGAAAGAAGGAAAGCATAAAAGAAAAGAATAAAGTCTGACCTAATTTAAGCTCTGGCTAAACTTTCAAAACTATAAGGCATTAAATATGCTTATTAAATTAAATAAAAATGTTAAAACTTCTTGACTTATGCCACTATGCCATAAGTGCTAATTTCGTTTAATTGTTCCCAGCTAGACATCAATTTTTTAAAAAGGAGTTAAAGAAAAAGAAGAATGGAAAATTCTTAACCTGGATAGGTAATAATCTGCCTGCAAATTGTTCATTTATGTCACCGAAGGGAAAGGGGAGCTCACATTAATACTGCATGCTAATATGCTTCTTCTAGCTTACCCCACACACTTTAACCCAAATTGCTATTAGTCTACAGAAATGTCACAAAGTATCTGTGCAAGCTAATTTTCAGAGTTTTGCATGAAAACCTTGGGAAACAGAGCCAGAAAATGGTCTCCCCATCATGGTCACTCACTAGATGACCTTCAGATCTCTTTAGCTTTGTAAAGAAACCTCATCATTGCTTTTGAATATCCAGTTGCTAACTACACTATGGCTTTTTGTTGACTGGGATAAAAGGTATCAGATGATTTTGTTCCTAAAATATGTAAGTGTTCTAAAACTGCTTAGCTGCTTTCAGTTGTATATGAAGTGACTCAAATGTAAAATAAATCTCTCCTCTCTAATGGCTATTCCATTTATACAAGACATATTCAAAATAACTACAGAAACCCATAATCTGTCCATTAAATACATGGGTCACATTCTTAGCTTTAAACAAATTCTGGTTTGTTAGCACTTAGTGAATTTGTTTCACAAAGTGTAAGTGACATAAGAGTATTTAAAGATCTGCACTGTGTGCATGCTCAGTAGTGTCTGACTGACTCTTTGCGACCCCAAGAAGCCTTCCAGGCTCCTCTGTCCATAGATTTTTCAGGCAAGAAAACTGGAGTGGGTTGCCATTTCCTCTTCCAGGGGATCTTCCCCATCCAGGGACCCAACAGGCATCTCTAGCGTCTCCTGCATCAGCAGGCGGATTCTTTACCACTGAGCCACCTAGTAAGCCCCCATTTAAAGATCTTGTCCTACCACATCTCACAGATGAGGGAAACCCAGGTCAGTGAAGAACAGCAACTTCCTCTTGGCCCTGTAACTTATGAGGTGACAGGAACCAGAACTTTCTCCCATGTTCACAGCCTCCCAGTTCAATGATGTTCCTCCTGGTCTCATTTCTTTAGTATTGCTAACATATAGGAGGATAAAACTCTCACGCTGAGCACTGGCAATAATGATCAGTTGTGTAATCTTCCCATTGCTATTTCTCTAGGGAAATGAAGTGTTTCCTCCAGAATTGAATTGAAAATAATAATTGAAATTATTGTCCCTTTGGTGACATAAATGAACACACACACACCTATATATACACATGCATATTTTCTTTGCACATCCATATAGAACAATCCTGGAAAGGAAAGACACACTGAGACAGGCTGAGACCTGGGATCCTTTACTATAGTGCTTGCACCTGACCAAAAGTTTCTTCAAGCAGCAAAATACAAAGAAACTATAAGGGACTAAAAATAGCTGTGCATATGCTGCACAGTTGGGGCAAATGATGGACAAGAAGATACAAAAAGACCAAAACCCAACTGACACTTCTGAAGAGCAGGAGCAAAAGCGGGTACTGCACGTGACCCCTGCACTCAACGCTGCCGAAAGGTTGGGCAAATCACCTAAGCCACTTCTCTGACCTGATCCTCGACATACACACTACCCTCACCCCATATAAGGAAATCAGTTCACTTCACCTCTAGGAGCCAGTAAAGGGAATCTGTTACTTGTTTTCACTCCCCACTGCTGCTGGAGGACCACAATAAAACTTTGCCTGGATTTCTTGTCTGAAAGTGAAGTGAAAGCGTTCGTTGCTCAGTCATGTCCACAACCCCTTGGACTGTAGCCCACCAGGTTCCTTTGTCCATGGAATTCTCTAGGCAAGAATACTGGAGCGGATAGCCATTCCCTTCTCAAAGTGAACTTCCTGACCCAGGGATCGAACCTGGGTCTCCTGCATTGCAGGCGGATTCTTTCCCTCTGAACCACATTTCTTGTCTAGTTCCTTATCAATTTCTATTGGTTAAGGAAGCCCAAGAACACTGCTCAGTAACAACACTACAGTCCTGGTCTTAGAAAAGAGCATCAGCAAAGGCTAGAGAGATTATAAATGAAGTATACAACTTTCAGTGACTAAATTGACACACAGAAACGAGGAAAATGAATTTTATTTCTGAATCCACTCTTCTGTGCATTGTGACTCATGCTTGCTAACACTGAGTCACTCTGTGATGAAAATACTAGGCTTGTTCCTCTCCAGCCTTACCAACACATATAAAACAAATGTCATCAAGTGTGTGTGAAAACATTTCTTTGCTGTTTCTCTTTCCTACTAGATTGTCAGCTCCATGAGTTTGGAGTCCATGTTTGTTTCAGCATCATTATAACTGCAGTGCCCTATGTATAATAGGTACTCTGCATTTTTTTATGTTTTATTATTATTATTATTTTGGCAACACTGTGAAGCACACAAGGTCTTATTTCACTGACCAGGGATGGAACCCATGCCTCCAGCAGTGGAGTCTTAACCGCCGGACTGCCAGGGAAGTTGGGTGATCTTTAAAATTGTGTTAAATGCACAAACAAAGAGGAATCTGTGTTCTAGAAGGAATAGGGGCTATAGACTGTTCCCACAAGTCTGAATTCCTGAATCCATTTTCTCAAGCTTAATCCTGAAATGAGACAAAAATCTATACCATGGGAAGTTTACTGGATTAGCAGGCAAGCCTAGACTCTGCTGACTGCCTGAGTGGAGTAATTAACTTCTCCAGGCAGGCCTTAGTTTTTTTTCCATAAAATGGGGTAAATACTTGTCGTAGTTCCCTTTCAGTGTTTTTGTGAGGACAAAATATTAACAAAAGCCAAGCCATGTAGAGATTATATTCGGCTACTTAGCCAAAAGGCCTATCACTTTCACTGCCACCACGGCCATCTGGGAGTCATTCTGGGAAGTTACTCTTCTCTCTTCTCTGTGTCTACATTTGTCCCATGCCCAGAAGGTTCTTCTCAGGAGTCGTTCCAATGCTAATGTCAGCACAAACTTGAGTCTCTAGTGAAATTAGGTAAAATTAAAAAAAAAAAAAAGAGAGAGAAGGAAAGTAAATATATTCCTTTAAAATGACATTTTCTGAGGAAAAACATCATTTACCTTTACAAGTTTACAAATGGAAATTTTTGATAGTGCACTATCGAGTCATTGCCTTTTAGTGAATTTTATTTCAAAAGATAGTAGACTTGTGGATGACAATGGAGTCTCTATCTTTAAGCCTCATGTTGTGGCAATTCTTTGAACATAAATGAACATTCCCAGAGAAAACACATTTTGTCTTATTTTTACAGAGGCTGTGGAGTTTTTTCAGGAGCTGAGTAGTTTTGAGGCCTTCTGAATGCAGAAATTGCTTTTCAAATTATGCTAAAAGATTTCAAACTATATTTCCTTTGTTATAGAGATGTATCCCCCTTCAATTGTAAATCAATTATCTCCAATTAAACCATGTTGTCAACAGTGTTAATTACTGAGTTCCTCATAATTCTTTGGTACATGGAAACAAAAAAGCACTTTTTATATTAAATTGTCCAATGGAGTATTTAAATTTGGTTTTGAAACCTTCTCTTTGTTTCTATGCAGTAAATAGTTACTTTTCTTAGTGAGGTTTTTAAAAAGGAGTATATTTTTAAAAATTTTTTTTTTTGCTTGAAAGTTATTGAGGTGAGTGGGTGTTTTTTGTTGCTGTTGTTTATTTTTTGTCTTATGAAGTTTGAAGATTGATTAAGCAAGCAAACAATTTGGGCTCTTAATATTAAAAAATTATGCAGGAGAATAAGCTCACCATATTTTAAAACACAACTGAAATGCATCTCAAAGCTAGCTAAGATTTTCTAAGCCTACTTTGGAAGAAGACTCTTGGAATTGGTCATCATCATTTACCAAAGAGTTTTTGAGTGGCCAATATGCACAGAAAATCCTTAAAAGGGTTGCTTACAAAAAATTATACCAAACATAGTTTGCCCAAGAAGCTACTAACCCTGGTTGATATTCAGTTAACCATCAATACCAGTAAGAGAGTCATTTCAATAAAAGACCAAATTTTGCTTCAGAAGGGTCCCACCTCTTCTGATTTTAAGAACTTGGATAGATTGCTCAATGTCACAGTATCTACTTTCTCAACTGTAAAATGAAGTTATTGATATATTTATAGGATTTGAATGGACTAAAAAACAGTGTTTTGGGATGTGACAGCATTTTATAAATTGTGTAATTCACAGATGTGTGCAAACAGCAAGTTTTATTTAAAGACAATGTATACTAGGACCACAAACACAGTTTACACAGTAAATGATACAGCAGTTCAGAGAGGAAGCAAACAGTTGGTAGTGGCAGGATATGTTTTCAATAAAGCATATTGAAAGGTTCATTTAAACTTAAAATTAAGTTAGGCAAATTATGGAAAAGCACGGCTTGATTATACTTTTAAATAAAGAAAGTCTCTTTCTGACCAAGTTAACAATGCAACATTTTTTTTCCTCTTCTTTACATTTGTGCTAACTGAAACCATGTCTAGATTGGAAAACATCTTTTGAAATTCAGCCTCACCTAAAATATATTTTCTTCCACAGACGTATCTTTGCTAATTTCAGCAGGAAGTGTGGTGCTGACACGTGATCAGCAGAGAGACAGAGTGTGACCAGCAGCTGATTGGATCTGAGCCCAAGAACAGCGATCAGATATTAACCACTTTGAGTCACAACCTTGAGTGCGTGGAATGCATCTGATTGGTCATTTAATTTCCTGTCATCCAATCAGCTCATTTCCCTTACACAGAAAGTTTTATGGGGCGGGGGGGAGTGGGGGAGCAGGGTGGGGGGAAGAGGGGGAGATACGAAGTAGCTTTCATGAGTCTCTTAATTTTTTAAAAGAGGACTTTAAAGAGTATTTTAATATGATATTCAAAAGTGGATGTTGAGTCATGCCTTTGGTTACCACAAGATAAAAGAACAAAGAAAGCAGAAATTTAATCAGCATTTATCAGATTTTTAGAATATCTTACATGCAGTAGCTGTGGCCAATACAAATGAGACCAGCCTAATTTTATTCTGTGGCTGAAGACACTTTTAACTTCCCTCAGGTTGTCAAAAAAAAAGCAAAAGTTTTGGAGTCTGATAGACCCGGATTTGAATCCAAGGACCACTGTATAGTGTGCATTCTGGAATAATTAGTCTCTCTATACTTCATTTTAGACTCTGATGCTGGGAGGGATTGGGGGCAGGAAGAGAAGGGGACAGCCGAGGATGAGATGGCTAGATGGCATCACGGACTCGATGGACATGAGTCTGAGTGAACTCCGGGAGATGGTGATGGACAGGGAGGCCTGGCGTGCTGCGATTCATGGGGTCGCAAAGAGTCAGACACGACTGAGCGACTGAACTGAACTGAAACTTCATTTTTCTTGTATAGAAAATGGAGGCAATGCTGAACATGTTGTGAAGATTAAAATGAGATAGTACATGTAAAGTTCATGACAGCGTGCCTCGGACATATTATGTACTCAATAGTGATAAGCCTTTGTTATCATATGTCACTACGATTGCAACATTAGTTACTAAAGCATATCCCCTAGCTTATCCCCAGTGTTACTGAACTTAGTACCTAGAAACGGGATGATAAATACCAAATAAGCTGTAATATGTGGCACTGACTAGGAGGCTGATAGTGAAGAAAGTAACATTTCAGGGTAGAAGGACAGTAGTCCATGATACGCTCAACTGAAGTAGCTTAGAAGGTTGACAAGGTATAGGATAGCTTGGAAAGGAGAAGCTGGAGAACAGAATGTCAGTGCTATTCTTAACTGCCATGGTCTATCTATGGCAAATGGAGAAGGCAATGGCAACCCACTCCAGTGTTCTTGCCTGGACAATTCCAGGGACGGGGGAGCCTGGTGGGCTGCTGTCTATGGTGTCGCACAGTCAGACACAACTGAAGCGACTTAGCAGCAGCAGCAGCATCTCTGGCAAAATATAGGGAAGATGAAAAAACCCTGATGCTGGGAAAGATTGAAGGCGGTAGGAGAAGGGGACAGCAGAGGATGAGATGGTCGGATGGCATCACCAACTCAATGGACATGAGTTTGGGTAAACTCTGGGAGTTGGTGATGGACAGGGAGGCCTGGTGTGCTGCTGTCCATGGGGTCACAAAGAATTGGACACAACTGAGTGACTGAGCTGAACTGATTCAGGTTAGAAAAATTTCCAATGGGTTTATAACTGATTCTAAACCATTATAACAAATATAAACAGCATACATGTCCAGATTTTGTCTACAAACCTCTCTCCACCACATTCAGAGTGCACTTGTAGAAACTTACAGATGCTAATCCTGATTCCTCTTTTTATCAGTTGTACTACCACCTGCCATACACACAGAGCAATAAAATGGTGTATATGATGATTATAAAAGGTGGCCCATGTCTGATGCTTATTTTCCTCTTTCTGACTTACTTTACTCTGTATAAGAGACTCTAGGTTCATCCACCTCACTAAAACTGACTTAGGTTCGTTCCTTTTTACAGCTGAGTAATATGCCATTATATAAATGAACCACAACTTCTTTACACACTCATCTGCCAATGGACAGGAATCTAGAAAAATGGTACTGATGAACCTAACAGAGAATGGACTTGTGGACACAGCAAAGGAAGGTGAGGCTGGGACAAGTTGAGAAAGTGGCATTGACACATATACACTATCATGTGTAAAATAGTTAGTGGGAAGCTGCTAAATAACACGCATTGGCCTGTGATGACCAGTGCTCTGTGATGACCTATAGGGGTAGGATGCGGGAGGCTCAGGTGGAAAGGGAAATTATGACTGATTTGTGCTCTTATATGACAGAAATCAACACAAATTTGTAAGGCAATTTTCCATTAATTAAAAAAAACTGGTTCACAAAATGGTACTATCGAGCCTTATTTCAAGTCAGATAATACAGATTTAAGAAATGAATGCTTGCCACTGATTACCTATTCTTCATTAATGAATAATGAAACTACCTCCAATTTAGACTTTCTATAACTTAAAATTCTCTTGTTGAAAATATCAATAGCTGTACCTCTTACCTTTTATGCTGATTTTCTTAACACTGAACTTCAATCATGTGCCCTCCTTACTCATAATCTTTCCATGACTCCCCATTACCCTCCAAACCACAGACAAACTCCTTACTCTGGAATTCTAGGCTTTTCTCCATGGTACCTTCCTCTAATTTTTTCAACTTTATTTTTTGCTTCTAGCATAATTGCACAGAACTGCCACCAAAATGGAAGATGCCTTCTGTCACAGAGTAGAGAGCAATTTCAACTACCAGGACAATAAAAAGGAAGATTTTTAGGCTACAGATCCCTTTTGGACCCTTAGAAATAACAGTACCCCCTGTCTTACACTGTTAAAGCAATTTGACCCTCATTAGGTCCCTTTTCTGATCAATAAAGTCTTTGTTTTAAATCTTGTTCCTGATGGTGCTCACCCTGCACTATTCAACTGAGCTGGGCTACTGGGCTCTTGCCTTTGGAAACTTGCCCTGCCCCTGTGTTGACACCATGGCATCTATCCATTTCTGACTCCTGGTCTTTGCTCTCAGATTTCTTTCAGCAATTGTGTAGTTTCTCAAGCTTCAGCCGATCCTGGCAGCTCTTCATGCAACTTGGCCCCATCAGTTATTCAGTCATCCTTCCCGTCCTTCTTGGCTTCAGGAGCTATTAACCCAGGTTCCTCAGGTGGGGCTCAGTGGTAAAAAAATCCACCTGCAATGTAGGAGATGCAGGAGACCAGGTTTGATCCCTGGATGGGGAATATGCCCTGGAGAAGGGCATGGCAACACACTCCAGTATTCTTGACTGAAGAACCCCATGGACAGAGGAGCTTGACAGGCTATAGTCCACAGGGTTGCAAAGAGTTGGACATGAGTGAAGCAACCTAGCATGAGCACTGCCCTCAGATAGGGCTTGGAAAGACCCTCCTCTGGGAGTTTGCAGCCAGTCCTTACCCTATACTATATGCTTACCAAACCAGCCTAGCCATGTAGTCTGGTGTCTGCCTGTATTTCCATCCACCTATCAGGGTTTTGTAGGGTGGGAAGATACTGTCTATTCTTCTAGATATATCCTAAATGTCATCTCTTCTGTGAAGCTTTTCTTTATCTCACTCCCCTGGATGAAATCAACCAGTTATCTCTCTGTATGCTCATAGAACTTTTTGCTTCTTCTAATTGATATCAATTCCATTATTTCAGAATTCCAAACTAAGCAAATGCTTAATCTGTCCTTATGGCCCAGCTCAAATGCTACTGTTGTATCTCTCTGACTTTCTCCCTATTCACATCAGAAGGAAACAGTTCCTTCTGTTTCCTTGACATTCATGACAGATCTAAGTTTCTTAATGGCAAGAATATACTATGTTATTCTTTGTATTCTTTATACCCAGCTCAGTAAATTATCAGTAAGTTTCTGTAAGACCTTACTGATGACATGGAGTTTTAACTATAGTATTTCATTTGATCCTTACAATGACAAATAAGGAAAGAAGAACAGCTATTATCTTCATGCGAGAAGGAAACAGGCTCAGAGTAGTTAATCAGTTTAGCCTAACCTTGCACAGGTGCAACTTGAACCAGGTGTTAAACAGACTTTAAGTCCAATTAACTTACCCCTATTCATATTCATTTATTTGTTCGTTCATTATCTGGATATTAGAGTTTCAAAGACAAATGAAACCTGCTGCTGCTGCTGCCAAGTCACTTCAGTCGTGTCCGACTCTGTGCCACCCCATAGACGGCAGCCCACCAGGCTCCCCCAGCCCTGGGATTGTCCAGGCAAGAACACTGGAGTGGGTTGCCATTTCCTTCTCCAATGCATGAAAGTGAAAAGTGAAAGTGAAGCTGCTCAATCGTGCCCAACTCTGGTGTTCCCCTAAAAGACTCACCTATTGAAGAAGATAAAAAATTTGATTCTTGCACTGGTAGGAAAAAAGTTTAGAATTGTATCATACCATATGTATGACTGTGTACCCAGCTTAGATAGGGGTGGAGAAGGGCCTGGAAACATTTTTAGATGGGATAAATCCTCAACTAGGTCATAGAGGATAAGTAGCTATTATTCAAATGAGTAAGCAGGTATAAGAAATTTCTAGACATGAAGAAAGTATGTGTAAAGTCATAGAAATGGACTTCCCAGGAGTTGCAAGCATATTGGAACAGAAGCTGTGAAGAATATCAAGAATGGGCAGTCAGAGAGTTGACACACTTCTTGGAAGAGATGGCATCTAAATAACAGACTATCAAAGCAGAATAACTCAGCTTGTATTCCCTGCCCATGAAGGACAACAATATTTTTTAAAAGAGCAAATCCATCTTGGTCGTCATCAAGATTTAAAACTGAATGTAAATAAGGAAATAGTGGTTTCCTCTCTCTCTTGTTTTTACTGTTTAGTCGTTAAGTCATGTCTGACTCTTTTGCAACCCCATGGACTGTAGCCCGCCAGGCTCCCCTGTTCATGGGATTTCCCAGACAAGAATGCTGGAGTGTGTTGCCATTTCCTTCTCCAGGAGATTTTCCCCACCTAGAGACTGAACCCACATCTCCTGCATTAGTGGGCAGATTCTTTATCGCAGAGCCACCAGGGAAGTGCTCTCCTCTCTGGGAATATATGTGTTCACAGACACACACATACTCACGCATGCGCGTGCACACACACACACACACATATATATGCATGGGCTTCCCTGATGGGTTAGATGGTAAAGAATCTGCCTGGAATGCAGGAGACCTGGGTTCTATTCCTGGGTTGGAAAGATCCCCTGGAGAAGAGAATGGTCACCCACTCCGGTATTATTGCTTGGAGAGTTTCATGGACAAAGGAGGGTTGCAAAGAGTGGGACACGACTGAGCAACTAACACATACATGTATATATGCACATAATCATATACATCATGTTGTATATGTATCATTATATTTATTTATATATATTTACATATATATCTGTGTCTTGAGTTATTCTTGGCAAGAGCATGGTTCTATCACAAAATAACTCCACCATAGCTAAAAGTCATTATTAGAATGTTATTTGATGTCAATATATGAAGTGAGTAAACAAAAATAACTTGGACCAAGTGACATTTTTACATGAAATTACTGGAAAGAATTTACTCATGTTACTTTCTTATACTGCCAGATTTCTGCAGAATTATAGATAAGAAGTAGCAATTATTAGAGTACAGAAAAGAAAGTATTCTCCCAGTGTTCAAAAAGAGCATAAAAATAATTTCCCTAAATACAGGCCATTAAGCTTTAATTTTGATCTTCTTTAAAATATTAATATGGATTATAAATTGTTTTCCAGCTCTCATAAAGGTAATGCCGCGAATCCAGCATGGATTCACTTAGAGTAGGCCATGCCACAGAGAACTCATTTGCTTTTTAATAGCCTGACCACACAGGTAGAAAATAGAAGCTCTCTGCTAATACTATAGTGTCAAATATCTATATTCAATCAAAATAATTTGGGTAGACTCTTATAATGACTTTTTGGACATGCATGATATAATTAAGTATAAAATAATTTGTCCTGATTGAATTCTAGCCAGGGTATTGATTAATAGAGCTGAACATTCACTTACAATGTAGTGTTTAGAGACATTACTCTGATCTATCCTGTTCAACAAGTTTGTCAGTTATTTTAACAGCTTAGAAGTTATGCTTATTATATTTTTTTAGTCATATAAAGCTGAGAAATCTTAATTTGATTTGAGAAAAGCAGGATTCTAAAAGTCTTCTAAGTAATATAGATTGTAGGGCTTCCCTGATGGTTCAGTGGTAAAGAATTTGCCTGCCAGTGCAGAAAACACAGGTTCAACCCCTGATGAAGATCCCACATGCCATGGAGCAAGCTAAGCCCGTGTGTCACAACTATTGAACCTGTCCTCTAGAGTCCAGGAGCCACAGCTGCTGAAGCCTGCATGCCCTAGAGCCTGTGCTCCACAGAGAAGCCACTACAATGAGAAGCCTGCGCACCGCGACAAAGAGTAGCCCCCACTTGCCACAACTAGAGAAAAGCCTGCATAGCAATGAAGATCCAGTACAGCTAAATAAATAGTATACAAAAACAAAACAAAACAAAAAATAATATAGACTGTAGTTAAGTCGCTCAGTCATGTCCGACTCTTTGCAACCCCATGGACTGTAGCCCACCAGGCTCCTCTGTCCATAGGATTCTCCAGGCAAGAGTACTGGAGTGGGTTGCCATTCCCTTCTCCAGGGGATCTTCCCAACCCAGGGATCGAACCCAGGTCTCCCGCTTTAGAGGCAGATGCTGTAACCTCTGAGCCACCAGGGAAGCCCAATATAGACTGTAAGGACCAAATAATTAATAAGAATCAGTTCAGTCACTCAGTCTTGTCCAACTCTGCAACCCCACGGACTGTAGCGTGCCAGGCTTCCCTGTCCATCACCAACTCCCAGAGCCTGCTCAACCTTATGTCCATTGAGTCAGTAATGCCATCCAGTCATCTCATCCTCTGTCATTCCCTTCTCCTCCTGCTTTCAATATTTCCCAGCATCAGGGTCTTTTCATAGCTCTATACCTTGTAATGTAACAACTATTCTATATTGTAAACATTTTCATATCTATAAATTAATAACAATAAATATAACTAAAAGTGTGAACCTGTATTTTAAAAAAGTAATTATTATGTATAAAATGGACATTTCATTTTTATTACAAAAGTCTCAAATACTTTGAAAAACATTGGCAGAACTGTAAAATAAGAGCAGGACAATGAGAGTTATATGTCATATTTGCTTATCTTCACATTTTAATGTGGATATCAGATTTTAATTGAAATACTAGCAAAGTGTGATACATTTAGAGAAAGATGACTTACAGGGTGGTCAGGTATTGTTGAAAATTTGGACTCAACTTCCTTGAAATTATAAATCCTATTTTCCCATCTGGCAGTTCTTCTCCATGAAAATTGAGGAGAGAATATAGAAGAACTGTTATGAGGGAGGAAATAGACTTATTTGGACAGGAAAATGAGTGTATATAAAGCATAGCCTTAACTTGCTGGAAGGTGCCACTTCTCCCTAAGTATAGAAAGCTAAATGGGCTATCTTGTTATGGAGAGCATGAATTTATCCATTTTTAATTCATTTACTCATTTGATAGCTACTGAATGCCTGGAGTGGGTTGCCATTTCCTTCTCCAACTAAATGCCTAGCCTGAGTCAAGCATTATGTTATGTATTAAAGAGACAAAGTATAATTAGAAACAGGACCTGCTCACTAGGAGATCATAACTTAGAAGGAAAGGAGTGGGAGAAATGTGATAAATAGAAAAATAAGTAATCAGAATATGAAAGGTGTCACAGTAATACACAAGCTCTAGTACCCATCAGGAGAAGGAAATGGCAACCCACTCCAGTGTTCTTGCCTGGAGAATCCAATGGATAGAGGGGCCTGGCGGACTACAGTCTACGGGGTTGCAAAGAGTTGAACATGACTAAGCAACTGACACACACACACAGTACTCATCAAGCCATAGGAATGGCTGGAATTACCAATTCTGTCCCAGGAATAAGGGAACATCTAGGGTAAAGCTTCATTATAATTAAAATATATATATATTAGCTAAGAATAGATTTTTCTACATGGTACATTCTATACTAAATGCTTTGTACCCATCATCTAATCTAATCCTCAAGACCTCCCTATCAGTTCAGTTCAGTCGCTCAGTCGTGTCCGACTCTTTGCGACCCCGTGAATCGCAGCATGCCAGGCCTCCCTGTTCATCACCATCTCTCGGAGATCACTCAGACTCACATCCATCGAGTCAGTGATGCCATCCAGCCATCTCATCCTCGGTCATCCTCTTCTCCTCCTGCCCCCAATCCCTCCCAGCATCAGAGTCTTTTCCAATGAGTCAACTCTTCGCATGAGGTGGCCAAAGTACTGGAGTTTCAGCTTTAGCATCATTCCTTCCAAAGAAATCCCAGGGTTGATCTCCTTCAGAATGGACTGGTTGAATCTCCTTGCAGTCCAAGGGACTCTCAAGAGTCTTCTCCAACGACCTCCCTATAGTCTATTATTTTTCTCACTTTACAAAATAGGAAATCAACACACAGTAAATATTGTTTTTCCCATTTCACAGAAAAGGAAACCAACTTTGCCAGGATTACCTAACTACTAAATGGCAGAGCTAAATTATAAACCCAGGGAATTTCACTACAGGGACTGCATTCTTTACCAGTGTTTTCCAAAATCTTTGCTACAACAAATTGGTGAATCATGAAATCAATTAAATGTCTCTAATATCATTTTTGCAAATTACTAGAATAGAAAATATCTGGGTAAGGATGACTATTGTTGTAATAAACTCTAGTTACAGAAGTTTATATACAGATGTCTGTATTAAGCCACAATACAAAATATATTTCTTATATGTGCATTAGTTATCAACTGCTGAATAACAAGTAACCATAAACCTTAGTAGGTTAAAAGAGTGACATATTATCTCATAGTTTATGTGACTCAGGAATCTGGACATGACTTGGCTGGGTTTCCTGACCCTGGGTCTCTCATAGAGCTATGGTTTTCTCAACAATTGACTAAGGGTATTCACTTTCCAATTCAGTTGCTTGGTGGATGGCAGGATTCAATTTCCTCCAGGCCATTGGACCAAGACTCAGTTCCACAGATGCTATGGACTGGCAACTTCCTTCAGGTTTTCCCCATATGGCCTTTCTGTAATCATGTGATGACATGGCATCTGGTTTCACAGAGCAAGTGAGAGAGCAGGATGTCTAAGGGGTGTCTGCACAAAAAGAAGGTTAACAGGGTGGAAGGAATAGTCTTCTGCCACTTAATCACAGAAGTGACCTCCTCCTACTTCTGCCATAGTGTATGTGCTAAAACCCAGTTACTAGGTTCAGCCAACACTCTGAGGAGATATTCCTCACAGGCATGAATTCCAGGAAGTAGGTATCAATGAAAGTCATGCCAAAAGCTGTCCAACATGAGCAAACTGTAGGTATTAAGAATTATTGTTCAGTAGCCTCAGTTGTGTCTGACTCTTTATGACCCTGTGGACCATAGCCCACCAGGCTCCACCACCCATGAGATTTTCCTGGCAAGAATATTTGAGTGGGTTGCCATGCCCTCATCCAGTAAGAATTTTTAGGTTGGTACAGAAGTAATGGCAGTTTTGGACCATGAATTTTAAATCATTATAAGTAGGCTCAAACATATCTTTATTAATCAAAATAGGAACCATTGCAGTCAATATATTTTTGCCAATGAGAAATAAGTTTGTTTACTCCTATAGTGTAAAAATCGGTGCTTCAGAAATCAGTGAACTCTTGGAAACAATTTTCTTCCTCCTCCTGGTTTTGGAAATGTTTTCCCTGCAAAAGTGGTTGAGATGCTTGAAGAAGTTGGCGAGAGGTCAGATGAATGTGGCCAATGAGGCAGAACTTTGTAGCCCAATTTGTTCAGCTTTTGAAGTGTTGATTGTGTGATGTGTGATTGAGAATTGTCTGGAGAAGAATTGGCCCCATTCTGTTGACTAACTGGGGCTGTAGGCATTGCAGTTTTTGGTGCATCTCATTGATTTGCCGAGCACACTTCTCAGATGTAATAGTTTTGCTGGGTTCATAAAGCTGTAGCAGTAGACCACCAAACAGTGATTATGACCTTTTTTGGTGCAAGTTTGGCTTTGGGAAATGCTTTGAAACATCTTCTCAGTCCAACCACTGAGCTAGTCATCATTGGTTGCCTTATAAAATCCAGTTCTCACTGTAAGTCACAATCTGATCGAGAAATGGTTGATTGTTATTGTGTAGAATAAGAGGACAACACTTCAAAATGACAATTTTTTTCTTTGCTGTCAGCTCATGAGGCACCTGTTTATCAATCTTTTTCTACTTTCCAATTTGCTTCAAATATTAAACAACTGTAGAATGGTTGACATTGAGCTCTTCAGCAAGTCTCTTGTAGTTGTAAGAGGATCAGCTTTGATAATGCTCTCAATTGGTTGTTGTCACCTTGCAACGGCTGGCACCTGTGCTCCTTATGTTCAAGGCTCTCATCTCCTTTGGAAAAGTTCTTGAAGGACCACTGCATTGTATGTTCATTAGCAGTTCCTGGGCCAAATGCGTTGTTGATGTTGCAAGTTGTTTCTGCTGATTTACAACCCATTTTGAACTCAAATTAAAAAAATCACTCTAATTTGCTTTTTGTCTAACATCACAGCAAGTAATAAGTCATTAGCAAAAAAAGGTGAGAAATGTGCATTAGAATTATGTATAATATAGCCACAATTATTTAAGAATGTATTCCAATTGTTGTTCATCAGTCATGCAGTTGTGTCCCACTCTTTGCAACCCCATGGGCTGCAGCATGCCAGGCATTCCTGTCATTCACTATCTCCTGGAGTTTTCTCAAACTCATCTCCATTAAGTCCATGATGCCGTCCAACCCTCTCATCCTCTGTTGTCTCCTCCTCCTGCCCTCAATCTTTCCCAGCATCAGGGCCTTTTCCAATGACTCAGCTGTTCTTTGCATCTGGTGGCCAAAGTATTGGAGCTTCAGCTTCAGCATCAGTCCTTCCAATGAATATTCAGGGTTGATTTCCTTTAGGATTGGCTTGTTTGATCTCCTTGCAGTCCAGGGGACTTTCAAGAGTCTTCTCCAAGACCACAGTTTGAAAGCATCAATTATTCTGTGTGCAATCTTCTTTATGGTCCAACTCTCACATCTGTACATGATTACTGGAAAAACCATAGCTTTGACTAGACAGAACTTTGTTGGCAAAGTGACATCTGTGTGTTTTATTATGCTGTCTAGGTGTGTCATAGCTTTCCTTCCAAGGAGTAAGCATCTTAATCTCATGGCTGTAGTCACTAGTGATTGTGGAGCCCAAGAAGATAAAATCTGCCCTTGTTTCCTTTCTTTCCCTATCTATTTGCAATGAAGTGATGGGACTGGATGCCATGATCTTAGTTTTTTGAATGATGAGTTTTAAGCCAGCTCTTTCACTCTTTTCTTTCACCTTCATCAAGTTCTTTTTAGTTCCTCTTCACCTTCTACCATGAGGGTAGTGTCAATTGCATATTGGGGTTATTGATATTTCTCCCAGCAATCTTGATTCAAGCTTGTGATTCATCCAGCTCAGCATTCCACACAATGTACTCCGCATGTAAGTTAATTAAGCAAGGTGACAACATAGCCTTGATGTATTCCTTTCCCAATTTTGAACTAGTCCATTGTTCCATGTTTGGTTCTAACTGTTGCTTCTTGACCAGCATAAAGACTTCTCAAGATACATGGTGATTTGATGTTCTCATCTCCTCAAGAATTTTCCACAGTTTGTCGTGACCCACTGAGTCAAAGGCTTTAGCACATTCAGTGAAACAGAAGTAGAGGTTTTTCTGGAATCTTGCTTTTTCGATGAACCAATAGATGTTGCCAATTTGACCTAAATCCAGCTTGTACATCTGGAAATTCTCAGTTTGCATACTCTTGAAGCTTAGATCGAAGGATTTTGAGCATTAGCATGCTAGCTAATTCACTTGCTAGCATGTGAAGAGTGTAATTGTGTGGTAGTCTGAACACTCTGTCATTGCCTTTCTTTGGGGTTGGAATGAAAATGGATGAATATCAAACAGCAAAGTTCAACAATACAAAACCTCAACTACTTTTGCACCAAGCTGATACATGCCTTATTTCTTTTATTTATTCATTCATTCTAATATTCATAACATCTCCACTCACAAAAGACAAAATGTAGAAACAACCTAAATGTTATCAACTGATGTATATTGCCTTACTTCTTTAAACTTGCATAACTAAACTTAAGGAGTGGTATGGGAGTTTCTTTCTCTTACAGAAGGTTGACATAGAGAAGCTTCACTATTCTCTCCTTTTAAAACTCTTGAAAAATGAGTCCTTTCCTCACAGCTTGGACAGCAATCATTTCTAACAAGTACTAGTATCTACAACATGGCAGGCAGAGTTAAAAAATTCTCATGAGTATCTTCAGTTCAGTTCAGTCGCTCAGTCGTGTCCGACTCTTTGCAACCCCATGAATCGCAGCATGCCAGGCCTCCCTGTTCATTACCATCTCTCGGAGTTCACTCAGACTCACATCCATTGAGTCAGTGATGCCATCCAGCCATCTCATCCTCGGTAGCTCATTTAGTCTTATATAGTATTATTATCAGAAAAGGAAATGGCAACACGCTCCAGTATTCTTGCCTGGGAAATCCCATGGACAGAGGATCCTGAAAGGTTACAGTCTACATCTTTCAAGAAACTAATGGTGAGAGAGGGCACAGAGTTACTGAGTGGCAGAGTTGGGACTTGATTTCAGAGAAAATGGTCTTAGTCATTATGTATAATAGAAAGCCTCCCATCGATGTCCTAAAAGCTAGACCCAGTGCCTCTTCTTCACCTTATTTTCTTTGACCTTTCTGCAGTATTTGTTCTGTTGACAGCCCAAAATTTCTTGACATTTTCATTTCCCTTGTCTTTTAGAACACTATGATATCAACACTATAGATGGATGATTTCTTCAACTGATATCAGATCATATCAGTTGTACTGATGTACTTTGTACATATGTACTTTGTCTCTTCTAGTAGACTGTAACCCATTATAGGTACTGCTGCTGCTGCTGCTAAGTCGCTTCAGTCGTGTCCGACTCTATGCGACCCCAGAGATGGCAGCCCACCAGGCTCCCCTGTCCCTGGGATTCTCCAGGCAATCTTTCACCTTCATCAAGTTCTTTTTAGTTCCTCTTCACCTTCTACCATGAGGGTAGTGTCAATTGCATATTGGGGTTATTGATATTTCTCCCAGCAATCTTGATTCAAGCTTGTGATTCATCCAGCTCAGCATTCCACACAATGTACTCCGCATGTAAGTTAATTAAGCAAGGTGACAACATAGCCTTGATGTATTCCTTTCCCAATTTTGAACTAGTCCATTGTTCCATGTTTGGTTCTAACTGTTGCTTCTTGACCAGCATAAAGACTTCTCAAGATACATGGTGATTTGATGTTCTCATCTCCTCAAGAATTTTCCACAGTTTGTCGTGACCCACTGAGTCAAAGGCTTTAGCACATTCAGTGAAACAGAAGTAGAGGTTTTTCTGGAATCTTGCTTTTTCGATGAACCAATAGATGTTGCCAATTTGACCTAAATCCAGCTTGTACATCTGGAAATTCTCAGTTTGCATACTCTTGAAGCTTAGATCGAAGGATTTTGAGCATTAGCATGCTAGCTAATTCACTTGCTAGCATGTGAAGAGTGTAATTGTGTGGTAGTCTGAACACTCTGTCATTGCCTTTCTTTGGGGTTGGAATGAAAATGGATGAATATCAAACAGCAAAGTTCAACAATACAAAACCTCAACTACTTTTGCACCAAGCTGATACATGCCTTATTTCTTTTATTTATTCATTCATTCTAATATTCATAACATCTCCACTCACAAAAGACAAAATGTAGAAACAACCTAAATGTTATCAACTGATGTATATTGCCTTACTTCTTTAAACTTGCATAACTAAACTTAAGGAGTGGTATGGGAGTTTCTTTCTCTTACAGAAGGTTGACATAGAGAAGCTTCACTATTCTCTCCTTTTAAAACTCTTGAAAAATGAGTCCTTTCCTCACAGCTTGGACAGCAATCATTTCTAACAAGTACTAGTATCTACAACATGGCAGGCAGAGTTAAAAAATTCTCATGAGTATCTTCAGTTCAGTTCAGTCGCTCAGTCGTGTCCGACTCTTTGCAACCCCATGAATCGCAGCATGCCAGGCCTCCCTGTTCATTACCATCTCTCGGAGTTCACTCAGACTCACATCCATTGAGTCAGTGATGCCATCCAGCCATCTCATCCTCGGTAGCTCATTTAGTCTTATATAGTATTATTATCAGAAAAGGAAATGGCAACACGCTCCAGTATTCTTGCCTGGGAAATCCCATGGACAGAGGATCCTGAAAGGTTACAGTCTACATCTTTCAAGAAACTAATGGTGAGAGAGGGCACAGAGTTACTGAGTGGCAGAGTTGGGACTTGATTTCAGAGAAAATGGTCTTAGTCATTATGTATAATAGAAAGCCTCCCATCGATGTCCTAAAAGCTAGACCCAGTGCCTCTTCTTCACCTTATTTTCTTTGACCTTTCTGCAGTATTTGTTCTGTTGACAGCCCAAAATTTCTTGACATTTTCATTTCCCTTGTCTTTTAGAACACTATGATATCAACACTATAGATGGATGATTTCTTCAACTGATATCAGATCATATCAGTTGTACTGATGTACTTTGTACATATGTACTTTGTCTCTTCTAGTAGACTGTAACCCATTATAGGTACTGCTGCTGCTGCTGCTAAGTCGCTTCAGTCGTGTCCGACTCTATGCGACCCCAGAGATGGCAGCCCACCAGGCTCCCCTGTCCCTGGGATTCTCCAGGCAAGAACACTGGAGTGGGTGGCCATTTATAGGAACAGATCAATCAAAATGATCTGACATCCCTTATAATGCAATATCTAAAAAGAAATGATACAAATAAACTTATTTACAAAATAGCAACAGACTCACAGACTTAGAGAATGAACTTATGGTTGCCAAGGAGGAAGGAATAGCTAGGGAGTTTGGGATCAATCTGTACACACTGCTATATTTACAGTGGATAACCAATGGTCATACTGTAGAGACCATGGAACTCTGCTCAATGTTATGTGGCAGCCTGGATGGGAGTGCAGTCTGGGGGAGAATGGATACATGTAGATGTATGACTGAATCCCTCTCCTGTCCACCTAAAATTGTCACAATGTTGTTAATTGGTTATACTACAATAAAAAAAAATTATCTGTGGAACTAGTAAAGTGAGGGCATAATAATAATCATTTTTTGGCTAACTTTAGAAACTTTCCATTTATACTGAACATAGGTATTTTGCTCCTACTGTGTATTGTCATTTTATAAATGGGTATGTGGCAGTTACTCCACATCAGGCACTGTTCTAAGTGCTGGGTAAACAGCAGAGAATAATCTAAACAAAACTTAACTTTCATAGAACTTGTACACTGCTCATATACAAAAGGAATGAATACAAGAATCGGATTCTGATTAGCCAATGTCCAGCCAAAGACTGGGAAGCCATAAACACACAAATCACCAGAGATAGCTTGCCAGAATAAATGGAACAGGTTTAGTTGTCTTTCTTTACATTTAAAACCATGATATTCTTACTCAGTAAAGTTCTGTGTCCCTACTAAATGTTCAAAAATGTTCTAGACCTTGCTATAACAGGCACTTCATGGCAAGTAGATGGGGAAACAGTGAAAACAGTGGCTGACTTTATTTTGGGGGGCTCCAAAATCACTGCAGATGGTGACTGCAGCCATGAAATTAAAAGACACTTACTCCTTGGAAGGAAAGTTATGACCAACCTAGACAGCATATTAAAAAGCAAATACAATACTTTGCCAACAAAGGTCCACCTAGTCAAGGCTATGGCTTTTCCAGTGGTCATGTGTGGATGTGAGATTTGGACTATAAAGAAAGCTGAGTGCCAAAGAATTGGTGCTTTTGAACTGTGGTGTTGGAGAAGACTCTTGAGAGTCCCTTGGACTGCAAGGAGATCCATCCTGGTATTCATTGGAAGGACTGATGTTGAAGCTGAAACTCCAATACTTTGGCCACCTGATGTGAAGAGCTGACTCATTTGAAAAGCCCCTAATGCTGGGAAAGATTGAGGGCAGGAGAAGAAGGGGACAACAGAGGATGAGATGGTTGGATGGCATCACCGACTCAATGGAGATGAGTTTGGGTAAACTTCGGGAGTTGGTGATGGACAGGGAGGCCTGCTGTAGTCGGACACTACTGCATGACTGAACTGAACGGAACTGAACTGAATAACAGACACCAAAAGGAAATGAAGGAGGTTCTCCTTTTTATCCTTGGCTAAAAGTGCTTCTATTGCCTACCTTTTCAAGAAATAAAACGTAGAGATTAATGTAATAATTTTCTTTCCAGAAGAATTCAGAGCCTGTTTTCTTATGCAGCCTCTCACTTTCTCAGGTTTCCTAACTTCCCCCAGCACTATTTTCATATGCAATAACTTAGCTTCTGAGCAATCCATGTTTTCCCCAGCCAGTGACCCCCTCCCGTTTTTTAGTTCACTGATTCTAATGGCCACCCCGTTGCCTCACTAAGCTGTTGTCAGTTTCAACCACCTCAGCACATTCTGAAATTATCTCATTATAATAGTCCAGAAATATGTCATAAATTAGGATTCTATTGTGGTTTAATAATTAACTGCAACCTTAGAAAGAATTTCACACCAGATGAGGAAAAGCATTTTCATCCTGCCAGGGGGCCTATTTTCTTATTCATTTGCAAATTTCCCAGGTCTTTTCTGGAAGGTGGTTTCTAAATCCTGGAAGGTGGTTTCTAAATCCTGCAAAGTCCAGCCTACACAGCTAACTGGGACCCTCATGAGGCTGTAATTACCCTTAAGTGATTTGTTTCTTTATTAATAATCCTTGCCAAGTAATATTTTGGGACATCAGAAGTACCAAAGCTATCCAGTTCCTTTTTAAATTAGAAAAGAATTTGAGCTGCCACCCACCCACTGGTTTGTTAATAAGGCTTTGATGAAGCTTACAAGTTTTTCAAAGATAGTGTCCTATTTTGGATGACAAATGCTGCCTTAGGCACTGGGGAGGTCAGTGTGGAGACAACCATTGGTGTTTCTTTGTTTGTTTGTTCCCAACCATTCAAAGAACTGAATATAATAATATGGAGAAGAGAATTTTTTTAAAATTTTATATTGGACTATAGGGAAGGCAAAAAGAGAAGAGGGCAACAGAGGATGAGATGGTCATATAGCACCACCGGCTTAACAGACATAAACTTGAACAAAGTCCGGGAGATAGTGGAGGACAGGGAAGCCTGGTGTGCTGCAGTCCATGGGGTCGCAAAGAGTCAGACATGACTTATCAACAGAACAGCAAAAGAGTGGCCCAGTGGTAAAGAATCCATCTGCCATTACAGGAGACACAGGTTCAATCCCTGGGTCAAGAAGATCCCCTGGAGAAGGAAATGGCAACCCACTTCAGTATTCATGCCTGGGAAATCCCATGGTCAGAGGAGCTGGTGGTCAACAGTCCATGGAGTTGCAGAGTTGGACAGGACTGAATGACTAAACAACAGCAACAACAAATAGTTGATTTAGAATGTTGTGCTAGTTCCAGGTACAGCAAAGTGATTCAGTTATACATATACATGTATCTATTCTTTTTCAAATTCTTTTCCCACTTAGGTTATTACAGAATATTGAGCAGAGTCCCCTGTGCTATACAATAGATTCCTGTTGGTTATCTCTTTTATGTATAGTAGTATGTATACCCACTCCAGTATGCTTGCCTGGAAAATCCCATGGGCGGAGGAGCCTGGTAGGCTACGGTCCATAGGGTCGCTATGAGTCGGACACGACTGAGCGACTTCACTTTCAATTTTCACTTTAATGCATTGGAGAAGGAAATGGCAACCCACTCCAGTGTTCTTGCCTGGAGAATCCCAGGGACCGGGAAACCTGATGGGCTGCCATCTATGGGGTCGCACAGAGTCGGACACGACTGAAGCAACTTAGCAGCAGTGGCAGTGTGTATATGTCAATTCAAACGGTTTAAGGAGTACTCACTATAGAACAATGATCAAAATGCTTGCAGTGAATACATGAGGAATAAAAACAGAGGATGAGATTAAGCTGATGTGTGGCAGAACCAATACAATATTGTAAAGTAATTAGCCTCCAATTAAAATAAATAAATTTAAATTTTAAAAAGTCTATTCACAAAGGAAAGATCTGCAGCACTGGAAATATCAAAAGAGAAGTTGATATTGGAATTGTTTTTTAAGACATAACTGTTCTCTCTTCATGCTAACATCCCATGATTTTGCTGTATGTGGCTATTTTCCTATTAAGGCAGGTCTATATTCAAGATAATCACTTTCTAGATTGAGAACTTTATTGAAATCATACTTCAATATTTTTTTTGTCAAATGCATTTTAGGTATCTCAAGTCCATTTAAATTCAGTTTATATTACACATTATAAACACGCATCTGGATGGATATAAAACCAGTTGGTAATGTGTATATATTTTTATAAACTATTTTTTTCATGAGAATAAGAAAACTTTATATTTTATAAGCACAGATGAAGTTAATGAAAAATTATGGTCATCTTGATATATTTACTTTTCCCAACCCCCAAAACCTCTTCATTTAGAATTTAGACAAGTTAACTGAACTGAAGAAAAAAATGTCCTTGGGAATTCTATACAGTTCAGTATGTGCATCAAAAGAAAAGACAGTAGGTTTCAATGGAGTGTTATAAAAATATTTTTTTCACTTATTTTGCTATAACTACTGTATTCTTTTGAAAGATGTATAATAAAATGAATTTATATAAACATATATGGTTTGGCGATCTTTATCAGACCTTTCATATTTTAGAGAATATCCAAATAAATCTTTGATTATAGAAAGTACATCTGAACTCTCCTCCTTTTGGGGTTGCCTTGTTGTTTGTTTTTTTCTGTATTTATTGCTGTTCTTTCAGTCTCCTGTGAAAATCCCTCCCTCTCTCCCGCTTTTTTTTTTTTTTTTTTAACTAAACAAATAGTAGCAACATCTTCCAGGAGATATTTATGATCAGGAAGTGTCCAGATTTCTCTGATTACAGGAATCTTCCCATCTTTCTCTCAGGGTTCCACGGTTGGTTGTGTCCACATAGCACAGTGTTAAGAGAAACCAGGGAAGAGAAAGAATATTTTTTGACTAGCTTCAGAAAATATTTCATTGAATTTATTTTTCCTTTAACTGACTGGGATCTGGAAAACAGGACTCTTGTTTCTCTATAAGTTTCAGATTTCAATTGTTGCTCTCCCTGATATTAAAAATCTTTCTACATGTCAAGCTAAGGAAACAAGAAGCTGAATGAGAAATGAGAAAACTGAAATGAGAAAGGTGAGAAAACAAAAGGCTGAAAAGAGGCTCAGGAAGCTATCACAGCTCAATAACGAACCCAAAATGGACTCACTAGCTCAGGAGATGCCTCAAAATTGCACAGTTCTCAATGATTGTTACTACACAAGATCTGGGCTGCAGCTTTAATAGTTATAGTTGATGAATATCTGGAAGGATGGACTCATAATAACCAAACCCCAAAGAGGGTAATTAGAAACAAAAAGACCAATTAATTAACTAGTTAATTAAGAGTAGATCTATCAAGAAAAAGGGGTATTTCCCCACCCTGCTTATCTTGTCAAAATGAAGTTCCTTTATCTCTCTTTATAAAAGTAATATATGAACATTGTTTTAGTGGGCTGAATTGTGTCCCTTTCCCAAATTCATACGTTCAAGTCTCAACCCCACTACCTCAGGATGTGACTGTATTTAGAGATAGAGTCCGTAAGAGGTAATTAAGTTAAAATGAGGTCATTCCAGTGAACCCTAATGCAACATGACTGATGTCCTTATAAGCAGGGAAAATTTGGACACAGGCCCACACATGGGAAGACCATGTGAAGACACAGGGAAGAAACACCCATCTATGAGTCAAGGGCCATATAGTCAAAGCTATGGTTTTCCCAGTAAACATGTGCAGATATAATAGTTGGGCCATAAAGAAAGCTGAGTACTGAAAAATTGATACTTTCAAATTGTGGTGCTGGAGAAAACTCTTGAGAGTCCCTTGAACAGCAAGGAAATCCACCAGCCAATCCTAAAGGAAATCAACCCTGAGTATTCATTGGAAGCACTGATGCTGAAGCTGAAGCTCCAATACTTTGGCCACCTGATGCAAAGAGTTGAGTCATTGGAAAAGACCCTGATGCTGGGCAAGAATGAAAGCAGGAGGAGAAGGGGATGACAGAGGATGACATGGTTGGATGCCATCATGGATTCAATGGACATGAGTTTGAGCAAACTGTGGGAGATAGTGAAGGACAGGGAAGCCTGGCATGCTGCAGTCCATAGGGCTTTAAAGAGTCAGAGACAACTGGGAGACTAAACAATGGATAACAATGAGCCACGGAGTGAGACCTCAGAAAAGCCAGTTTTGCTGAGAACTTGATCAAACAGCTGGCTTCCAGAACTGAGAGCAAATAAATTTCTGTTGTTTAAGCCACCCTATTCATGATATTTTGTTACAGCAGCCCTAGCAAACAAATTCAATTGTAAGTAAAAAATCAGAAACTTAAAGAAATTGATGAAGTTAATAAAGAATACATAATAATTCCCCCAAAGCTATAGTAACAGCATCGAACATATCCTTTTATATAATCTCTGGTATATATATGACTGTTTTTTTAAATATGTAATTTTACTCAATATAATTTATAACATGTATTCCCAATATATTTGTACAATACCTTTAATAGCTGGATAATATTTCACTGCATGCTTTTATTTTTTTTATTATCTAGTCAAGCCTTTGGTATTGGACATTTAGGTTGTTTTTAATACTTTCACTCTTATATAAACAGTCCTTGGTTGAAAATCCAGTGATACAACTTTATGACTATGTGGATTTAAATAATTTAATTAGCAATAAATTTGGGGGAAAACAACTTCATTAAAAAGTGGAACCATCAGTTCTGAAATATATGAACCAAATTACATAATTGAGTTTAGTGTTTTCCTCTTCAAAATATTTTCTTTTTTGGCTGATTCAAATCTTTAGCACCATATCATGCATCTGGGTCATATAGATGATATTCTTTGCCAAAGCCTGATTGCTTGCACATTATTTCAGGATTATTATCCTACTTTGTATCTCAGAGTGTTCATCACACAAAAATTTAAAACAGGCAATGGATAAATTATTAATTCCATCTTTCAGTGCAGGCTTAATTTAAATGTTTCCCTCAGATCCAGTGTTCTAATAATAAATGAATGGTCATACAACTTAACCTTGAAATTTAGACTTGGATCATAAACATCTATAATACTTTAATATAAATTAAATATGATCAAATTCATTTTCATATTAGTAAAAAGGAAACTGGTTAATAAAGGATGGAATGAGAAATGAATAATTACAAATATTTGAATACTCAGTGATGTGCTTATATCAAATTTGTCTTCACTTTCTTAAGTAGCTTTAGCTACTATTATAAAATTGATTTTTTTTTTCATTTTATCTTATTTCAGATTTGGAGATTACTTAAAATCAGTGACTCAGTGGTAAAGAATTTGCCTGCCAAAGCAGGAGATGTGGGTTCCATTTCTGGGTTGGGAAGTTCCCCTGGAGAAGAAAATGGCAACCTATTCCAGTATTCTTGTCTCCTGGGGAATCCCATGGACAGAGGAGTCTGGTGGGCTACAATCAATGGGATTGCCAAAGAGTCAGACACGACTGAGCAACTAAACAACAACAAGACTCATTCTCTTAGAGCAAAATTACGCCTTTAGCTATGCTTCTAGTAATTAGGAAAAGAAAAAAAATCAGTATTATATTTGGTTATATATATAAAAGATATGAATTTTTTCTATTATTTTCTTTTTAGATGATAAAATAAAGGTTTTTAATTAAAATTCAGTTCAGTTCAGGCGCTCAGTCGTGTTCGACTCTTTGCAACCCCATGAATCGCAGCACGCCAGGCCTCCCTGGCCATCACCATCTCTCGGAGTTCACCCAGAGTCACGTCCATCGAGTCCGTGATGCCATCCAGCCATCTCATCCTCGGTCGTCCTCTTCTCCTCCTGCCCCCAATCCCTCCCAGCACAAGAGTCTTTTCCAATGAGTCAACCCTTCGCATGAGGTGGCCAAAGTACTGGAGTTTCAGCTTTGGCATCATTCTTTCCAAAGAAATCCCAGGGTTGATCTCCTTCAGAATGGACTGGTTGGATCTCCTTGCAGTCCAAGGGACTCTCAAGAGTCTTCTCCAACACCACAGTTCAAAAGCATCAATTAGCAGTATAAAATTTAACCTATACTACTGTAAAACGGGGCAACTTGAATGTGCTTATGCTATTCACTCACTACAAATAAAATTAATGCAAATTCTACTATCCTACTACCACTACACTACTTAGAAGAGTTGGTGTCTATACAACAAGGAATTAAACTGGAATTTGCATATATAAATGCATTTCATATATTTTTCTTGATTAATGGAACTCACCTTTACAGTCTTACTTGAAAGAAATAAAAGCAATAATAAAAGGCTCATCTTTTACAACCTGTTTAGGAATAGAGTGGTGTTTGAGTCACATTGAGAACAAGGAAATTCCTATGGAGGCTGAGTGCTTCCTTCCAGAAATTGTTTGAATATTAGATATTGCAAGGTAAATGTGGTAGGTGCTCATGAAAAGTGAAAGTGTTAGTTGCTCATTCATGTCTGACTCTTGCAACCCATGGATTGTAGTCCTGTCAGGCTCCTCTGTACATGGAATTCTCCAGACCAGAATACTGGAGTGGGTAGCTGTTACCTTCTCCAGGGAATCTTCCCAACACAGGGATCTAACCCAGATCTCCTGCATTGCAGGGAGAATCTTTACCATCTAGACACAAAGGAAGGTGCTCATGAACTTGGAACCAAAGTTTTGATCAGGTTTGAAAAAAATGAAAGAAACAAGAGTGCAGAGCACAGAACTGTCTCCAGTACACTTTGCCTAAAATATAACTATTACATTAATAGAATCTATTTTGACTGATTTCTAATTTCTACAGAACTAAACATGCTATGTGAGAGTTGGACTGTTAAGAAAGCTGAGCACCAAAGAATTGATGCTTTTGAACTGTGGTTTTGGAGAAGACTCTTGAGAGTCCCTTGGACAGCAAGGAGATCCAACCAGTCCATTCTAAAGGAGATCAGTCCTGGGTGTTCATTGGAAGGACTGATGCTGAAGCTGAAACTCCAATAGCTTGGCCACCTCATGCGAAGAGTTGACTCATTGGAAAAGACCCTGATCCTGGGAGGGATTAGGGGCAGGAGGAGAAGGGTATAACAGAGGATGAGATGGCTGGATAGCATCACTGACTCAATGGACATGAGTTTGGGTAAACTCCGGGAGTTGGTGATTGACAGGGAGGCCTGGCGTGCTGTGATTCATGGGGTTGCAAAGAGTCAGACACGACTGAGAAACTGAACAGAACTGAACTGAAACATGCTATGGAAGTCAGGGCAAGGTTCAAAGAGTATAATACAAAGGTTCTAGTTAATTAAGTTTGCTACTAGGTATCCCCAGAAAGAGCTTAACTCTTTGCTGTTGCCTGCAGATTTACACTGAGATTTTTATTTTGCTCTGTTTAATTATCATAGATTTTCATTATTTTTTTAAAAAGCCAACAGTTCAAAAGTGGGAAGAAAAAAGTAAAGAAAAAGAAAATCCCACTATGTAAAGGTAACCTGTGTTCAGATACTAGAAAAAGTCTCTCCATGAATATATGTGGTTAGCAGATACTTGGTTCTATTCAGAAGACCCATAAGCAGATTTGGTCCACCACAGATGGTTGTGGACAAGACCAATTATCAAAAACCTTTTGACACATGGACTAGATGTCTAAAAGACACTTTGGATTGGACCAAATGTCCTGTAAGGATATAAGTAAATACTGAAATACACATGTAATTTTACACAAATGGGATTTAGCCTAGGGATTAAAAGTATGGGCTTTGCAGAATTCCCACTTCACAGGGGACTATAAGAAATAAATGAATTAAAAAGCAAAGAATTCTATCTGGAACATAGTAAATGCTCCAAAATATTTGCTATTATCATGTACAGACATATATAAGGGTCATAAGCTTGCAACCCCTGAACCAAATCTTCAAAATAAACATTAAAACATGTATAAATGTAATTAAAAATGCCTTATTAACAAATATGAGTAGGATTCAATATTTACCTGAGTGAAAGGATTGATAGGAAGAACCATCTAGATACATAACAGTCAAGGTGCTAGCTGTTTTTCAGGGGGAGATAGGCAAGGTATATTTTTGGATGCTCATTCAATTAAAAAATATACACATTAACTTAGAAAGAACATTAGGAGCATCCTGACCTCAGGGCCTGCATTTTTAACCTACCACTAACCTATTGATGATAATCATAATGATAATAAAACAATTACTAGTAACAATCATTAATAGGTAATACTACTTGATACCTTACTCTGCAATAGGCACTGTTCCAAGCACATTACATATATTAGCTAATTTAATTCTCACAATAATCCCATGAAATAGAACCCATTATCCCCATTTCAGAAATGAGGAAACTGACATGACAGAGTGAAAAGTTTCATAGAACCACTCCCCAGTGAAAATGATACAAAAATGTAGCCATTTGCAAAGAAGAAACAGAGATACAGATGTAGAGAACAAATTTATAATACCAAGGCGGTTAGGAAGAGTGCGATGAAATGGCAGCCTGAGATTAACATATATAGTCTGCTGCTGCTGCTGCTAAGTCGCTTCAGTCGTGTCCGACTCTGTGCAACCCCATAGACGGCAGCCCACCAGGCTCCCCTGTCCCTAGAATTCTCCAGGCAAGAACACTGGAGTGGGTTGCCATTTCCTTCTCCAATGCATGAAAGTGACAAGTGAAAGTGAAGTTGCTCAGTCGTGTCCGACTCTTAGAGACCCCATGGACTGCAGCCTACCAGGCTCCTCTGCCCATGGGATTTTCCAGGCAAGAGTACTGGAGTGGGGTGTCATTGCCTTCTCCCATATATAGCCTGCCATGTATAAAATAAATAACTAATGAGAACTCACTATATAGCACAGGAAATTCTACTCAGTTCTCTGTGGTGACCTAAATAGGAAGGAAATTTAAAAGATAGAGGATATATTTATTCATATGGCTGATTCATTTTGCTGTACAGCAGAAACTAACACAACATTGTAAAGCAACTATACTCTAATGTGGAGAAGGAAATGGAAACCCACTCCAGTATTCTTGCCTAGAAAATCCCATGGATAGAGAAGCTTGGTGAGTTACAGTCCATGGAATTGCAGAGTCAGACATGACCGAGCAACTACACCACCACCACCACCACCATACTCCAATAGAAATCAAAATTTTTTTAAAAGAACAACTGTTTTCAAGTGAGCCTTGGTATAATAATTAGGCATAGTGAATAGAGAATATAAAACTGGATTAGAAAGGAAGACATCAAAGGAGGTTTGCTCTATTCTAATCAACAAGAACATTTACCTGTCTGGAGTGAATACTGTACCAAATGCATGTATCTAAAATGTTAGAAACACTGAAGTAGTCTAAGACAATTTTCCTAGACTAATATATTATTAAATCTTTAAAATATTTTTGTCATCCTTTGAAGATAAGTGAACTATGGGAAATGTGCATGCTGCTGCTGCTGCTAAGTCGCTTCCGTCGTGTCCGACTCTGTGCGACCCCATAGACGGCAGCCCACCAGGCTCCCCCATCCCTGGGATTCTCCAGGCAAGAACACTGGAGTGGGTTGCCATTTCCTTCTCCAATGCATGGAAGTGAAAAGTGAAAGTCAAGTCGCTCAGTCGCGTCCAACTCTTAGCGACCCGATGGACTGCAGCCCACCAGGCTCCTCCGTCCATTGGATTTTCCAGGCAAGAGTACTGGGGTGGGGTGCCATTGCCTTCCCCCGGGAAATGTGCATAAGTCAAGAGATTTGCAAGCAATTAACCAGTGTCACAAATTTCAAAGATGACCATTGATTAAAGAATGGAAGTATTGAAGTATTAGCCCCTCAGTCATACCTGACTCTTTGTGACCCCATGGACTGTAGTCCACCAGGCTCTTCTGTCCATAGGATTTCCCAGGCAAGAATACTGGAGCAGGTTGCCATTTCCTTCTCAGGGGATTTTCCCAACCCAGGGATTGAACTCTGGTCTCCTGCACTGCAGGGAGATTGTTTACCTTCTGAGCCACCAGGGAAGCCCAGTCGTTGATAGCAGCTGCTTTCAATTGCTTCCTTTTCTCCTCACACATTTTTTGAAACTGATAAATACTTCAAACTGAACACAACCAATTAAAACTTCTGGAAATGACTCTATGAAAATACACCAAATGGATAAACATTTAAATCTATAAAATTATGTAAGAAAAGTTAGAGTCTGTGGTGTCTGAACCAAGATCACTCCCCAACACCTCCCTCCCATCTCAGCAAGGCAAAGACACCACTTCAGACTGGGGCAGCCAACAGCACAGGGCTCCTGCTCAGTACTGTCTCTGGCTGGAGGGCTTTCTTTCAGTAAGGAGCAGGATGCCAGCATTTCTCATCCTGCCCCCAGCTACCTGTCCCCGAGGCTAAGTTCCAGGTGAGTGTTGTCCAGAGGTGGCTTTTGCCCAGCCCCCACTACTGGAATGCAGGGTTCGCTACTGAGAATGCTGAGGCCTGATCACCTTACATGGCTTCATGAGGTGGTGCTTCCATGTCAGAAGAGACAAGCTAAGAACACTGCTTCCTCTCCACCTAGCACTGAGAAACCAACGCCAGAATGTCAGTCAAAGAGAACTGTGCCACTGGCTGCCCCCCAGAGCCCCAGCTCAAGTACTTTGTCTGGGAGAGAACTGGGGCATAAAACAGATAGCTTAATTTCTTCCCAAAGGAACTGACTTCATTTGCAACAATCTGAAAATAAAATTTTTTTAAAAGTCCTTTATATTTTATGTTTCCATCATAAGGAATACAATACTTAACAAGAGAAATGCAAAGTTTATACTCTGAAAATGAAAAACCAAAATTATTGGAAAATTAATAATATCTAAATAAATGGTAAATACATTTCATGTTCATCGATTGGAAGGTTCACTATTTCTAAGATGGAAATATTTCCCAAATTAATCGACAGACTCAATGCATTTTTGGCACAAACCTACATGACTGTTTTTGGAGAAACTGACAAGCTGACTGTAAAATTTATATGAAATTGCAGGGGCTGCAGAATAGCAAAACGATCCTGAAAAAGAAGAAGAAACTAGGAGGACTTTCTCATCCCTATCGTAAAACTTGCTAAAAAGCAACAGTAATCTAGACAGTATGACACTGACATAGGACAGACATATAGATCAATGGAACAGGATATTCCAGAAAAAAAAACAAAACAAAACCATGTATTGACGGTCAATTTCCTTTTGACAAGAGTGCTGAGACCATTCAAAGCAAAAAGAATAGTTTTTCCAAAAAACTGTACTTGGAACAACTGGATAGCTGTATGCAAACAAGTGAAGTTGGATCCTTATCTTATACCATCTGCAAGAACTAACTCAAAATGTATCATAGTATTAGATCTAAGACCTAAAGCTATAAAACTCAGAAGAAAACATAGGGGTAAATATTCATGATCTCAGATTTGGCAAAGAGTTTATAGCTTTAATACCAAAAGTCTGATTGGCTAAGGGAAAAAATAGATAATTTGGACTTCACCAAAATTTTAAACTTTTATGCTTCAAAGGACACCATCAAGAAAGTGGAAAGACAACCACAAAATGGCAGACTGAAAAATGTTTGCAAATCATACATTTAATATGAGACCTGTATCCAGAACATATAGAGAACTCTTGTAACTCAATAATAAAAGGACAAATACTCAACTGAAAACTGGGCAAAGGATCTAAATAGACACATCTCCAAGGCAAATAGACAAATGATCAATAAGCACATGAAAATATGCTCAACCTCATTATTCATTAGGGAAATGCAAGGCAAAACCGTATGAAAGATACAACTTAACACCATTAGAATGTGTAGAATGAAAAAAAAAATCACATAATAACAAGTGTTTGTAAGGACTTGGTGTTAGAGGAATCAGAACCTTTATACAGTGTTCATAGGAATATATAATGGTAGAGCCACTTTGGGAAATAGTCTGGCAGTCCCTTGAATAAGTAAACATAGAGTTATTATATGATCCAGCCGTTCCACTCCTACTATACATGCAAGAGAAAAAAATATGCCCCAAAAAACTTTTTATACCAGCATTACTGATAGCAGCAGTATTCATGATAGCTATAAAACAGAAATAACCCAAACATTCATCAACAGTTCAGTCGCTCAGTAGTGTCCAACTCTTTGTGACCCCATGAACCGCAGCACACCAGGCCTCCCTGTCCGTCACCAACTCCAGGAGTTTACCCAAACTCATGTTCTTTGAGTTGGTGATGCCATCTAACCATCTCATCTTCTGTCGTCCCCTTCTTGTCCTGCCTTCAATCTTTCCCAGCATCAGGGTCTTTTCAAATGAGTCAGCTCTTCCCATCAGATGGCCAAAATACTAGAGTTTCAGCTTTAACATCAGTCTTTCCAATGAACACCCAGGACCGATTTCCTTTAGGATGGACTGGTTGGATCTCGTGGCAGTCCAAGGGACTCCTTGCAGTCCAAGAGTCTTCTCCAACACCACAGTTCAAAAGCATCCATTCTTTGACACTAAGCATGGCATTACCGACTTGATGGACATGAGTTTGAGCGAACTCCGGGAGATGGTGATGGACAAGGGGGCCTGGCGTGCTGTGATTCATGGGGTTGCAAAGAACTGGACACGACTGAGCAACTGAACTGAACTGAACTGAAACTTTCTTTATAGTCCAACTCTCACATCCATACATGACCACTGGAAAAACCATAGCCTTGACTAGACAGACCTTTGTGAACAAAGTAATGTCACTGCTTTTTAATATGCTATCTATGTTGGTCATAACTTTCCTTCCAAGGAGTAAGCGTCTTTTAATTTCATGGCTGCAATCACCATCTGCAGTGATTTTGGAGCCCCCAAAAATAAAGTCAGCCACTGTTTCCACTGTTTCCCCGTCTATTTGCATTGAAGTAATGAGACCAGATACCATGATCTTAGTTTTCTGAATGTTGTTTTAAGCCAGCTTTTTCACTCTCCTCTTTCACTTTCATCAAGATGCTCTTTAGTTCTTCTTCGCTTTCTGCCATAAGGGTGGTGTCATCTGTACATCCGAGGTTATTGATATTTCTCCCAGTGATGGATAAATGAAAAGTGCTATATCCAAGTGGGAGAATATTACTCAGCCATAAAGAGGAATGGGATACTGAGACATGTTACAGCACAGATGAATCTTAAAAATATTATGCTAAGTGAAAGAAGTCAGTCACAAAAAGCCACATATTATGTGATTCCCTTCATATGACATATTCAGATTGGGCAAATCTATAGAGACACAATGTAGATCAGAGGTTGCTTGGAACTGAAGTAAATGGGGAAATAGGTGGATAATATCTAAAGGGTACAAGGTTTCTTTTTTGAGACTGAGGAAATGTTCTGAAATTGTATATGATGAGAGTTGTGATCTGTGAATATACTAAACCCACTGGATTATGTACTTTTAGTGGATGAAATGCACTGTGTGATGGTTAATTTGCTAGGCCATGGTACCCAGACATTCTAGATATTTCTGTAATAAAGGCATTTTGTAAAAGAAATTAACATCAAAATCAGTAGATCTTAAGTAAAGCAGTTTACTCCCCATAATGTGAGTGGGCCTCATCCACTCAGTTGAAGGTCTTCATAGAAAAAGACTGACCTTGGAAAGCAAGAAGGAAGTCTGGCACTTTTGGAGTGGCACTGCGGGTCTTTCCTGGGTCTTGGGCCCTGCATATTTTGGACTTCCCAAGCCTCGGCATGACTCCACATGAGCCAGTTCCTTAAGATCACTCTCTATTTCTCTCTCTCTCTCCCTCCCTCTCCCTTTCTCCTTCTCTCTCCCCGACCCCCTTACCATTCTGTTGTTTCTTTTTTCTGGAGAAACCTAATACTTATGGTATGCGACTCTATCTCAATAAAACTGGTTTAAAAATAAGAAATTCAGGAAGAGTGAGGCTAATTAGCTGACCAAGTTTCCACAGCTGGAAAACCTCTCTTTAGTACAACCTGCCATGCAAGGTGTTATTTGTGCTCTTGTTAACTTTGGGCCAGGGTGGAATGTGGTTGCGAAGTTTGCGCAAAGTCTACGACAGAAGCACTCTTGGTACTGACATGGGGGTTGCTGCATCAGCGCAGCTGAACAGGAGGAATTGGGGTCTGTGGAAGGGATGAAGACTCAACATGTTAGCAACTGGAAGGAAATAGACTTTAGTGTATTAGAATGAACCCAGTCAAGTTCAATCGGAACTGAAAAGAAGTCCACATCAGCATCATATTAACCCTGATCCCTGAAAAGCTTATCAGTGACATTCTCCTTGGAGCAAGTACTTATCACATGGCAGCTTTGCTATTCAAAACTTACTACTTCCCTCAATGAAGCAAGACAGCGTTGCCAAGGCATAGGGAGACGATTTCTGCAATTGACTGCAGAAATACATACATATTCTTATGGTAAGAAAACCCTACTCTAGCAATGAGAAATAGTAAATTACTTCATGTTTTAACTACTTGGTAAAAATTATACATTTTTTATGGGCTTCCCTGGTGACTGCTTTTGTGAACAAAGTAAACAGAACGTCGTATTTTCATCCATCATCATTATGATCAGAATGTGGTAGAATTCTCCAATAAGGCAGGGATACCCTCAGAGGCTGTTGAGAGATTCTAGGCTTGTTGCTTATATATTAAATGGTCCTGATGCCTTCTGAGTTATTATGCCTGGTTTCAAAAAAATAACTTTTCAATATCTCACACATTTTCAGATTGTTGCCTTCTCAGCCATGATACTTTTTGGTTTTTTGTTAAGTCCTTCCTCAACTGGGGACTGAGAGTGCAAACCTAACCTGTTATGATTTTGAGTCATGGGCCTTTTTTTTTTTTCCTTTTTCAAATGAAAAAAAAAATTATTTGGCTGCACCAGGTCTTAACTGCAGCACATGGGATCTTTAGCTGCAGAATGTGAATTCTTAGTTGCAGCATATGGGCTTTAGTTCCCTGACCGGGAATTGAACTTGGGCCCCTGCCTTAGAAGTGTGGTGTCTTAGCCACTGGACCACCAGGGAAGTCCCCATGAGTCTTAATTTTAATACAGTTTTTTTGTATCATTTATGTTGTCTGCTCAGAGGCTTTTTGCCATCTTTTCCAGAATTCTCTATTCAGTTTTTGATAGGCAGGACTTCAGATAAAGATGAGCTTTGCTCATAGTTATGTAGCATTGCTTGGTTGATGTTTTCAGGTAAAGCCTCACAAGGTAGCGAAGCAAGTATTTAGTCTACAGGGGACTGACCGGCATTAACCGAATTCTCAAACAAATACCATTACTTCTTATATTTATTTAAGACACTTTACAGAATACTGCAACACACAAGACAACATGATAGGTATAGGGGATGCAATGGCCTCTTGAAATCCACAGTAAAGAAAAGGATAAAGACATTCATTTATGTATTTATGGAATACAACTCTTATAGCAATCAGTATGTTCATGCTGCCCTGATAGCTCAGTTGGTAAAGGACCCACTGCAATGCAGGAGATCCCAGTTTGATTCCTGGTTGGGAAGATCCCCTGGAGAAGGGAACAGCTATCCACTCCAGTATTACTGGCCTGGAGAATTCCATGGACTGTATAGTCCATGGGGTCGCAAAGAGTTGGACAGGACTGAATGACTTTCACTTATTTTACAAGATTTCCATGATCAGGGCAGCTGAAAACCAAACAATTGATGAGAAAGTTTTCTGATGTTTCTTGAATCTCTAGAGTCTTCTGAGGCCATTTATCATGACTAAAACTTATCAGAGTATTGCTTTTTTCTAGAAATTATAAAGTAATTGGATGTTCTATTTTTTCCTTCTATTCATTCATTTATTCCATACAAGCCCCATATATTGATAAATCATTTTTATAATTCCCAAAGGTACTGGGACAGGGACAATGAGGGCATGAAATCTGGCCTGTGCTTTGCTCACCAAGCTGTTCCCTGTGGGATTGTGACCCCTAATAGGGACAAATTTGTCCAACTCATCTGCCCTGAGGGGAGGCCCTTTTAAATTCTTCCTGCTCAGAGGTCTGTGTCCTGAAGTCCTGTGCTTGGGCTTAGATATAAATCAGTTATATGGCCTAACCCTTAAATGAGCATGAAATGTAGAAAACGCTTGATATATTCTTTCTCTTATTTATATAGTATTGAATAAACCCTGATAGATCTGTTCTAATTCAGCTCCTTTTTATTCAGTACTCCTTATCAATTATAAAACATTTCAGTCATCCCAGAAGCTCATTAATTTTAATAGGTTGCAGATAGATGACAACTTGTTTTAGCTGAGTCCCATTCTACACTGATGCTTTAAAGAGAGTTATACCCTTCACTGAGCCCTTTAGGAGAGGCCAGAATCAATAAGACATTTCTAACATAATTTAATACTGTGGATCACTTCTCAGACAGCCTAAGTATGATACAGACTTCAGCTTCAGAAGGATATCATGTCCCTAAATTTTGGAGTCTGCTTGAGGCTGCTAGCTTCCCATGCCTTGACAAATCTTCCTCCCTCTCCACGTCAACAGCCCCACAAGGGGGAAATATTAGAACTTCCTGCGTCATCTCTGCTGACTGGTTGCCGAGCTGCTGTAACTGTTCCATTCATGGAAAATATTGCATTTAGAAGCAGACAGTTCCATCTTCTAAATGTTCTCTTAGGGTCTTCTTTCCCTCAAACTATGCCATAATCTGTCCACTAATTGTGCCTACCTATACAAGAGTTAGCGTCTAAACAGCAATACTGATTCTGGACCTATTCCATGGGGTACATACATGACAAGTCCAATTGTAAATCAACTTGAAATGCCTTCTGGTATTGAAAAACTTGAATATACCCATCACCTAGTCTTTCCTCCAAACTTCTCTTCTTTCAATAGATATTAAAAGTAATAGGTAATTAAAAAAATACTGGCTTGGGAGAATATTCCATTAAATCTTATGAATTAAACAAATACATAAGTCCTTAAGATGAGGCATTTCAATTATTTAAATGGTTAGGGGGAAAAAAAAATCAACAAGTTCTTATCTAAGGCCCTGAAGTTAAGTTTAAACTACAAATCAGTTCTGTATATCAATTCGATGTACAGGCATGAATATTTTGGTGTAATTTATTGGGCCACTATAATCAAAGGACTAAAATGATAACACAGATTCTTATGTTACTTGCCTATAAAATTCATGGCTTAGTCTAAGCCAATGGTAAAATCATGTATTGGAAACTTTACTTCTCTGTGAATTAGTGATTAACATACACCCCTAATAGAGAGATAGAAGTTTTCGTTTTTCTTAGCTATTTTAAGAAACTTTCTCAAATTCCATCACTGGAAATTTTTGTCCCTTTGTCTTTAAAATTCTTTACATCTGTGCTTTTTTATGATTGCTGAGAGAAATATCACATATACTTCTAAATAATTATACCAAAAACAATGTTTATGATTGTTACATACTTTTATTTTTGTTAGCCTAATTCATTTAACATTTTGCAAGTGTAAGAGGGGTCTCACTGACTGCCATTATGTATGGATTGTCATTGGATTTTATTATCAACAGGCACAATCAGTTGTTAACACAAGTCACACTCAGTGGGTTTATGCCAATTCTTTTTCAGTCTCATTCCCTCTGCAGCTTAGTAGAACTTAGCAACACATTAGAACTACTTAGGGAGAAAAACCCTCCATACATGGATCTATTAGAAAATGAGGACTGTGTTATAAAAGAAGTTGCAATTGTACTATTTTACTTCTTAAAATATTTTTTCATTAAAAGACATATTCTATATTGCAAAAGTGAGAAGGCAAAATATTTTGGACTCAGTTTCCAAACTATGAATTCTATTCTGTAGTTATTTGGTATTATTTGTTAAGATTGTTGTTGAATGAATATATGCACAAAAAGGTGCTGCAAATAAATTTGACTATGTGATCATGCTCCCCAAGGGAAAGTCACACATTTTTCTAAATTAAAATTTTGGCTCAATGTGTATAAATATTTGGATGTGCTCTCCTATCACATCTTTTAAGCTAATATTGAATCACCACCATATTAAAATAATTAATCACCAAAGTCTGTAAGGCTGTTAAAAGGCTTATAGACAGCTTAAAGTCTTTCTCAGAGATACACTTATTATTTAAAATGCGAAAGTCCTAGTTCCTACTTATACTGCTTGGAGTATCACAGACTTCAGTAAGTTTGTTTTCATGCCTTCTGTGGTATAGCAAGAGCAGATATTTTGTGCCTGAATGTCCCTGTACCTTTGGTCACTTAAAGACGATGGGAGATTGTTACCAGATGTGTGACATTTTAGGGTCTAGTTCTTGTTCACTGGAAGGAGGAGTCAAATATCTCGTATTGGACCATGGGACATATTCAAACAGATGCTTTTCCATTTTGCAGATGCTTCTGATTTAATTCATGTATTAGATGAAGCCTATGTTTGCTGTTCTAATGGCAAGGATGTCAGAAATTCTTTCTGAAGTTAGGAGATGAAAGCCTGCAAGAATGGTTTTAATCTCTAGGTTTGTTTACCAGAGGAGAATATTATGGGAAAAAACATTCTGCTCACCATCTTCACACCCTATATATTCCTGGGAAATGGAATGAGAAAACACTCTCAGTTTCCTAATACTCTGATTCTATTCTTAGCTGTTAACAAGCAAGATGTGGAACTTAAATGCCATGGCAGAACTGCTAACAAAAACAGGGTCAAGGTCTTTAATAGCAAGAGAATAACTGGAACAAAGCTCCCTAAGCTGTGTTTATTCAACTCTGGAGTCTTCCAGTACAGACAGCACCTTCTCATATGGTCTTCTGCACCCCAGATGCTGGAGCACTTACCGTCTCAGAGAACAACTATTCCTGAGATTCTAACTCTCTCATACATGTGAAGCACGAGTCCTATTCTCCACCTTCACAAGCTGGAGAAGATGGACTACACCTTTGATTGCAAAATAAGATTTTCTATGAGAGGAAGAGGAGATGGAGACAAGACATATGTGGAAAGAGGTCAGCCAATGTCAGGGACAGGAAAGTGATCAACAGTTGCTTCCCCATCACACTGTCCAGTCAATAGCTGTGGCTTAAGGGAGGAATGGAACTTCATATGCACAAATAAATGAGATTGACTTTGTGGGATTAGGTCCCAGTTCTACAGTTTACTGTCTGTATATTCTTAGGAAGGGTTTCCCTGGTAGCTCAGATGGTAAAAAATCTGCCTGCAATGTGGGAGACTGGGCTTCGATCCCTGGGTTGGGAAGACCCCCTGGATAAGGGAACAGCAACCCATGCCAATATTCTTGTCTGGAGAATTCCATGGACAGAGAAGCCTGGCAGGCTACAGTCCATAGAGTCACAAAGAATTGGACATGACTGTGTGACTGACACACACAACACAACCTTAGGAAAGTCACACAACACCACACAGCCTGAGGCTTCCCATCTTAATTTTTTTTAATTTGGAAATGAAGATTTTAAAATAAATACATTCTAATTATTTTTTTAAAGTACATAAATGACTCCAATTTAAATCAATAAATTTAAAGGGTACATAAATGAATCAGATAAGAAATAGAGTCCAGCAACATCCACAAATACATATACCTGACATATTTCCAGGAGGTGGCTATTGCTTAGCTGGGCAATTCCTTTCATTTCTTCATCAATAAACTGAAGATGAAAATAAGTATATATCATAGTGTTTGAGAATAAAAGGAGACAGCTACGTAAAATGCCTAGATGGCTGGGAACTTCTGTATTTCTTTTCCCTTTCTTTCTAATTTTACTTGTTTTGCTTAATTTGATGCTTGTTTATAACCAGACCAGCTTTTAAGTCCACAGGGTATTGTTTTAGCCAGATGTTGCCAAAAACAACCCAGTATTTCAGTGTCTTGTTACCTACAACATTTACTTCAGGGTCAAGGGTCTGCAGATTGGCTCATCTTGACTATCTCAGGCTACCGCTGGGTCAAGCACTCTTGGCATTTCACTTAGTGCTGGACCAGGTAGCACAGATGTAAAGAATCTGCCTGCCAATGCAGGAGACTTGGGTTTGATCCCTGGGTCAGGAAGATCCACTGGAGAAGAGAAGGGCAACCCACTCCAATATTCTTTCCTGGAGAATCCTATGGAGAGAGAAGCCTGGCAGGCTACAGTCCATGGGGTTGCAAAGAGTCAGACACGACTGAGCACACACATGCAAGCTAAGTAGCAACAGCTGCAGAGCATTTTTTCCCAACGGGGTTGGCAGAGGCTCAAGGGGGACAAGTGAAAGCATGTGATGCCTAATTTTGAGAAAGAGAAAGACATATAACAAAAGTTTTTAATTAGTTTTGTTTTCCAGCGAAAGGTATGACTTTCCCCTCTCGTTTCCCTCACCCACTAAGAAGGCTTTATGGACTACATCTTACTTCTCTGTGATGTTCTGATGATTTGTCCCCAAATCTTGAAGAGAGCAGATAGAAGTGCTAATATCTATTCCAAGCCTGTTAGTAGACAACAGAGGCTGCTTGGGAGGACAAGTTAACATGTTAAGTTAAACACGAAAGATGAGTAAGTGCAAGAGATGAGGGTTGGACTCCTGGGTCGGGAAGATCCTCTGGGGTAGGAAATAGCAACCGACTCCAGTATTCTTGCTGGGAAAATCCCATGGGCAGAGAAGCCTGACAGGCTATGGCCCATGGGGTGGCAAAGAGTCAGACAAAACTGAGTACATGAGCACACACAAGGATGACAAGGAGTTTTCTAACATGAGAGAGTTGCCATTGAGCAAAATAAAAGATAGTGAGGGCAGGGAATGGGTGTTTGGGAGGAAAAGAGTGAATTAATTGAAGAAAGTAGGGAAAACCGCTAGACCATTCAGGTATGACCTAAATCAAATCCCTTATGACTATACTGGACAGGGAGGCCTGGCGTGCTGCGATTCATGGGGTCGCAAAGAGTCGGACACGACTGAGCGACTGAGCTGAACTGAAGGCCAATGCTAGAAATGAAGAGGGCAGAGTGATAAGAAACATATGTTAATCAAGGGATGAGGAGGTAGCTTGGATTGTTTGAGTAATCTTGTTTTTTTAACCTTCCAACTTCAAAAAGAAAAAATAGAAGGAATAGGAAAATAAATGATATTTTATGCTGTTTATCAAAAGAAGAGAATTCGATTTTTAAAAATAATTTTACTGGAGTATGGTTGCTTCACAAATTTGTGTTACTTTCTGCTATATGGCAAAGTGATTCATCCACACATACACATAAATTCTCTCATTTTGGGATTCCTTTCCCATTTAGGTCACCTGAGAGCACTGAGTAGAGATTCCCTGTGCTATACAGTAGTTTCTCATTAGTTATATGTTTTAGACATATTACTGTATATATGTCAATTCCAATCTCCCAATTCATCCCGCCCCCTTTTTCCCCCTTGGTGCCCATATGTTTGTTCTTTACAGCTGTGTCTCTATCTCTGGTTTGCAAATAGGTTCATCAGTACCATTTTTCTATATTGTTTCTCATTAGTTATATGTTTTAGACATATTACTGTATATATGTCAATTCCAATCTCCCAATTCATCCCGCCCCCTTTTTCCCCCTTGGTGCCCATATGTTTGTTCTTTACAGCTGTGTCTCTATCTCTGGTTTGCAAATAGGTTCATCAGTACCATTTTTCTATATTCCACATCAGTTCAGTTCAGTTCAGTCGCTCAGTCGTGTCCGACTCTTTGCGACCCCATGAATCGCAGCATGCCAGGCCTCCCTGTTCATCACCATCTCCCGGAGTTCACTCAGAGTCACGTCCATCGAGTCCGTGATGCCATCCAGCCGTCTCATCCTCGGTCGTCCCCTTCTCCTCCTGCCCCCAATCCCTCCCAGCATCAGACTCTTCTCCAATGAGATATTCCACATATATGTGTTAATATACAATATTTTTCTCTTTCTGAGCTATATCACTCTGTATAACCTAAATGTCCATTGAGAGAGGGATGGATAAAGAAGATGTGGCACACACATACAATGGAATATTACTCAGCCAGAAAAAGGAATGAAATTGTGCCATTTGCAGAGATGTGGATGGACCTAGATGATTAGACATTTCAAAAAACTTGTATTGAACTCCCATTTCCAAATTTTATGAACAGTTTAATCTGTTTTATTTTCATCTACACTTATAAAGAAGTGAGCAAGGGAAATAAGCACATTCTCTTCCATTAACTTCTGCTGCCTTGTAACTACATGGCCACCATGACTATAAAAACAGGTTTCTCACTTCTGTGACCAAGACAGTAACCATGACAATCTTTTTTTTTTTTTTTTTTTTTGAAAATTGTCAATGATAAAAGTGAAAACATCAAGTATTCACTTAAAGGCATCAATTCTTCAGTGCTCAGCTTTCTTTATAGTACAACACTCATATCCATACATGGCTACTGGAAAAACCACAGCCTTGACTAGACAGACCTTTGTTGGCAAAGTAATCTTTGCTTTTTAATATGCTGTCTAGGTTGGTCACAGCTTTTCTTCCAAGGAATAAGTGTCTTTTAATTTCATGGCTGCAGTCACCATCTGCAGTGATTTTGGAGCCCAAGAAAATAGTCTGTTACTGTTTCCATTGTTTCCCCATCTATTTGCCATGAAGTGATGGGACTGGATGTCATGATCTTAGAATTGTGAATGTTGAGTTTTAAGCCAGCTTTTTCCCATTCCTCTTTCACTTTCATCAAGAGGCTCTTTAGTTCCTCTTCCCTTTCTGCCATAAAGGTGGTGTCATCTGTGTATCTGATGCTATTGATATTTCTCTCAGCAATCTTGATTCCAGCCTGTGCTTTATTCAGCCCAGCCTTTCACATTATGTACTCCACATACTGACAAAGATCTGTCTAGTCAAAACTATGGTTTTTTCAGTAGTCATATATGGATGTGAGAGTTGGACTATAAAGAAAGCTGAGTGCCGAAGAATTGATGTTTTTGAACTGTGTTGGAGAAGACTCTTGAGAGTCCCTTGGACCACAAGGAGATCTAACCAGTCCATCCTAAAGGAAATCAGTCCTGAATATTCATTGGAAGGACTAATGTGGAAGCTGAAACTCCAATACTTTGGCCACCTGATGCAAAGAACTGACTCATTGGAAAAGTCCCTGATGCTGGGCAATATTGAAGGCACGAGAATGGGATGACAGAGGATGAGACAGTTGAAGGGCACTGCTGAATCAATGGACCTAAGTTTGAGTAAGCTCCGGGAGTTGGAGATAGACAGGGAAGCCTGCCGTGCTGCCATGCATGGGGTTGCAAAGAGTTGGACACGACTGAGCGACTGAACTGAACTGATCACACTAAAATATCCCTTTCCTCTTATTGACCAGTTTCTAGTAGTTTGGAAAAGTCAGTTTCATCCTGGGTTATTTTATATAATCAAAGTGATGGCTTAGTCGCTAAGTTGTGTCTGACTCTATGTGGCTTCATGGATTGTCGCCCGCTAGGCTTCTCTGTCCATGGGATTTCCCTGGCAAGAATGCTGGAATTGGTTGCCATTTCCTTCTCCAGGGGATCTTCTTGACTCAGGGAAAAAACCCACATCTCCTGGATTGCAGGCGGTCTCCTGCATTGCAGGTGGATTCTTACTGCTGAGCCACCAAGGAAGCCCTATATAATCAATACTCTGCAAATAATATTTCAAAAAACGTCTACTTTGAATTACCTTGTTTTAGTAATTCCAGGTACATACAGACAGACACACAAATACACACACATACATATCCTGCCCTTAGTTTGCAATTTCAATTTTTATAAAGAGAAAGGTAAATAAATAGATTGGATATTAGATAGCTGTTCTCTTCCAGGAAAACATTAGGTTTACTTAAAAATGTTTTGAATCACTCTTGGCATTACAACTGGGTTTATTTTAGCTCAGCTGTCAATCTTCTACTGTACTGTGAAGGCCTGCCTTAAGATATCTCTTTTAGCTTTAGAAATTCACTACAGTTTTCTCTAATTCTCTTCTTTGTATTCTTTCATCTCAGTTTCACACTTAGTCAAGAAAACTTACAATAGTCTGCATACTGAATACTAAATCGCTTTAGTTGTGTCCAAGTCCGTGTGACTCTGTGGGCTTAGCCTGCCAGGCTCCTCTATTCATGCAATTCTCAAGGCAAGAATACTGGAGTGGGCTGCCATTCTCTTCTCCAGAGGACGTTCCCCAGCCAGGGATTGAACCCGGGTCTCCTGCATTGCAGGCAGATTCTTTACTGACTGAGCTACCTGGGAAGCCCAAAAGCTTAACAGTATAGGTTATCTTTAAAATAGACTATCCACTTAAAATGGAAAATAATCTTTTGCTTTTCTTTCTTATATACACGAAGAGATATGACCATCTTGTTCATATTACTTCCTTTCTGGTTTAGAAATCACTGTAGGAACATTTTTAAGTCCACAGAATATAGTGTGGAGAAAACCAAATGGCTCTCTCCAGGGCAGTAACACATGTAAATCTTAATAATTCTACTCATCTCATTTCCACTTTAAACAGTTTAGATTGAAAGACAAATTTAAGATTCATCATTATAAAAGAAAAAAATAACATCTTTCAAAGGACTTATATCCCATTCCACTTCTTTAGATGAAAGGAATATCAGAGAAGGCTATATGAAGGGAGGGAAAGCCTTAAATATTTCTCAGATTTAATCATTTCCAACCCAATTTTTCATTTTTCCTTATAGAGAATACCTATAAAGATACCTTTACTGAATTTTCATCTAGAACACTTGCAGTTGCAGTTTCTTACTGAATTAGAAGTTACCTTTAAGATTAATTTAGTATATTTTATAGCAAATAAAGCACCGTGAACTCCCTGATGTTCAAGCTGGCTTTAAAAAAGGCAGAGGAACCAGAGATCAAATTGCCAACATCCGCTGGATCATCGAAAAAGCAAGAGAGTTCCAGAAAAACATCTACTTCTGCTTTATTGACTATGCCAAAGCCTTTGACTGTGTGGTTCACAACTAACTGTGGAAAATTCTGAAAGAGATGGGAATACCAGACCACCTGACCTGCCTCTTGAGAAATCTCTATGCAGGTCAGGAAGCAACAGTTAGAACTGGACATGGAACAACAGACTGGTTCCAAATAGGAAAAGGAGTATGTCAAGGCTGTATATTGTCACCCTGCTTATTTAACTTATATGCAGAGTACATCATGAGAAACGCTGGACTGGAAGAAACACAAGCTGGAATCAAGATTGCCGGGAGAAATATCAGTAACCTCAGATATGCAGATGACACCACCCTTATGGGAGAAAGTGAAGAGGAGCTAAAAAGCCTCTTGATGAAAGTAAAAGAGGAGAGTGAAAAAGTTGGCTTGAAGCTCAACATTCAGAAAACGAAGATCATGGCATCTGGTCCCATCACTTTCAAGTTTTGAGATGGTGAAATATCAGAAATGGTGAAATATAAGAAATGCTGAAAATAGTAAATGTTTTATTTCTACAATCTATTAGAGCTTTTAAAAGACGTAACATACATCATCTCACTTTACTCTTGAAATGATCTCATTCAGGTAAAATTCTTATTAATCTCTGCTCAGAGAGGCATTGGGACTGTTTATCCAGATAATAACAACAAAACTTACTTGATTCTAGGGCTTTGGATTTCAAAACCATGCTAGTTCTGATTTATCACTTTGCATTCCTAATTTTATGAACACACTTTCTCATTATCTACTAATAGTTTTTAAAAAGATAGCCACAAAATGTGATAATTTATACTTTTTTGTATTCTTATTGCTCAGCAGTATATAATCAACACATTATTAATTCACTTTTCTGTGATGTTTTTAAAAATCATTAAAGTTGTTTTATTTGTATCTCATTATCTAATTGCAGCCCAAACTATTGAGTATGTAGCAAAACAATACAATTAAATGTAATATTACAATTTCACCCATTTATTCATGTAACACTCAAACATTTCTCACAATCTGTGCAATTATTTCTGTATTAAATGCTGGGAGTATAAAGTCCATTAAGAAATAAACCCTTCTCCCTATATGGGAAAAGAATGTAAAAGAGGGTGCATATATGTATATATGTATAACTGATTCACTTTGCTGTACACCTGAAACCAATACAACATTGTAAATCAACTATACACCAACATAAATTTAAAAAATTAAATTCCATAATATACTGGGGGGGGGGCGGAATAAATAAGCCCTTTTCTCAAGGAGCTTACAGTTCTCTGGGAGAAAGCCAAGTAAATCAAAGATTGCCATAGTTAGATGAGTGCTCATAGAAATATTCACTGTGTCATTGGTACATAGAAAAGATGCCATATATTGTACCAGAATCAAGAGATATTCATTGAGAAGGTGATACATAGGGTAAATGTTTTAAGACTTAACTGTAAAAGGGAAGATGGAGGCAGAGTGATTAGAAGTGAAACCTAAATCAGGATAACTTTCCAGGACACGCAGACTCACTTAACCATGTAATCTGATGTTGGGTGGGGATTTTCCCAGACTCTGGAGTCAGCCAATAAGACCCATGAGGACAATGAAGCATTGCATTAAAAAGAAGAAGGTGAAACAGAGGTTGGGAAGGCAGTGTTCCTAGGTAAAGATTTTCCTTTCCTTCCCTTTTGAAGAAGGAAAGGATGCTAGCTCTCATCCTCCAACAGAAGAAAATTTCATTGAAAAGGGCCTCCCAGGAGTCTGGGAAAAAAGAGTACAGTGTCTCACTACCTGCTTGGACTTGAGTGTCAGCCATGGACTTGTTGATTTTCCCACTTGTGCCCCACTGAACACAAGAATGAGAGATTTGGGAGAAAGATGCCAGGGCGTGGGGGAGAGGAGGTGGACAGCCTGGAGCATCTTCTGAGCCAATCTCTGGGCCGCATAACTATGTGTGAAATGCTTCTGGACAAATGAGACACAGAAAGACAGTTTGGGCCATCTGTCCAGTGCCAGACCAACAGAGTAAAATGATTGGGAGGGGTGGGGTGGAGCAGTAAGGGGCTAGATGTGTCCTGAAAGACAAGGGTAGAAGAGGCCCAGGCGGAGCTAGCTGGCTCACAGCTGGGGATTGTCAAGTTAGAAGAGTCCCAGGAGGACTGCTGAAGGGCTCAAGCATTTGGATTTCAACAACAGAGGGGCCCTGATGGCCGGTCACTGATAATCAGGGAAGCAGCCACCACCAACAGCAGGCTACCAAAGTGTCTGATAAGGAAGAGACACTACTTTATTCCCCTCCTCCCTCCCCAGCAGACTGGGGGAAGAGCTGGAGCCAGGGACCAGGGGACAAAAGAAGTGTCCCAGAGCCACACATGCTGCTTCCACTTTCTGCTCTAAGATGAGGGACTAAGATCCCTGAATCACAAAAGTTATGGGCCCTGGATGAGGGAAGTAAGTTCAGTTCAGTTCAGTCGCTCAGTCGTGGCCGACTCTTTGCGACCCCATGAATCGCAGCACGCCAGGCCTCCCTCTTCATTACCATCTCTCGGAGTTCACTCAGACTCACGTCCATCGAGTCCATGATGCCATCCAGCCATCTCATCCTCGGTTGAGGGAAGTAAGAGAGATATAAAACATATGAACTCTGATTTCTAAGATGAAAAAATTTTACAGAATTAACAGCCTTAAAGAAATCAGTGAATCTGTATTTTGAAATGTACTGTCCAGTGGGTGGGGAAGTTTTGAAACAGGAGGGAAGGGATCAGGATACAACCTTTAAAAGAACAGTATGACCAAGGCAAAACCTGGTTAGAACCAAGATGGCAGAAGAGTCACCTTCCAGTAGACCCTGACCCTCACTGCAATACATCCGCTTCTAAACGACGCGCCTACCAGTGCCGTGACAGTTCTGGCCTGCCTGCTGCTAAGTTTCTTCAGTCCTGTCCAACTCTTTGCGACCCTATGGGCTGTAGCCCATCAGGCTCCTCTGTCCATGGGATTTCCCAGTCAAGGATACTGGAGTGGGTTGCCATTTTATCCTCCAGGACATCTTCTTGACCCAGGGATCAAACCTGTTTCTCCTCCAATTTCTCTATTGGCAGGCAGATTCTTTACCACTGAGCCACCTGGGAAGCCCCTGATATATGTCACATATATCACTAAAGACGCTCTAAGTTAGGAGTCAGGCAAGGAAAAATCTATGACATTTTCACTTCAATTTCCTGCCTTTATCTAGGGTGCCTATAATACTAGGTGTTAAGCTTTTCTTTCTTTTCATCTAACTCTAGAATATTATACCCTTTATTGTTTCATTTCAGTTTAGCAGGCAAAAAAAAAAAAAAAAAAATCCAAAAGAAAAAACATCTAACATTTAATTAGATGAAACATATTTGCTATAAGGAGCATAATAAATAAATGAAGGTATTTCTTTTTAAAAATTCAAAAAAAAAGTAGAAAAAAGCACAAAAATTAAAGCAATTAGGGGATACAAATTAAATCACTTAAAAAAAAGAAATTAATTTTACACATTTTATTTTTCTTTTCCAGTTAAACAGGAAAAAAAAAAAAAAAAAAAATCCAAAAGAAAAAACATCTAACATTTAATTAGATGAAACATATTTGCTATAAGGAGCATAATAAATAAATGAAGGTATTTCTTTTTAAAAATTCAAAAAAAAAGTAGAAAAAAGCACAAAAATTAAAGCAATTAGGGGATACAAATTAAATCACTTAAAAAAAAGAAATATCTACAACCTTTCAAACTCAAAGTATGGTCTTTGAACAGTGTCATTGGAATCACTTGGAAGCTTATTAGAAATGAAGGATCTCAGGCCTCAATTGAGATGATGAATTCAAATTTACATTTTAAGGAGATTGCTAAAGAATTCTTTTTTTAAAAAATTTTATTGAAGTATAGATGATTTACAATGTTGTGTTAATTTCTTCTGTGGAGCAGAGTGATTCAGTTTTATATATATATACACATACATACACATATATACACACATACATTTATATCCTTTTTCACATTGTTTTTTATTACAGTTTATCATAGAATATTGAATATAGTTCCCTGTGCTCTACAATAGACCCTTGTTAACAATTTCTATGCCTATTGAAGTTTGGGAAGTTATAGAAAGCTCTGTTGAATGCCTTCAATGCCAATGAATGGCTTCTACCTCACAGGAAATTAATTTAACCCAAGACCATTATCAAAGTTAGAATACTCCCCCCCAACCCTCCCGCCAATAGTTAAAGCAAATGTAAGCTCGCTTGTATGTATATAATTTTTTTTTCAAATTTCCAACATGTTAATATCTTTATATAGAAACTGAACATATATGAACAGTATGGAAAGGCAAAAAGATAGGACACTGAAAGATGAACTTTCCAGGTCAGTAGGTGCCCAATAAGCTACTGCAGAAGAGTGGAGAAATAACCCCAGAAAGAATGAAGAGATGGAGCCAAGTGAAAACACCACCCAGTTATGGATGTGACTGGTGGTGGAAATAAAGTCTGATGCTGTAAAGAACAATATTGCATAAGAACCTGGAATGTTAGGTCCATGAATCAAGGTAAATTAGAAGTGGTCAAACAGGAGATGGCAAGAGTGAATGTTGACATTTTAAGAATCAGTGAACTAAAATGGACTGGAATGGGCAAATTTAACTCAAGATAACCATTATACCTACAAAAGTGGGCCTTAGGAAGCATTATTATGAACAAAGCTAGTGGAGGTGATGGAATTCCAGTTGAGCTATTTCAAATCCTAAAATATGATGCTGTGAAAGTGTTGCACTCAATCGGTCAGCAAATTTTGAAAACTCAGTAGTGGCCACAGGACTGGAAATGGTCAGGTTTCATTCCAATCCCAAAGAAGGGCAATGTCAAACAATGTTCAAATTACCACACAATTGTACTTTTCTCACATGGTAGCAAAGTAATGCTCAAAATTCTCTAACCCAGGCTTCAACAGTACATGAACTTCCAGATGTTCAAGCTGGATTTAGAAAAGGCTGAGGGACCAGAGATCAAATTGCCAACATCTGCTGAATCATAGAAGAAGCAAGAGAGTTTCAGAAAAATATCTACTTATGCTTTATTGACTCCAAAACCTTTGACTGTGTGGATCACAACATACTGTCAAAATTTTTTAAAGAGATGGGAATATCAGGACACCAAACGTGTCTCCTAAGAAACTTGCAAGCAGCTCAAGAAGCAACATGAGAACTGGACATGGAACAACAGACTGCTTCCAAATTGGGAAAGGAGTACAGCAAGGCTGTATATTGTTACCCTGCTTATTTAATTTCTATGCAGAGTACATCATATGAAATGCCAGGCTGGATGAAGCACAACCTGGAATCAAGGTTGCCAAATGAAATATCAATAATCTCAGATACACAGATAACACCACCCTTACGGCAGAAAGCACAGAAGAACTAAACAGTCTCTTGATTAAAGTGAAAGAGGAGAGTGAAAAAGTTGGTTTAAAAAAACATTAAAAAAATTAAAATCATAGCATCAAGTCCCATCACCTCATGGCAAATAGATGGGGAAACAAGGCAAACAGTGACAGACTTTATTTTCTTGGGTTCCAAAATCACTGCAGATGCTTACTGCAACCATGAAATTAAAAGATGCTTTCTCCTTGGAAGAAAAGCTATAAGCAACGTAGATAGCATATTAAAAGCAGAGACTACTTTGCTGACAAAGGTCTGTCTAGTAAAAGCTATAGTTTTTCCAGGAGTCATGGGTGGATGTGAGAGTTGGACTATAAAGAATGCTGAGCACAGAAGAATTGATGCTTTTGAACTGTGGTGTTGGAGAAGACTCTTGAGAGTCCCTTGGGCTGTAAGGAGATCAAACCAGTCTATCCTAAAGGAAATCAGTTCTGAATATTCATTGGAAGGACTGATGCTGAAGCTGAAACTCCAATACCTTGGCTACCTGACGCGAACTGACTCATTGGAAAAGACCCTGATGCTGGGAAAGATTGAGGGCAGGAGGGGAAAGGGATGACAGAGGATGAGATGGTTGGATGGCATCACTGACTCGATGGACATGAGTTTGAGCAAGATTCAAGAGTTAGTGGTGGACAGGGAATCCTGGCGTTATGCAGTCCATGGGGTCACAAAGAGTCAAACATGGCTGACTGACTGAACTTATATGGAAACTAGTTTTGGTCTGTCAAATAAAAAGAACCTAATCCTATGATTTGATGAAAAGAGTTTCTAGAAGTAAGCTCCATGTTTAGAAAGCACCCTCAAAAATGGAAAGCTCCATTTTCATTGCTCAGATATGGCCCTGGTATGCCAGAATGAAACAGGAGTTTCTTCTTGTCAAACTACACTTTTTTCATTTGGGCTGAGTTAGAACCTGAATCATTAACTTGTTTTTATTACTCTTCCTCTTCTTTCTTTTGCAACAGTTGACAGTACCCTCTTCTTCAGGTAACAGCCCTGAGAGTAGGAAATCCTGTGAGAAAGGGTTTGTCCATTTGCACTTTACTATTTCAAAGCTTAAGAAAAACATTAAGAATAATTGCAGAGAAGAGATATGGTAATGAAAATTTAAAAAAAAATAAAAGAGCAAGAATGGGGCAAGTGTTACATGGGAAATGTAAAAATAGTTGCATATTGTGAACAAACTCAGATGCACAAAGTTGCTTAGAAATACATCTTTCTCTTTTTTAATGTTGCTATAACATTTCATAAGTTTTATGAAAGAACTTTCATTCTGGATGGTAGCTTTGTGGTTACAAATCTAGGAAATAGAGATTGCATTATCGCTTTTGTTTATTAAAAGAATATAGTGACTTTTAGCTTTTAAAATGCCAAATGTTATTATTCACTGCTTATTCATTTGGTCATACAATCATTTATTCAGTAAATCTCTGTTGAGTAAACTATGCTTCAGGGACTATTCCAGGTGCTCAGAAGACATCAGTGATTCAAGCAAAGATGATTTCCTGCCCCTCACCCCCAACTCCACCCTTGAGCTTGGGTTCTAATGGGAGGGGAGAGGGAGACAAAAATAATCTATAAACAAAATAAATAAACAATTGTAGAGATTGCTAGACTATCGTACTAAGTCAAGTCAGTTAGACAAAGAAAGATGAACATCACGATACAACTTATATGGGAAATGTAAAAATATTATACAAATGAGCTTTTTTATAAAACAGAGACAGACTCACAGACAAAGAAAACGAACTATGGTTACCAAAGGGGAAAGGACAAGGGAGGGATATAAGGGCTTGGGACTAACAGATACAAATTTATACATAAAGCAGATAAACAACAAAGACCTGCTGTATAGCACAGGGAACTATTTTCAATATCTTGTAATAGTCTATAATGGATTAGAATCTATCAAGCAACATATATATATACATATATATTTAAATATGTATGTATATTTGAATCACTTTGTTGTACATCTGAAACTGACCAGTACTGTAAATCACCTATACTTCAAATAAAAAAATAAAATAAAAAGCAAATCATATTTAAATAAAAAAGCTGTAGACTATTTTGTTAGAGGATTCCATTAAACTAAATTGGCAATTCACTCTCTTTCTAGTCCACATGAATAGAATAGGTATGTCCAAGCAGTGAAGGAATTAAGTACACAGCACTCTGAAGAATATAAGAGTTACTCTCAAATACCTTAGAAACTGAAATAATGAGATACAACAGGAACATACGTAAACATTACAAAAGTCAGATTATTTCAAGTGGTTTAAAAAAAATAACATTATAAAGAGTTTCAGGGGACTCAAGGGAAGGAATTTTTTATTTAAATAAATGAGATGACAAGAAATGAGGAAATAGAATATTCCATTAGAGAAAGGAAGTGCTAATTTTAAAGAGCTTAAATAATAGATGTGACAAGTTGTGCTTAAGGAAAATATTTCAACTGTGTAATAAAAATACATTTCCCAAATTGAAAAATATATTTTAAAATCTGGCTGATTTCAAACTTCAAAGAATGAACACTCTGAACTTTGACTAATCCAAAAGGAATATTTATATAAGGCTTTATAAATGGCCAGTATTCTTGTTTTGAGACTATTTCCTTTCTGTTATGTACCTTCTACTTTCACTGTTGGTATTAAGCAGCAACCGTGTTTTTGTGAGGTACAAATTCAAATTTCATTTTCTTCATCGGCATAGAAGTTGTTTCATTTGTTAGTGAAATCACTTCTGAAATACAGGGCACTAGTAAGTAAAGGTGGAGATTGGGTTAAAAGTGCCAATCAAGTAGAAAACCAAAGTCTAAAGAAGATAAATCATCAGTAAAACACCCCACCTCTTCTTAATATCTTCTGCTTCTGTAAGGTCCATACCATTTCTGTCCTTTATCGAGCCCATCCTTGCATGAAATGTTCCCTTGGTATCTCTAATTTTCTTGAAGAGATCTCTAGTCTTTCCCATTCTGTTGTTTTCCTCTATTTCTTTGCATTGGTCGCTGAAGAAGGCTTTCTTATCTCTTCTTGCTATTCTTTGGAACTCTGCATTCAGGTGCTTATATCTTTCCTTTTCTCCTTTGCTTTTCGCCTCTCTTCTTTTCACAGCTATTTGTAAGGCCTCCCCAGACAGCCATTTTGCTTTTTTGCATTCCTTTTCCATGGAGATGGTCTTGATCCCTGTCTCCTGTACAATGTCACGAACCTCATTCCATAGTTCTTCAGGCACTCTGTCTATCAGATCTAGGACCTTAAATCTATTTCTCACTTCCACTGTATAATCATAAGGGATTTGATTTAGGTCATACCTGAATGGTCTAGTGGTTTTCCCTACTTTCTTCAATTTGAGTCTGAATTTGGTAATAAGGAGTTCATGATCTGAGCCACAGTCAGCTCCTGGTCTTGTTTTGGTTGACTGTATAGAGCTTCTCCATCTTTGGCTGCATAGAATATAATCAATCTGATTTCGGTGTGGCATCACTGACTCGATGGATGTGAGTCTGAGTGAACTCCGAGAGATGGTGATGAACAGGGAGGCCTGGCGTGCTGCGATTCATGGGGTCGCAAAGAGTCGGACACGACTGAGCGACTGAACTGAACTGACCTGAAAACACCCCAATCATAAAGGACTCCATTGTTAGGTTGATGTTTTCTTAAGGTCTCTAAGAAAAGAAAAGATGAATTCACCCTGATTCTTTCAAGAAATGTCTTACCTGATCCTTTTCATTTTTTTCTAAGCAACAGATAGACAAACAAGGAAAGTGTAGTGACTGTGAAGAATGGCAAATGTGCTCAGGAAGAGTACAAAAAAACTTATTGAAATCCAGGAGGCAATGAATGAGGCAGTAAACATTCAGTTCAGTTCAGTCACTCAGTCGTGTCCGACTCTTTGCGACCCCATGAATCACAGCACGCCAGGCCTCCCTGTCCATCACCACCTCCCAGAGTCTACCCAAGCTCATGACCATCGAGTCAGTGATGCCATCCAGCCATCTCATCCTCCGTCGTCCCCTTCTCCTCCTGCCCCCAATCCCTCCCAGCATCAGAGTCTTTTCCAATGAGTAACATTAGGCCAATATTAAAATGGTACAGAATATTAACAGTTAACTTTTGTAGTATGCTTCATAGTTTATAAACGAACTCTTTGCTTTCATTGATCATTAATTATCTACTAGGGATTATTTCTCATGAAATAGACTCAACTTAATCTCACTGTTGCCTGTGGCTGAACCTTGAACTGTGGTTATTTTGAGTTCTTTCTTGGAAAGGAAGGATGGAAAGAAACCTCTGAAAATGCTTTGTTGATAAAAATCTGATACCATCCAATAATTTGGAGGGGTAGTGAAACAAATGGCCATGCAAAACTTCTTCCACTTGCAGAAAAACCAGCCCAAAGTGACTTCAACCAACATGCATCCAAGGTAGGAGAGGCAAAGCTCAATTCAGAACATACAAGGTATCACTGAGATCCATCACTTTGTTTTATGTGCTTGGACAGCCTCTATTTTCAGGCTGCTGTGAGTGGGTGAACTTTTTCAGGCTCCCATCATTGCAATACCCAGTGCATCAGAAGATAATCTGCTTTCTGGCTGATTTAAAACTAAGTCCGGAATTGAGTTTAATTGGCTATTTCCCTTGCCTTGGGTCACTGTGCCTCCCAAAACCAATAACTACAGCCAGGGGAAGGGACAGAATGTCCTAATTATCGGCTAAACCTAGGTCAATGCACCATCCCTGGAGCTAAAAGGGAAGATGTAACATCAGCCTCCATTCTTGGAGCAACAGAAACCTAACTGGCAAAAGCAACATATATCTATTACTTCAAAGTAGCAAACTTGCAAAAAAAATGTTTCATACCTTGCGATTACTGTATTCCTGCTACTGCTAGTCTTTTTCTTCTCCCATCCATTCTACCTACTGCTCACAGGTTAATTGTTCTACAGGACAGTCTTGTTCATGTCACACTTCTATCCAGAAATCTCAAAAGCTCCCTGTGATTTATGAAACAAATTTCATACCCCTTATCTTGCCATTTGAAGTCATTCACAATCTGATCATGTCCAAATGTACCTTACCATTTCTATGTCCAACCAATCAGAACTTCCATAGGCCTTTATTTCTGCTGCTTTTTTTTTTTTAATGTCTTTTCTTTGCATCTCTGCTTGTCTAAGCTGCATTGACAGCTTAATAATTAAAGCAAATGTTATGTGTTTTTATGAAGCAGAAAGTAATTTAGCCCTCCTTTCAACTTCCAGAACTGTAAACTTCTCCCACAGTCCCTACTACTTCCTGCCTGAGTCATTATTTCCAGATCTGTCTACCAGACTCCCTGTACGCCTACTGAGAGTGGTTTATCTCTCAAATATCTTTGCTAATTTTGAAACAATAAAGTACCTTATATTCAATTATATGAGTGTTTTTTAATTTAAAAAAATGGAGTATGCAGGGAAAATGTAACTCATCCTATGTCTTCTCTATTTAGGCAGAAAATTTTTTTGACATTGGTTGTGTCCGATTCTTTGTGACCCCATGGACTATAGCCTGCCAGGCTCCTCTGCCCATGAAATTCTGCAGGCAAGAATAGTGGAGTGGGTAGCCATTCCCCTCTCTAGGGATTAGGAACAAAGTTTTAGCAAATCAATCCTTCACTTGTTCAACCTTTGTCAACTGCAAACTGTGTGCCAGGTATTCTGTAAGGCTATGGAACACACAAAATTAGAAGGGCTGGTTCTCATTCTCAAGGAACTCATGGTTTAGGTGGAAAGACACACAGGTAATTCTAGAACAATGGAATAAGATGATGTGGGGCTACAGAGGAGGAAAAGCTGAATTCTGTCACAAAGATTCTTAAAACTCTTCATAGGAAAAGAAATATTTTAGTTGGAAAGAAAGGACCAGGAGAACAGCAAGCATAAAAGCAAAAAGGTATAGTGTTAGGGAATTCTTAGAGTACAGTGTCATCAGTGTTGAGTGTATTTTGGGGTATAGATGAAAATGAAGTTGGAAAAATGTATCAAAGTCAACTAATAAAAGGCTTTATTTTGTATTAAAAGAATTGTAGGGCTTCCTTGGTGACTCAGTGGTAAAAAATCCACCTGCCAATGCAGGAGACACCGGTATGATACCTGATCCAGGAAGATCCCACGTGCCATGGGGTAACTAAGCCCATACAACACAACCACCGAGCCTGTGCTCTACAGTCTGGAACTGCAACTACTGAGCCCACGTTCTGCAACTACTGCAGTCCGTTCGCCTGAAAGCTTGTGCTCTACAGCAAGAGAAGCTCACACACTGCAACTAGAGAGCAGCCCCTGCTTGCTGAAACTAGGGAAAAGCCTGAGCAGCAGTGAAGACCCACCACAGCCAAAAACAAAGATATAAATAAACAAAATTATTGAAAAAGCTTACATTTCATCATCGGTAGGTCATTGTACAGTAGCCAAAATTTGGGGGTGTGGGATTGGGATCAGATTTACAGTCTAGAAGGTAATGTAGAGGATAAAGGGGGAGTTGGCAGGAGGAAGGGAGTAGGAAAGAGAGACCAGAAGATAGTTACACTCTACTCTGGGAAACAGGATACATTTTAAAGTCACTAATCAGGTCAAGAGTTATGACAGATTTGGGGGACAGGGAAAAATGATCATGTTGAATTGGACATTCACAGAACCGTCAGATGAAGGTATTACCAGGTAAAATAAATCATTAGAAGTCATTATGACCTTATCTATTCCACAACTCTATATCTATCTGTCTACACTATGGAATATTACTCAGGCATAGAAAAGAATGAAATAATGTCATTTGCAGAAAGATGAATGGACCTAGACATTATCATACTAAGCAACAAAAACCAGAAAAGACAAATATCATATGATGTTGCTTATATGTAGAATCGAAAAAGAAAGACAGAAATGAACTTATTTACAAAACAGAATTAGACTCACAGAGTCTATTTAGAAAACAAGCTTATCAAAATGGAATGGGGGGAAGGAAAATTTAGGAGTTTGGGATTAAAATATACACACTGTGAATTACTAAATATAGTGAATTACTAAAGTCACTACAGATGGTGACTACATCCATGAAATTAAAAGATGCTTGCTCCTTGGAAGAGAAGCTATGACCAACCTAAACAGCATATTAAAAAGCAGAGACATTACTTTGCCCACAAAGGTCTGTCTAGTCAAAGCTATGGTTTTTCCAGTAGTCATGGATGGATGTGAGATTTGGACTATAAAGAAAGCTGAGCGCCGAAGAATTGATGCTTTTGAAATGTGGTGTTGGAGAAGACTCTTGAGAGTCCCTTGGACTGCCAGGAGATCCACCTAGTCAATCCTAAAGAAAATCAGTCCTGAATATTTATTGGAAGGACTGATGCTGTAGCTGAAACTCCAATCCTTTGGCCACCTGATGCAAACAACTGACTCATTTGAAAAGACCCCGATGCTGGGAAAGATTGAAGGCAGGAGGAGAAGGCTTGATGAATAAGAGTTTGAGCAAGCTCCAGGAGTTGGCGGTAGACAAGGAAGCCTGGTGTGCTGCTGTCTATGGGGTTGCAAAGAGCTGGACATGACTAAGCGACTGAACTGAAAAAGATAGAGAAAATAAAACAGAAATAAAAATGACACAGGTACATTGAAAAAGAGGTAAAACATTCTCTATTTGCAGATACCAAGGTTGTTTATGTGGAAAGTCCTAAGGATTCAAAATTTAAAAACTGCTAGACCTAAAACAGTTGAGCAAGTTCTGAAGATAACAAAGTCACCACATAAAATCAATTGCATTTCTATTTACTAGCAGCAAATTATTGACAAAAAATTTAATGCATTTATAATACTGTCAAAAATAAATAAAATACCGAGATAAATGTAACAAAAAGGCATATCAAATACCTATGTTGAAAACTATAAAACATGACTGAAAAACTGGGGCTTCCCTGGTGGCTCAGAGGTTAAAGTGCCTCCTTCCAATGTGGGAGACCCGGGTTCGATCCCTGGGTCGGGAAGATCCCCTGGAGAAGGAAATGGTAACCCACTCCAGTATTCTTGCCTGGAAAATCCCATGGACGGAGAAGCCTGGTAGGCTACAGTCCATGGGGTCGCAAAGAGTCGGACACGACTGAGCAACTTCACTTTCAACTTCACTTTCAAACAAACAAAACAATAATACAGGTAATTATATTATTTGTGCTCTAAGAAATATGAATAAATAGTATGAGAGTCTTGGTGAATTCCAGAAGGATTCAAACTAGAGGTGCGTATTAAGACTTTTTAGTGAGATTTAAGTATTGAACAATGAGCTAAATTCAATAACAACTAAAGCAAACAAGATATATTTTATCAGGTAACAATTTGTAAGCAGAACTCTGTGTACAATGACCTGACCGTCATTCAGACTGTATTGTGTTGCGCTCTATTGAGAGAAAAGGGGGTCAGAGCAGGGAATGTCTGTCCTAAGAATTCTCTTTCTTATATGATTTATTCCAATGTAATCAAATTTTTTCCTTACTTCTTTAAAAGATATGGAAAATAATCATGCTAGGAATATTCATGAAAGTTGGTGGAGGTGCTAAAATCAACAAATTGATCTCCATCTTGGAAATATTTTTCCCTTTGCCAAGGCTATCTTTACTTTCCATTATATTTTTCTCTTTCTTCTGTCACATTTTTCTAATAACTGAACTATATTCTTCAGCATCAATACTTTATTATTTCACATGTACCTGTTTCTATTTCTTTAAGAACCAATCTCAAGAAAGATTTTAGTGGTCTCTTTTATGTCAAACTCCAAGGTCTTTTTTCTCTTCTCATTTTTTGACAGTTGTTGAGCTCTTACCTCTATTGACCACTCCATTTTTCTTGAAAGCTTCTCTATCTCCAGATTTCAAATACATGAGATATCACCAGTTGCTTATTCTACTGCTCTTAACTATTCTGGTGATAATTCCTAAACAGATACATCTTCCTCTCATTTCCAGACTGCTGCTCTGTGAGTATACAAATGTGAGTAAGACAGATTCCTGGGAATCTCACCATCTAGAGGAAGCTAGCTGGTCTATTTGCTATAGAAAAAGGGGGTAGGTCATGTGGGATCGGGTACATAGCAAATGCACAGGCATGGTAGTAACAATGCAAGGTATATCAGATACGGGCTGAGAAGTTCAACAAGGCTAGGGTTTGAAGTTGAAGAGTTTAAGTTGAAGATTAGGAGAGCTGAAAAGTAGACAGGACTGGGTTGTACTGTAACAACACAGATGGACCTAGAAATTATTATACTAAGTAAGCCAGACAGAGAAAGATGAATATCATATGATATTGATTATATGTGGCATGTTTATATATATATAAACATGTTTAACATATATAAACATGTTTATATATATATATAAACACACACACATAAGAACTTACATACAAAATAGAAATAGACCCACAGACACAGATAACAAACCTATGGTTACCAAAAGAGAAAGAAGGCAAACAACTTACAGTATAAGAGAGCACAAGATACTTACAAATTTACAGGGCATTTAAATAACTATGGGAGAAATGAGTAGTAATTAACGTGTTTATAGTCAATGCATATGTACTATCACAAGTGAATTCAGAGTTGAATTAGGCCTTGAAAGTTGAGTAGAATTTGGATTGTGTTAGAAGACAATGGCAACCCATTCTAGTACTCTTGCCTGAAAAATCCCATAGACAGAGGAGCCTGGTAGGCTGCAGTTCATGGGGTCATGAAGGGTCGGACACAACTGAGCGACTTCACTTTCACTTTTCACTTTCATGCATTACAGAAGGAAATGGCAACCCACTCCAGTGTTCTTGCCTGGAGAATCCCAGGGATGGGGAAGCCTGGTGGGCTGCCATCTCTGGGGTCGCACAGAATTGGACACGACTGAAGCGACTTAGCAGCAGCAGCAGAATAGAAAGGAGGACATTTTACATAGGTGGAAAACGTCTAGCAAAGACATGAAGCTGAAAACTGGCCAAAGCTAGAAAGAAAACTATACTGTCATTGGCCTGTATGATGCTATGTTGTGCTGGAAAGTGTGACTGTCATTGATGGCAGTCGTGGCCAGCCACCAAACTGGTCCCACATGACCCTCTTCCTCCTGATATTTATCAGAAGGCTACAAAAAGAGAGAGAGAGAAAACCAAGCTGCAAAACATTTTTTTTTTTTTTTTTGCTGTGAGATTTTTTTTTTTTTAATTGAAGTATAGTTGATTTCCAATGTTGTATTAGTTTCAGGGGTATAGCACAATGATTCAATTATACATACATATGAATATATATATACATAATTGTTGTTCAGATTCATTTTCCATTTAGATCATTATAAAATATTGAGTATAGTTCCCTGTGCTATATAGTAGGTTCTTGTTGGTTATCTATTTTATATATGAAGTGAAGTCACTCAGTTGTGTCTGACTCTGCGACCCCATGGACTGTAGACTTCCACGCCCCTCCATCTATGGGATTTTCCAGGCAAGAGTACTGGAGTACATTGCCATTTCCTTCTCCAGAGGATCTTCCCAACCCAGGGATTGAACCCGGGTCTCCCGTATTGTAGGCAGACGCTTTACCATCTGAGCCACCAGTGAAGTCATATTTTCATATAGTTGTGTGTATATGACTTCCCTGGTGGTCTAGTGGTTAAGAATCTGCCTTCCAATGCAGGGGATGTGGGGTTGGTCCCGGGTCTGGGAACTAAGGTCCCATATGCCAGGGTGCAACTAAGCCCACATACACTCCAACTACTAAGTATGTTCACTACAACAAATGGCATATGACACAGTGAATGTCAACAAATCCCATATGACACAATGAAGAACCTGAGTGTGGGTATGTTTCTATATACAGAAAACAAACTTATGGTTACCAAAGGGGAAGGGGGAGAGGGAAAAATTAGGAGTTGGGCTTAACATATGCAACACTTTGGAAAAGAATCAAAATCAAAGGTGGCAAAGAAACAGGCAGAATGAACACGGTAAGAAGTGTAGGATGCTGTCAACAGAACAAACAGAAGTGAGGCAAAACTTAGAATTGTTCCAAATAAAACTCAAGTCACTTTGGTAGAGGACTCCCTACCCCCTCAGTCAGACGTTTTGAAAAACCCTAAGGGCCAGACTACTGGCAGACAAAGACCTTCCCTGTGTGTCTTATTGACTTTCCTGAGTAAGACTTTTATTGTATTGCCTTCTTTATCACTGTGGTATGCTCTATCTGAGTGAGTGAAGTCACTTAGTCGAGTCCAACTCTTTGCGACACCTTCTACTGTAGCCTGCTAGTCTCCTCTGTCCATGGGATTTTCCAAGCAAGAATACTGGAGTGGGTTGCCATTTCCTCCTCCAGGGGATCTTCTTGACCTAGGGGTCGAACTCGAGTCTCCCGCATTGCAGGCAGACTCTTTCCTGTTTGAGCTACCAGGGAATACGAGGTATGCTCTAGTATGGATGGTTTTCTTCCCTCCACCTTATCATTTTGCCCTGCATGCCTTTCTGTTTCAGGAAAGTCCTGAGCCTTTGTGTCTATTCAAGTACTGAGAAATTATATATATATAAATAGACTATATATATATTCTTGCCTTCAGAACTCCATGAACAGAATGAAAAGGCAAAAACATAGGACACTGAAAGATGAACTCAGGTTGGTAGGTGCCCAATATGCTACTTGAGATCAGTGGAGAAATAACTCCAGAAAGAATGAAGGGATGGAGCCAAAGCAAAAACAACACCCAGTTGTGGATGGGACTGGTGACAGAAGCAAGGTTTGATGCTGTAAAGAGCATTATTGCATAGGAACCTGGAATGTTAGGTCCATGAATCAAGGTAAATTGGAAGTGGTCAAACAGAAGATAACAAGAGTGAACATCGACATTCTAGGAATCAGTGAACTAAAATGGGCTGGAACGGGTGAATTTAACTCAGATGACCATTATATCTACTGCTATGGGCAGGAATCCCTTAGAAGAAATGGAGTAGCCATCATGGTGAACAAGAGCCCAAAATGCAGTACTTGGATGCATTCTTAAAAACGACAGAATGATTTCTGCTCATTTCCAAGGCAAAGCATTCAATATCACGGTAATCCAAGTCTATGCCCCTATCAGCAATGCTGAAGAAGCTGAAGTTGAACAGTTCTACAAGGACCTTCAATACCTTCTAGAACCAACACCCCAAAAAGATGTCCTTTTCATTACAGGTGACTGAAATGCAAAAGTAGGAAGTCAAGAAACACCAGGGATAACAGACTAATTTGGCCTTGGAGTACAGAATGAAGTAAGGCAAAGGCTAATAGAGTTTTCCCAAGAGGACACATTGGTCATAGCAAACACCCTCTTCCAACAACACAAGAAAAGACTCTACACATGAACATCACCAGATGGACGACACTGAAATCAGATCGATTTTATTATTTGCAGCAAAAGATGGAGAAGCTCTATACAGTCAGCAAAAACAAGACCGGGAGTNATTTTGCCAAAAGAATGAATTGGTCATGGTAAACGCCCTATTCCAACAAGACAAGGGACAACTCTACACATGGACATCACCAGATTGTCAATAATAAAATCAGATTGATTATATTCTTTACAGCCAAAGATGGAGAAGCTCTATACAGTCATCAAAACACAAGACTGGGAGAAGACTGTGGCTCAGATCATGAACTCCTTATTGCCAAATTCAGACTTAAATTGAAGAAAGTAGGGAAAACCACTAGACCATTCAGGTATGACCTAAATCAAATCCCTCATGACTATACAGTAGAAGTGAAAAATAGATTTAAGAGATTAGATCTGATAGACAGAGTGTTTGATGAACTATGAACAGAGGTTCATGACACTGTACAGAAGACAGGAATCAAGATCATTCTCCAAGAAGAAGAAATGCAAAAAAGCAAAATGGCTGTCTGAGAAGGCCTTACAAATAGCTGTGAAAAGAAGGGAAGTGAAAAGCAAAGGAGAAAAGGAAAGATATACCCATTTGAATGCAGAGTTCCAAAGAATAGTAAGAAGAGATAAGAAAGCCTTCCTCAGCAATCAATGCAAAGAAATAGAGGAAAACAATAGAATGGGAAAGACTAGAGATCTCTTCAAGGAAATTAGAGATACCAAGGGAACATTTCATGCAAAGATGGGCTCAATAAAGGACAGAAATGGTAGAGATCTAACAGGAACAGAAGATATTAAGAAGAGGTGGCAAGAATAGACAGAACTATACAAAAAAGATCTTTATGACCCAGATGATCATGATGGTGTGATCATTCACCTAGAGCCAGACATCCTGGAATGTGAAGTCAAATGGGCCTTAGGAAGCATCACTACAAACAAAGCTAGTGGAGGTGATGGAATTCCAGTTGAGCTATTTCAAATCCTGAAAGATGATGCTGTGAAAGTACTGCACTCAATATGTCAGCAAATTTGGAAAACTCAGCAGTGGCCACAGGACTGGAAAAGGTCAGTTTTCATCCAATCCCAAAGAAAGGCAGTGCCAAAGAATGCTCCAACTACCACACAATTACACTCATCTCACATGCTAGTAAAGTAATGCTCAAAATTCTGCAAGCCAGGCTTCAGCAACACATGAACTGTGAACTTCCAGATGTTCAAGCTGGCTGTAGAAAAGGCAGAGGAACCAGAGATCAAATTGCCAACATCTGATGGATCATTGAAAGAGCAAGAGAGTTCCAGAAAAACATCAATTTCTGCTTTATTGAAAGCCTTTGACTGTGTGGATCACAACTAACTGTGGAAAATTCTGAAAGAGATGGGAATACCAGACCACCTGACCTGCCTCTTGAGAAATTTGTATGCAGGTTAGGAAGCAATAGTTAGAACTGGACATGAAAAAACAGACTGGTTCCAAACAGGAAAAGGAGTACATCAAGGCTGTATATTGTCACCCTGCTTATTTAACTTCTATGCAGAGTACATCATGAGAAAGCCTGGGCTGGAAGAAGCACAAGCTGAAATCAAGATTGCCGGGAGAAATATCAGTCACCTCAGATATGCAGATGACAGCACCCTTATGGAAGAAAGTGAAGAGGAATTAAAGAGCATCTTGAAGAAAGTGAAAGAGGAGAGTGAAAAAGTTGGCTTAAAGCTCAACATTCAGAAAACAAAGATCATGGCATCCAGTCCCATCACTTCATGGCAAATCCATGGGGAAACAGTGGAAACAGTGGCTGACCTTATTTTTCTGGGCTCCCAAATCACTGCAGATGGTGATCACAGCCATGAAATTAAAAGACGCTTACTCCTTGGAAGGAAAGTTATACCAACCTAGATAGCATATTAAAAAGCAGAGACATTACTTTGCCAGCAAAGGTCCGTTTAGTCAAGGCTATGGTTTTTCCAGTGGTCATGTATAGATGTGAGAGTTGGACTATAAAGAAAGCTGAGCACCGAAGAATTGATGCTTTTGAACTGTGGTTTTGGAGAAGACTCTTGAGAGTCCCTTGGACTGCAAAGAGATCCAACCAGTCCATCTTAAAGCAGATCAGTTCTCAGTGCTCACTGGAAGGACTGATGTTGAAGCTAAAACTCTAATACTTTGGCTACCTGATGTGAAGAGCTGACTCATTGGATAAGTCCCTGATGCTGGGAAAGATTTAGGACAGGAGGAGAAGGGGACGACAGAGGATGAAATGGTTGGATGGCATCACTGACTCAATGGACATAGTTTGGGAGGACTCCAGGAGTTGGTGATGGACAGAGAGGTCTGGCATGCTGCAGTTCATAGGGTCACAAAGAGTTGGACACGACTGAGTGACTGAACTGAACTGGGGAAGCCCAACCTCACACATAGATAAATTCTAAAAATAGCTCCAGAAAGTGAATTTTACTTTCTACAGACTATGTTGTAATCATAGACTGCACATTCAAATGCTAATAGGAGCTAGATGGGTCACTTAAATAATCAAGGGTCAGTGAATTAGGTGAGATCTGTGGAAACCCAGAGAACACATTTTATATTGAAAAGGGGTAGCTGGTGCTGGGATCCAGACAACTGTTCCTATAAGGGAATGCTAGCCCTGTAATGCCAGACCTTCTGATATTTTTAGAGGAACTAGCAATCCTGATTTTGGGTGACCTTTCCTTACTTAATGTTTAAAATAATACTGGGTGTAGTATTCATAAATAAATAACATGGGCTTCCCCAGTGGCTCAGTGGTAAAGGATCTCCCTGCAGTGCAGCAGACAGAGTAGACTCAGGCTTGACCCCTGCATTGGGAAGACCCCCTGGACAAGGGAATAGCAACTCATTCCAGTACTCTTGCCTGGAGAATCCCCATGGACAGAGGAATCTGGAAGGCTACAGCCCATAGGGTTGCGAAGAGTCAGACATGACTGAAGACTTTGCAGGCGCATACAGAGTATACAACCCATATTGGGGTCATGTATACTTTAGGTTATAAACCTATTATCTGCATCTAAATTTAGGAAGAAAGAACAATTTTCTAAAGAGCTTCATAATTTCTCAGGCTGCAGCTAAGTTTCACCACCAAGGAATCAATTGTCAACATATGGGTTCAGATCATCTGATCTTCCTTCATCTTTTTTATCTGCTTTCACAGTTGGACATTTTAAGAACAGTTAGACCTCAAAAGACGCACTTTGTTATAGTCATGTATTTTTTTAATTTATTAATTTCTATTTATGAAATAGTCAGACATTCAACTAAATCAGAGAAAACAATGCAATGAGTGATCATACCCATTACCCAGTATAAAACATTAAACTTGATGGGTGAATTGGTACAATCCCTGTTCTGAAAATTAACATTTCTATGCTTTGTTACAATTTCTCTGTGCTCCTCTTCTCAGTAACATTTAGTTACCCAAAGCATTACCTCTGCCCTCAGTAATTACCACTGTGAACTTAGTGCTTATGATTCTCAGATGATGCTTTTATACTTTTGATATGTATTCATGAATAAATAACATGGGCTTCCCTGGTGACTCAATGGTAAAGAATTTACCTGCCAATGCAGGACACATGGGTCTGATCACCGGGTCACGAAGATCCCCTGGAGAAGAAAATGGCAATCAACTCCAGGATTCTTGCTGGGAAACTTCATGGACAGAGGAACCTGATGGGCTAGTCTATGGGGCCACAAGGAGTCAGACATGACTTAGAGACTGAGTATGCACACATGCATAAATAATAAAGTATTATTTATTCATATTTTAACATTTAATATGTCATATAGTAAAATTTCTTCTGAGACACACTGTTTTTCCTGAGGACCCTAGGTCTTTTCTCATCTGTCTGTGTTGTATGTGCCATTTTAACAGCTATAGAGAATCCCACTGTAGGAAGAAAACAATGTATTTAATCATTCTTCTGTGAAGTACCTTTAAGGTCTTCACTTCAGTTCAGTTCAGTCGCTCAGTTGTGTCCGACTCTTTGCGACCCCATGAATCGTAGCACGCCAGGCCTCCCTGTCCATCACCAACTCCCGGAGTTCACTCAGACTCACGTCCATCAAGTCAGTGATTCCATCCACCCATCTCATCCTCTGTCATCCCCTTCTCCTCCTGCCCCCAGTCCCTCCCAGCATCACAGTCTTTTCCAATGAGTCAACTCTTAGCATGAGATGGCCAAAGTACTGGAATTTCAGCTTTAGCATCGTTCCCTCCAAAGAAATCCCAGGGCTGATCTCCTTTAGGATGGACTGGTTGGATCTCCTTGCAGTCCAAGGGACTCTCAAGAGTCTTCTCCAAAACCACAGTTCAAAAGCATCAATTCTTCGGTGCTCACCTTTCTTCACAGTCCAACTTTCACATCCATACATGACCACTGGAAAAACCATAGCCTTGACTAGATGGACCTTTGTTGGCAAAGTAATGTCTCTGCTTTTCAATATGCTATCTAGGTTGGTCATAACTTTTCTTCACCAGTTCTTAACTATAAGCAGTGCTGAAACATTCTTTTACAAGATTTTTTCTGCACATTGGCAGGGCTTTTAGAGTAGTGATACTCAAAATATGCTCCTAGACCAGCAGACTGGCATTACATGCGAACTTGTCAGGAATGCAAATTCCCAGATTCTATCTTAAGGGAATTAGATGTTCTAGGGGATGGAGTGTAGCCATCTATTTTTAGAAGCTCTACAGGTGATTCTGTTGTATCATTTCAGTTCAGTGGCTCAGTCATGTCTGACTCTGTGACCCCATGGACTGCAACATGTCAGGTTTCCCTACATATCACCAACTGAGAGCTTGCTCAAACCCATGTCCATTTAGTTGGTGATACCATCCAACCTCTCATTCTCTCTCATCCCCTACTGCTCCTGCTTTCAATCTTTTTCCAGCATTAAGGTCTTTTCTAATGAAGTAAAATTCTAATGAGTCAGATCTTCATCTCAGGTGGCCAAAGTGTTGGAGCTTCAGCTTCAGAATCCATCCTTCCAATGAATAGCCAGGATTGATTTCCTTTAGAATTAACTGGTTTGATCTCCTTGAAGTCCAAGGGATTCTCAAGAGTCTTCTCCAAAACCACAGTTCAAAAGCATTCATTCTTCACTGCTCAGCTTTCTTTATGGTCCAACTCTCACATCCATTCATGACTACTGGAAAAACCATAGCTTTGGCTAGATTGGACCTTTGTTGGTAAAGTAATGTCTTTGCTTTTTAATATGCTGCCTAGGTTTGTCACAGCTTTTCTTCCAAGGAAAAGTGTCTTTTAATTTCATGGCTGCAGTTACCATCTGCAGTGATTATGAAATCCAAGAAAATAAAGTCTGTCACTGTTTTCATTGTTTCCCCATCTATTTGTCATCAACTCTATTGACTATACCAAAGCCTTTGACTGTGTGGATCACAACAAACTATTGAAAATTCTTAAAGACATGGGAATACCAGACCACCTCACCTGCCTCTTGAGATATCTGTAAGCAAGTAAAGAAGCAACAGTTACAATTGGACATGGAGCAACAGAATGGTTCCAAATTGGGAAAGGAGTACTGTATATTGTATGGAAAAGGAGAAAGGCTGTATATTGTCACCCTCCTTATTTAACTTCTATGCAAAGTACATCATACAAAATGGACTGGATGAAGCACAAGCTGGAATCAAGATTGCTGAGAGAAATATCAATAATCTTAGATATGCAGATGACACCACCCTTATGGCAGAACGTGAAGAGGAACTAAAGCGCTTCTTGATGAAAGTGAAAGAGGAGAGTGATAAAGTTGGCTTAAAACTCCACATTCAGAAAACTAAGATCATAGCATCTGGTCCCATCAATTCATGGCAAATAAATGGGGAAATAATGAAAACAGTGAGAGAGTTTATTTTCTTGGGCTCCAAAATCACTGTAGATGGTGACTGCAGCCATGAAATTAAAAAATGCTTGCTCCTAGGAAGAAAAGCTATGACCAACCTAAACAGCATATTAAAAAGCAGACACGTTACTTTGTGCCAACAAAAGTCCATCTAGTCAAAGCTATGGTTTTTCCAGTAGTCATGGATGGATGTGAGAATTAGACTATAACGAAAGCTGAGTGCTGAAGAATTGATACTTTTGAACTGTGGTATTGGAGAAAACTCTTGAGAGTCCCTTGGACTGCAAGGAGATCAAACCAGTCCATCCTAAAGGAAATCAGTCCTGAATATTCATTGGAAGGTTTGATGCTGAAGCTGAAACTTCCATACTTTGGCCATCTGATGTGAAGAGCTGACTCATTTGAAAAGATCCTGGTACTGGGAAAGATCTAAGGGAATGAAGGAGGGGACGACAGAGGATGAGATGACTGGATGGCATCACTAACTCCATGGACATGAGTTTGAATAAGCTCTGGGAGTTGGCGAAGGACAGGGAAGGCTGGCGTGCTGCAGTCTATGATGTTGCAAAGAGTTGGACACGACTGAGTGACTGAACTGAACTGATGAGACCAGATGTCATGATCTTCATTTTCTGACTGTTGAGTTTTAAGCCAGTTTTTTCACTCTCCTCTTTCATTTTCATCAAGAGGTTCTTTAGTTCCTCTTTGCTTTCTGCCATGAGGGTGATGTCATCTGCATAAATGGGTTTATTGATATTTCTCCTGGCAATCTTGATTTCAGCTTGTGCTTCATCCAGCCCAGCATTACTCATGATGTACTCTGCATATAAGTTAAATAAGCAGGGTGACAATATACAGCCTTGTCATACCTGTTTCCCTATTTGGAATTAGTCCATTGTTCAATGTCCGGTTCTAACTATTGCTTCTTGACCTGCATACAGATTTCTCTGGAAGCACATCAGGTGACCTGATATTCCCATCTCTTTAAGAATTTCCCACAGTTTGTTGTGACCCACACAGTCAATGGCTTTGGGGGTAATCAATAAATCAAAAGTAGATGTTTTCTGGAATTCTCTTGCTTTTTCTATGATCAGACAGATGTTGGCAATTTGATCTCTGGTTCTCCTGTCTTTTCTAACTCCAGCTTGAACATTTGGAAGTTCTCAGTTCATATACTGTTGAAGCCTAGCTTGGAGAATTTTGAGCATTACTTTGCTACCACGTGAGATGAGTGCAACTGGGCCATAGTTTGAACACTTTTTGGCATTGCCTTTCTTTGGGATTGAAATGAAAACTGACCTTTTCCAGTCCTGTGGCCACTGCTGAGTTTTCCAAATTTGCTGGCATATTGAGTGCAGCACTTTCACAGCATCATCTTTTAGGATTTGAAATACCTCAGCTGGAATTCCATCACCTCCACTAGCTTTGTAGATATGCTTCCTAAGACTTCACATTCCAGGATGTCTGGCTCTAGGTGAGAAATCACACCTACATGGTTACCTGGGTCATTAAATAAATAGTTCTTCTGTGTATTCTTCCCACCTGTTCTTAATATCTTCTGCTTCTATTAGGTTCTTAACATTTCTGTCCTTTATTGTGCCTATCTTCACATACAATGTCCCTTTGGTATCTCTAATTTTCTTGAAGAGATCTCTGGTCTTTCCCATTCTATTGTTTTCCTCTGTTTCTTTGCATTGCTCACTGAGGAAGGCTTTCTTATCTCTCCTTGGTATTCTTTGAAACTCTGCATTCATATGGGTGTATCTTTCCTTTTCTCCTTTGTCTTTTGCATGTCTTATTTTCTCAGCTATTTGTAAGGCTTCCTCAGACAACCATTTTGCCTTTTTGCATTTCTTTTTCTTGGGGATGGTTTTGATCACTGCCTCCTGTACCATGTTACAAACCTCTGTCCATAGTTCTTCAGGCACTGTATCAGATTCTGTTGTATAACTGCTTACAAACCACGGCTCTAAGATATAAACCTAGGAAATGTATTACTGTCTCATGGAATATGCACATCATTAATTATGTGTTTTAAAAGTTGTTTTCAAAGTGGCTGAAGCAGTTTATAGACAGCAGACTTTATAACATCTGAGAGGGCAATTAGGTGGTAAAATATGCTCCAGTGTCTCAGTAGTTAAAAGAAAGCAGTATTAACCTATGAGTAACATAAAGAACAAAAGTTCAGAATCAAAAGGGTACAAATAGACCCCTAAATGTCCAGAAGCTTAACCTGAGAATATGGGGGCATCTTTTCTCAGAAAAGATTAACTTTTCTCTGAATTCTGTTTTAACAGCTGGGAAACACATGGAATAAGAAAAAATAAGGTTCATTCCTAGGTAGATTGCAAATCAATAAATACAGGATATAGAGAAACAGACACTCTGTGTATGTGTGTGTAATTTTTAAAAAGGCTAGTAGAAAAGAAAACATGGAGAACAGAACTTGCCTCAGAGTGGGAAGACCTTTCTCTCTATGACATAAAGTTCAGAAGCCATAAAATAAAATTAAATTAAATTAAAAAGTTTTCACGAGTGGCAAAAGCAAAGCAAAAGTAGTCAAATTACACACATGGGAAAAATATATTAATAACATATCACAGACCTCAGGCAATTCTCACTATGGCAAAATGGCAAATGACATGAAAACAGGGCTCTCCCAAAATGAAATACAAATATCTCTCAATAATATGAAAAAATACCCAAATAGGGTTGCATTAAGAGAAACTCATTCAAACAACAGTGAAACAAAATTTGCATCTACGTGATAGGCTAAAACAAAGTAAACTGTGCTGGCAAGGCTATAGGGAAATAGAAACTCTCATAAATATTGAAAACTTTTAACCTCTAGAGATGCTGCTGCTGCTGCTAAGTCACTTCAGTCGTGTCCGACTCTGTGTGACCCCATAGACGGCAGCCCACCAGGCTCCCCCGTCCCTAGGATTCTCCAGGCAAGAACACTGGAGTGGGTTGCCATTTCCTTCTCCAATGCATGAAAGTGAAAAGTGAAAGGGAAGTCGCTCAGTCGTGTCCGACTCTTAGCGACCCCATGGACTGCAGCCCACCAGGCTCCTCCGTCCATGGGATTTGCCAGGCAAGAGTACTGGAGTGGGATGCCATTGCCTTCTCCACTAGAGATGCTATTTGGCAGTATTTATCATAATTAAAATTTATATAGCAAGCTCCAGGAGTTGGTGATAGACAGGGAAGCCTAGCATGCTACAGTCTACAGTGTCTCAAAGAGTGGGCTGAACTAAACTGATATACTCTGGCAAGATAATTCTATTTCTAAGACTTTAATCTAGACAAAGGATATAATGTGTTTAACTTCACACATGTGAAAGAGCATATGTACATGATTCCTCATTATGGCATTATTTATAATAGTAAAAATATAGAAAAAAAACTAAATTTCCATTAGTAGAGGGCTGTTTACAAAAATCATGGTATATCCACCTATGGCATACGTTTCAATTTTTTTAAAAGTGAAAAGAATTGATGAAGTACTTTATAAATGGGTTAATATGACAAGAGCTATAAGGTGCAAAAGAGCATAAAATATATGCTACAAGAGTGGAATAGAAACTTCATTCCCAGTACATTTTTATATTTTTATGATGTTCTAACTATGCGAATATGTTACCAACTCAAAATTGTATGTGTCTGAGTATGTTGCAGTAGATTTGCTCAGATTCTGTATTAGAGAAGTCAACTATATTACACTCATTCCATTAACAGAGTATATTTAATTGGTGATGTCTAATGAAGGTGTGGATTATGTTGATAGACTACTACTATGTTCCACTCCCTAAACTTCATTTGAGAATTTATTTCCTTTTCTACATGACCTTCTTGGTGATTTTTCTGCTGTGGTGTTATGTGAAGCATATTCCAAACTACTCTTTGTCTACCAGAATTTTTTTTTTTAATATAAAACTCTTCTATTTGCAGTTTTTTAAGGAATCTCCACACTGTTCTCCATAGTGGCTGTACTAGTTTGCATTCCCACCACTGCCTTATGACCCAGCAATCCCACTGCTGGGCATACACACCGAGGAAACCAGAATCAAAAGAGATACATGTACCCAAATGTTCATCACAGCACTGTTTATAATAGCCAGGACATGGAAACAACCTAGATGTCCATCAGCCAATGAATGGATAAGAAAGCTGTGGTACATATGCACAATGGAGTATTACTCAGCCATTAAAAAGAATGCATTTGAATCTGTTCTAATGAGATGGATGAAACTGGAACCTATTATACAGAGTGAAGTAAGCCAGAAAGAAAAACACCAATACAGTATACTGACACATATATATGGAATTTAGAAAGATGGCAGTGATGACCCTGTATGTGAGACAGCAAAAGAGACACAAATGTATAGAAAGGACTTTTGGACTCTGTGGGAGAGGGAGAGGGTGGGATGATTTGGGAGAATGGCATTGAAACGTGTATACTATCATGTAAGAATGAAGCACAAGCCTATGTTCGATACAGGATACAGGATGCTTGGGGCTGGTGCACGGGGATGATACAGAGAGATGATGTGGGGTGGGAGGTGGGAGGGGGATTCGGGATTGGGAGCTAATATACACCCATGGTGGATTCATGTCAATGTATGGCAAAACCAATACGGTATTGTAAAGTAAAATAAAGTAAAAATAAAATTAAAAAAAAAAAAAACTCTTCTGCCATAAGTGAAATAACCTACCTCATAGAATATTTTCATATGTTGATTTATTATTAAATATTATATGTAGTGAAACGAGGGCTTTGACTTGGGTCCACCATTTTCCTCTTCCATGTTCAATTTGTTGTTGCCATTGATTAGTCACTAAGTTGTGTCTGACTCTTCGTGACCTCATGGACTGTATCCCACCAGTCACCTCTGTCCGTGGAATCTTCCAGGCAAGAATACTGGAATGGAGTGTCATTTGCTTTCCCCACCCAGGAATCAAATCCACGTCTCCTGCATTGCCGGCAGATTCTTTACCGCAAAGCCACCATAGAAGACTTCCACGTTCGATAAATTCCCTTTCCTTGTTTCCAAATCATCTCTTTCCTGTACCTCCCCTCTCATGCTTGGTGCATCTCCTTTCCCTCACCCCCCCCCCTCCCCCGCTTTTTTTTTTTTTTTTTTTCCTGATGTGGACCATTTTTAAAGTCTTTCCCTGAATTTGTTCCAATATTGCTTCTGTTTTATGTTTCAGTTTTTAGCCGCAAGGTATGTGGGATCTCAGCTCCCTGACCAGGGATCCAACCCACAGCCCCTGTACTGGAAGGTGTAGTCTTAACCACTGGACCACCAGGGAAGTCTCTCCATTGTTTCTTACTACATCTTCACTTAATATTTACTGAGAGATTTAGCCTAACTTCTTTTCTAAAATTTCTAACATTGATTTCTGATTATATTGTGAAACAAAGTAAAATGGTTAAACATCTACTTTTAAAAACTTGCCATTTTCCCCAGGATTCTCAATGACTAACCACAATTGTGTCTATATACTTCCGCCTGCAATGTGGGAGACCGAGGTTTGATTCCTGGGTGGGGAAGATCCTCTGGAGAAGGGATAGGCTACCCACTCCAGTATTCTTGGGCTTCTCTGGTAGCTCAGTTTGTAAAGAATCTGCTTGCAATGCGGGAGACCTGGATTTGATCCCTGGGTTGGGAAGATCCCCTGGAGAAGGGAATGGCTACCCACTCCAGTATTCTGACCTGGAGAATTCCATGGACCGTATAGTCGATGGAGTTGCAAAGAGTTGGACGCAACTGAGCAACTTGCACTTTAAAGTGAGAGGATAGATGGTTTAGATCAAACAACTGATTTTTGACCCTCCCACTCCTGGTAAGGCTTCCACTTCTCCAAGGACCATATGCAAGTACATCAAAAAGCTGTGTGCTGCTCCCAGGATTCTATCTATACATCTATTAAAATGAGCTATTGGTCCAACCCCTCTGGCCCTGTCACATGATAACATTCTGTGACATGGGGCACCTCCTTCAGGTTTTTGTTCAACTTTCAATTTCCCAGGAATGCATACCCTGGTCATCCTTTTTTAAAAACTGGTACCTTTCTAAACTCCCAATTCAGGGACCACTGGTTTTCCCTTAACATATAAGGTATGTTTGTGTGTTTTCATTCTGGTCTGTTCCATTGAAAAACAGATTTCTATTAAAAATATTTTCACATAAAGGTACAGATATACATATTTACTGTGGAAGATCCATGGCAGCAGTGTTTTTTATTCCTTTTTTTGTATATCTCCCAGTGTCTAGAACAAAGTCTGGTTCATGGAGGCACTCAGTGAATTATCTGTTGAATGAAAAAGTATAGTATTCTTGGAAATCAAGAAGCCATAAGACTTCAAATTAGAAACCAAATCAGATTACATTTTTAGCTATAATTAAAAGATTGAGCTAAAATCTATACAATGGAAAGTATGAATTTTATCGTTTCTCTGATAGCCATCTATTTTTTACAGCAAGTATTAATGAGAAAGGCAGTTCCAAACTTGGACCAGCCTGGGGAAAGTACGAGCAAAAAGGGGTCTCAGATGAAAAGTCAGAGTGAAGAACAACAAAAGAAATACAAATGAATGTCTAAGCAGTCACTTATGAACAACAAAAAAGCCAACTGTGCCATAAATGCTTGGGTTATAATTTCATTTTTCTAAATGTCTTCATCTAGATAAAAATGTGCTCATCATCTGTATGATGATGAAATGTGTCAGAGCATAGAGCTATGTAACTAGAGCTCCTTATTATTTTAGCTAGAGATATCTGGAAGAGGGCCATGCCCATTACATCTGAAGACATCACTGCAGGATATTCTCCTCTGGAATTTTGAATCACTCATTTTATTAAGAGAGTTTCAAACATTTCTGTTCTGAGTTGTAACTAAAGTTAACAAAAGCTCTATTTCCTAGGGAGGATTTGCTCAATTCCCTCTGGCCAGATGGCTTCTATATCCTGGGTTTCCTTCCTGCGCTAATCTTTAGTGATCCACAGCTGCACACTGCCTTGAGTACTTAACCTTCTCTCATTATGCTGTCATCTTGCTAAAAGGGATTCACCACAGATCAAATCCTAAACAAATCTCTTTTACATAATTGCATCCAGAAATAAAATTGAAATAATATATACAAAAGCAGTAATTAAGCAAAAATTTTAGCAAATAAAAATATAGAAATGGTTATGGCAACCTGTATTTTTAAAAGATTTATCCCATTCAAGAATTATCATTGCAGATACTGATTACTACAGCTTTGCATGCATAGTGCCTGGCAAAGAATCTGCTATGTAATTTTTAATACTATGCTTCTCAAAAGAAAATAATTTTGATAGCTGACCCAGTTTATATATATAATTAATGATTATATAATATAAACATATGGTATTAATATAATTAATGAATGCTTGTTGACCACTAGAATGAATAGTTATTTTATAAAGTTGGGGTTTCAGGAGATACAGGAGACATGGTTTCCATTCCTGGGTTGGGAAGATCCCCTAGAGGTGGGCATGGCAAACCACTCCAGTATTCTTGCCTGAAGAATCCCAAGGACATAGGAGCCTAGCAGTCTACAGTCTATGTGGTCACAAAAAGTCAGACACAACTGAGCAACTAAGCATGCATGCACGCAGTGTCTCCAAATAGTAGCTGTACGTTTGAATCATGTGGAGTAAAGTTTTGAAAAATACTGATTCTTGGCTTTACCCTCACCCCAGCAACTTTTATTTGTGTGGGATGTTTTCCAAGCATCAATATTAATGAAAAAAAAAAAAAAAAAAAAAAAACCCTCTCTAGGTGGTTCTATGTGTAGTCAAGATTGAGAATTTCTGCCCTACATGAAACCAATGAAAGAGAGGAAGGGATTTTAGACTGTTAGCTGAAAGGACCACAGAATGATGTCAAAAACTAAAAGCAAAAAAAGTATTATCTGTATTTAATCAGGAATACACACTTTTTACCCCCAGCATTTGAGCATTTACTTGTGTCGCTTTTCCTAGAAACTGCAAAGAGCTGATCATCGGAAAAGACTCTGATGCTGGGAGGGATTGGGGGCAGGAGGAGAAGGGGACGACAGAGGATGAGATGGCTGGATGGCATCACTGACTCGATGGACATGAGTTTGGGTGAACTCCAGGAGTTGGTGATGGACAGGGAGGCCTAGCATGCTGCAATTCATGGGGTCGCAAAGAGTCGGACATGACTGAGCGACTGAACTGAACAGAGCTGAAGACCTTTTCCTATGATTTTTAGAAATCTATATCTAAAATTGTTCTCCTTTATTTTCAGAGAAAGAAAACTAAAACTTTGCATTGTAAAAGACTGCTTTAAAAGTAAAACCACTTTATGTTCTACTCCTGATCTGAACATCCTGACCAAAAGAATTGAACGACAAAATTTTGTTTGAATTTTTATGAACATAATCAGTGAGTATTTGTTGAACTGGAGATTATTCAGTGAGGATTGAAATGCTGCATTTTTCAATTATAAATAAGAAACACCCAACATTTTCACAAATTAATTTTATTTGTAAAATTTGGAGTTACCCAGCCTTTGGTAAAGCAGGGTATTGGAGATAGATGACAGAGGAAAATGCTAATTTATTGTATACTTTTGAGATACTCAAGATCATTTTTCAGAGTCTAAGCTATCACATACAGAACTTGTATTCTTTTGCGATGCATAGTAACATAGCTCATGAAACTTCCAGAAATACCCATCTTAGATAAAGTGTACATTTGTAATATAATTGAATTTTAAGGAGGGAATTAATTTAGGCAGATTTTTCCCTTCAAGTACAGCTTGGACTGAACTATGTATGAAATTCATTTTTATATTAAAGCTTTATCTGATTACCTAGGAGTATCTAACCTATTTTATTTTTCTATTTACTGTTGATTGAGCTATTTTACAGCTCTATAAAGGCTGTTAACTAACTTGTAGAAATCAAATAGCAAGACAAATTATTCCTGGTTAATAACAATGGAAATGCTTTTCTCCTATCAAGAAGCATTATTTCTGTTCATAGACAAAATTACAACCCCAAAGTTTTAGCTTTTTATTTATTTTGACTTGTATGCCATTATCTGTTGAATTCGTCTGCGTTCTTCACGGAAGGAGAACCACTGGATGGAGTAATATGGACATACATAACCTGTGATGGGGCTTCCCTGGTGGCTCAGAGGTTAAAGCGTCCGCCTCCAATGCAGGAGACCCGGGTTCGATCCCTGGGTCGGGAAGATCCCCTGGAGAAGGAAATGGCAACCCACTCCAGTATTCTTGCCTGGAGAATCCCATGGACGGAGAAGCCTAGTAGGTTACAGTCCACGGGGTCGCAAAGAGTCGGACACGACTGAGCGACATCACCTCACCTGTGAGGGCTTCCCAGGCGGCACTAGTGGTAAAGAACCCATCTCCCAAGGCAGGTAGACATAACAGGTGGGGGGGTTCGATTCCTGGGTTGGGAAGATCCCCTGGAGGAGGGCATGGCAACCCACTCCAGTATTCTTGCCTGGAGAATCCCATGGACAGAGGAACCTAGCGGGCTACAGTTGTAGGGTTGCAAAGTGACTTAGCATGCACACACACACCAGTGATGCATTAACCCCTCTCCAGAAGAGGAGGTACAGCATTCTTGAGCCCACTGTGGATGACAGGATAACAGAAAAAAATGACTTGCTACCCACAGAATGAATCATCCTATCTATTTTATTACCAAAATCTTTCTCTGCAGAAGTGACAGCAAACAGACACAAATACCTCCTTACAGATGAATGCAGAAATAATGTCTGACCAAATATCTGGGCAAGCTTTAGCCTAATCAAGGTAACAAATAAAATTAACCATCACACCAGTCTTGCATGTAATTTTACAATATTATTCCATCATTCTTTCACTGGGTCACCAAAATACTTTTGTCTTTTCTGCATATTTTTGAACCTAAGTTCAAGTTTTATAATTATTTCATTAACAAAACTTTGATATGCTCACTCTGTGTAAGTCATATTTTGAACTTCAAAAAATTATACCACGAGAGTTTGGGGAAGTTTCCCTGAGATATTCATGTGAAAACCATCTTGCTAAACCAATTAGACTGAGTTGCCCAAGAAAATGCACCTCATATTTCAAGCACAGCACACTCTTCTTGCCTCTTTGAGAGAATGCCAAGTGGCAATAGAAATTACTCCTGATTCTGTTTCAATTTCTCATTCTATGGTTTTATTTTTCACTTCTGGATTAAGTTTGATTCTGTTTCTGGTTTGCACAAGACAGCAAAGAATGCAAATATGTGTGTATGGTCTGAACAGTTAATGATCTCTAGTGGGCACAGACAGGTTTGTTCTCTAATAGATTGCCTGAGTTATTGGTCTCTTTGTGAGTCTATTTATGAGTTCAAACCAATTAAGAAGACATGTTATGCTCATTGGAAAGGAGAACAGCAGTCTGGGACCTGGACTAGTGATTTGTGTGTTTTCACATTGAATTTGACCTGCAGCCAAAGTCATTGAATTGAAGTTGTAGAGTCTGTACATGTGTCTGTGTCTTTAATTGAAAAAAGCCTTTAATTCTCATTGTGCGTATGAAATGTTTTCCTAGCCCAGAGGGTACTGCATGAATACATTAGATGCAAGTCTCTAGAAATAAGTGAGGTATGTTCTGATATAGAAACTAAAAGTCACAGACATAATTTTGAGTATTTCTAGAAAATAAAGACATAAAATTTCTAATATTTTAATGGGCTATCTCTTTAAGAGGAAAATGAAAAATCTTTCTCACCAAAACTGCTATCTCAGAGGCATTTTTTTATTAGAAATTAAGTTGGTGTGAACAAGTGAATCTTGAACAAATCAGATCAGCTTGATAATTTTGGATTAAGAAATCCCCAGCTATACATAACTTCCCTGAATATCAGCATACAGTAAAACTTTTAAAAGTAAAAAGGTATCTTCATAATATTTGGATTTGTTTTCTCAGAGACTAGTTAATCTGAGCTTCTTCATTATCTTATAGTGGTTCATTAATAAGAAATACTAATAGTATTCCCACAAAATCTTTTTAAAGCAGCAGTCCCCAATCTCTTCGACACCAGGGACTGGTTTCCTGAGAGTTTTTCCACAGGACAGGGAGGTAATGGGGGATGGTTTCAAAATGACTCAAATGCATTACATTTATTGTACAGTTTATTTCTATTATTATTACATCAGCTCCACCTCAGATCATCAGGTATGAGATTATGGAAGTTGGGGGCCACTGTGTTAAAATTTATCTACTCAGAGACCTATTTGAATAATCTACAGCCTTGGGTCATTTCTGAGTTAGAACACCGAAACACTGGTGATCATACTGTTAATTTTGTGTGGATAAATTGTTATTAATATAAACTTATTTTAGAAAGTGTATATTCCAGAAGAAGGGCCTGGAAATTTACAAGGCCTCCACTGAAGAATATTTTCTCACCTTCATTGAAAGACAATTCTCCATGGATCTCTTGTATGTCTGTATGAAATGCAAAGGACAAGCTTTGGCTGCCTTGTTCCGGGTTATATATCCAAGGATATCTGCATAGCAAGCAGGATTAGAAGACAGAGTTTCTATCCAGAGCAGGGGGCAGGCTTGTTTACCTGTTTTAGTAAATTTCTTTTTTATTTCCTCGTAGCCTATTAGAAAAAGTTGTGTTCCCTAAACTCCATGCTTCTCAACTATGATGCAAACCCACTGCAAGCCCAGCATCCATCTGGGCTCCTTTATCTCAGTTCTTCCACAAAGCAGTTGGCAAAGACAACTGATGGGAACATGACGATCATGCTTGCTTTGTTATACTTCAAGTAATGAACAGTCCCTGTTCTCTGACTCAGGAGTGTTGTCTGTTCTGCCCGAGTTCTTGAAACTGTGGCAGGTTATCTTATTTAGCCAGCAAGTAGATTAATATCTCATATCTCATAGGGTAACATCACAAATACTGAAAACTATCAGGGAAACAACAAAAACACTCTCCATACTGATATTATAGACAGAAAGAAAACAAACTGTGTTAGCAAATGAGCATTTCAGATTTGTACGCATGTAAATGTAGCCTGAAAGTGTATGCAAAGTCTGGACAGAATTGGATACATTTTCATATGTTATAGTTAGGTAAGGAGAGAACAATGAAAACTTCTCATATATTCTTAGGAGAGGAAACAACGCACATGTGATTACCTCCTATATATGCTGAGAGAGATCCCCTCCTAATTCTGGGAGAAAAGTGTTTTCAGTTCCAAAGGTCAGAAGCTCTAAGACTTGCATGGTCAAATCAAAAGGTTGGGCCTTTTATCAAGCCAATAATGTTTTGAGGAGACATCTTCAGGACGTGAGGTGGGGAGGCAGGTACCTCTCTCATCTTTATTAAAAAAATAGAAACCTAGGAATATTACTCAGGCATAAAAAGAAATAATGCCATTTGCAGCAACATGGGTGGACCTAGAGATTACCACACTAAGTGAAGTAAGTCAGAGAGAGACAAATATATTCTATTGCTTATTTGTGGAATCCAGAAATTAAAAAAAAAAAAGGAAACAAATGAACTTATTTTCCAAACAGAAGGAGACTCAGACACAGAAAACAAACCGATGATTACCAAAGGGAGGTGGAAGGAGGGATAAAGCAGGAGGCTGGGATTAAACATACACACTATATATATAGAATAGATAACCAAAAGGATATAATATATAGCACAGGGAACTATACTCAATATTATGTAATAATCAATAAGGGAAAAGAATATGAAAAAGTATCTAGGTGCATTCTCCATACATACATAAACTGAATTGATGTGCTGTACACACATATATTGTAACTAACATGATATTGTAAGTTTACATACTTCAATAAAAAATTTATAAAAGAGAAAGCTTGATCATCTCACCCTTACTCACCCCTCAGAAGAACCACTGGTCAAATCCTCATGCCAAGGTAATGCATTTATCTCAATAGAGAATATCACCCTGCTCCACTCTGATACTGCTGGTTACAGTAATAAACTAACCACAGCCTTTCACACCACAATAGGCATTTCTGTCTCCTTTCCTGCTTATCTGAAGGCTCTGCTACAGGTCAGAAATTTGGTTTTCAAATAAAAAACTGTCAATACATCCTGGAAAGAAGCTTAGAATGTGTTTTAACTACTTATACTTGAAGAAATAGATTCATTAGTAGCAGCTTTGGAGTTTAAGGGGATATCTCTTGCATGACTGTAAAGACTGCATCAGAGGACTGACTCCAGAGTTTTTATTCCAGAAGCAGACAACCTCTTGAAAGCAAATGGGTTTTAGACCAAGAGGAACAATAATTACAGAGTACTGATTTAACTAATGTGGTAGTCTTGAGTGGTTATGTGTGTTTCACTTAGAATATTGTTGATATTTTTGATGGGCATATGAAACATTGTTCTTTCTCTAACCCTCAATAACTTAAGACTGGTTTTGCAGAATAAAAAAAAAAGCATTCTTTATATGCTATCTTTTTTATGTAAGAAATCTTTAAGGCTGACTCTCACACTTCTTTTTTTATACTAAACCTTTCATTTCAATGGTAACAAAGTTATCTTCACAGGTTATTAGGAATCTGTCTCTTTCAAAAATTGAGATATCAATACACAAATCAATTGTGCAGCCAAAATCATATTTAGGGGGATGGGGGTTCCTATTTGAGCATTCAATTTAGTCAGAGCAATAAGCTCACCATCTTCATGACAATTAGATGGGGAAACAATGGAAACAGTGGCAGACTTTATTTTCTTGGGCTCCAAAATCATTGTGGACAGTGACTGCAGCCATGAAATTAAAATACACCTGCTCCTTGGAAGAAAATCCATGACCCCAACCTAGACAGCATACTAAAAAGCAGAGACATCACTTTGCCAACACAGGTATGTCTAGTCAAAGCTATGGTTTTCCCAGCAGTCACGGATGGATGTGAGAGTTGGACCATAAAGAAGGCTGAGCACTGAAGAATTGATGCTTTTGAAATGTGGTGTTGGAGAAGACTCTTGAGAGTCCCTTGGACTGCAAGGATATCAAGTCAGTCAATCTTAAAGGAAATCAACCCTGAATATTCACTGGAAGAAGAGATCCTGAAGGTGAAGTTCCAATACCTTGGCCAACTGAAGTGAAGAGCCAACTCATTGGAAAAGATCTTGATGCTGGGAAAGATTAAAGGCAGGAGGAAAAGGGGATGACAGAGGATGAGATGATTGGATGACATCACCTACTCAATGGACATGAGTTTGAGCAAACTCCAAGAGATGTTGAAGGACAGGGAAGCCTGTGGTGCTGCAGTCCCTGTGGTTGCAAAGAGTTGATGCTCAGACATGACTGAGCAACAACAATAAGCTCACCAAAGAACAAGGGTGTAATTCAAGTCTGGAATCTATGTCCACAAAGTGCTCCAGGAAACTGGTCTTACACCTTCTATGGTACCAAGGACACAGCCTCATGGACAATATAATAGACCAATTAATTCTTTGCTGGTCAGATCCCTCTAACAGATTTCCTGAACCTTGAAAAAGTAGAATCTACACACATCAATAAAGGACAGACATGGTATGGACCTAACAGAAGCAGAAGATATTAAGAAGAGGTGGCAAGAATACACAAAAGAACTGTACAAAAAAGATCTTCACGACCCAGATAATCATGATGATGTGATCACTAATCTAGAGCCAGACATCTTAGAATGTGAAGTCAAGTGGGCCTTAGAAAGCATCACTACGAACAAAGCTAGTGGAGGTGATGGAATTCCAGTTGAGCTGTTTCAAATCCTGAAAGATGATGCTGTGAAAGTGCTGCACTCAATCTGCCAGCAAATTTGGAAAACTCAGCAGTGGCCACAGGACTGGAAAAGGTCAGTTTTCATTCCAATTCCAAAGAAAGGCAATGCCAAAGAATGCTCCAA
>SJYT01059896.1:296779-386055 GCA_006410635.1 Cephalophus harveyi | reverse complement strand
TTCTGAAGGAGATCAGCCCTGGGATTTCTTTGGAAGGAATGATGCTAAAGCTGAAACTCCAGTACTTTGGCCACCTCATGTGAAGAGTTGACTCATTGGAAAAGACTCTGATGCTGGGAGGGATTGGGGGCAGAAGGAGAAGGGGACGACCGAGGATGAGATGGCTGGATGGCATCACTGACTCGATGGATGTGAGTCTGAGTGATCTCCGGGAGGTGGTGAACAGGGAGGCCTGGCGTGCTGCAATTCATGGGGTCGGCAAAGAGTCGGACACGACTGAGCGACTGAACTGAACTGACACACATAGATAAATACTGCAAGTGTATCTCTAAGGAGATAAAATTCTCCTTTTTCTTTTCCTACCCTCAGAATGGAAGAGTAAATAAGAGTTATTTAAAATTCAACCCAACCCAAAATTGAGTGTGTAATCAAGAATCATCTCTGGAGCTTCTTTTAGGATAACAGGTAGCAACCGTCATAATGAAGCATTGTCTAATAGGCTCTCCCAAGGGTTATCTTATTTTGGACCTGTGTTTGGATTTTTTAACTATTGGTTAGAGTATTTTACTACTTTCTAAGGCCACATAAAACATTGTTTGGTTTTGTATATGATTTCATGGTATTCTCTTACCACTCTTTTATTTGGTTACTATAAATACTAGACAGCTATAGGCAAAAGAATGAAATTAGACTATTTTCTCAAACAACAAACAAAAATAAACTCAATATGGATTAAAGACCTAAATGCAAAACCAGAATTCCTAGTAGAAAACACAGGCAGAACACTCTCATACAAATCACAGCAGTATTTCATTGATCTATCCCCAAAGTCAAAGGAAACAAGCAAATATAAACAAATGGCACTTAATTAAACTCAAAAGATTTTGCACAGTAAAGGAAACCATCCACAAAATGAAGACAGCCAAATGAATAGGGGAAATATTTGCAAATGATATAACCAATGAGGGCTTAGTATTCAAAATATATCAACAGCTCCTACAACTCAATATAAAAAGGCAAAAAACAGGCAGAAAATCTGAACATTTTTTCAAGGAAAACATATAGATGGCCAACAAGCACAAGAAAAGTGCAACAACAGTAATCCGAGAAATATTGATCAAAACCACAATGAGCTATCACCTCACACCTGTTAGAATAGCTATCATCTAAAAGACCACAAATAACAAAGGTTAGGGTATGGGGAAAAGGAAACACTTTTTCCCTGTTGGTGGGAATATAAATTGGTGAACCATAAAGGAAAAGAGTATGAAGGTTCCTCAAAAAGCTAAAAATAGAACTATCTATGCTCTTGCAATTTTACTGCTGGATGTATAGCCTAAGAAAACAAAAACCAATAGTTTGAAAAGATGCAGGCACTCCAATGTTCATAACATTAGTTACAATAGCCCAGATATGGAAGCAATCTAGGGTCTATCAACAGATGAACAGATAAAGAAGATGTGGTATACATTATACATGCACAGAATTGAGTACTACTCAGCCATAAAAAAGAATGCAATTTTGCCATTTGTAACAACATGGATGGATCTAGATTCACTAATCCATTCACAACATGGATTCACTAAGCATAATGAAATGCTAAGTGAAACAGAGAAAGACAAATACTACATGTAATTGCTTATACATGAAATCTAAAAAATAAAACAAATGAACATAACAAAACAGACTCACAGATACAGAGAACAAACTAGTTTCTAACCGGTGGGGAGAGGGAAGTGGGGAGGAGTAAGAGAGAGATAGGGGATTAAGAGGTACAAACTACAATGTATAAAATAAATAAACTACAAGGATATATTATACAGCATAGGGGATATAACCAACATTTACTAATAACTTTAAATTGAATATAATCTATTAAAAAAATTTGTCACTGTAGTGTACACCTGAAACTAAGATAGTATATCAACTATATATCAATTTAAAAAAATAAGCAAGTGCTTTGAAAAGTTTTAAATCATTCTCACAGGTTTATTCTGCTTAATCAACTACAATTTTCCATTCATACTCTAATATATATATTCATGCATTAAACCTTAACAATTTCTAAATAATTGTGTGACATGAAACCTATCGTAACCCCTTTGGAATGTTGGAGACATTTTTCAAATATATAAAGGATAAAAGTTGGAGTAGGAAGACTATTTTGCAAAGTTATTATTAGCCCGGATTTGGGTTTTGATACGCAGCCCTAGAAGTCACCTCTTTTTCTTTAAATATAAAAAAAGTGAGTTAAAATTTTGAGATTCTCCATCCTGCCAGAATTTGATTAGAGTTTCTAAGGTCCTTACAAAGAAAGGGATGGTTTGGGCTGTTTTTCTTCAATTTTTACATTCTGTTGGTGAGATCATATCATGCATGCTGCTGCTGCTGCTGCTGCTAAGTCGCTTCAGTCATGTCAGACTCTGTGCGACCCCAGAGATGGCAGCCCACCAGGCTCCTCCATCCCTAGAATTCTCCAGGCAAGAACACTGGAGTGGGTTACTATTTCCTTCTCCAATGTATGAAAGTGAAAAGAGAAAGTGAAGTCGCTCAGTCATGTCTGACTCTTTGCGACCCCGTGGACTGCAGCCTACCAGGCTCCGCCGTCCATGGTATTCTTCAGGCAAGAGTACTGGAGTGGGGTGCTGTTGCCTTCTCCCATATCATGTATATCTGCTGTTAAGAGACACACAGCAAAAATACAGCTAACAAACTCAGCAATGCAAAAACAAACAAACAAACAAAAAAAACTCCAGATACCAGGGGCTAATGAAACCTTAAAATTAAGAGGATTGGATAGTCATGGGTGCAGAGCAGGGCCTGGTCAAGTAGGGGAGGCATGGAGAGCAAGAGAAAAGCCTAACCATGCAAATACTGATATAGTCCTAGTTATATTTCTCTAATATCATATAATTTTAGAAAAGACATCAAAAGTCATTGAACATGAGAAATTCAAATGACAGGAAGATAATTCCCAAAAAAAAAAAAAAAAAAAAAACACACCAACAATGTGTTCCATAGCTAGGCATAAAGATGCAATAAAAAAAGACTCTCCCCTGGGTTCATCTCTCCCTCCATCCTAGTTTTAAACTCACTGCTCCCTCCCTAAATTTTCAGTCTGAATTTGATCAACGTTGAGACTCAAGTATTAGATCTGTAGTGAAGGAAGAAGTATTAGTCAAATTTCAACAAGAGAAGCAGAAAGAGATTTTATCTATGAGCAAATGTGAGTCTATTTGCTTGTGTAACTGTGGAAGCCTGTTGAACATGCAGAAAGGGTCAACAGCCAGTTGGAAACCAGAGGAAGGAGCCAAAGCTGGTCCATAGGAGGAAAGCCTCCACTCAGAGAAAAGAAAGTGCAAGTGAAGTTGCTCAGTCGTGTCTGACTCTTTGCCATCCCATGAAGCCTACCAGGCTTCTCCGTCCATGGGATTTTCCAGGCAAGAGTACCGGAGTGAGTTGCCATTTACTTCTCCAGGGGCTCTTCCTGACCCAGGGATCGAACCCCGGTTTCCCACATTGCAGACGCTTTACCCTCTGAGCCATCAGGGAAGCCCACTCAGAGAGGGCCTGAACAAATCTGCAAGAACTTCCAACTGATTAATTCAAGCCTGCACAGGATAATCTCTTGTTCAGTTAATTTAACTGATTAGTGTTTTAAATGTATCTGCCAAATGCCTTCACAGAAGAATCTAGATTTACTGTTTGACTGAATTAACTGGGAGGAGTTCTGTGTATGCTAATATGGCCTGAACTCCTGACTCATATTTATATGCACGTAAACTTAAGCTGGTTATAAAACCTCTTTAAATTTCCCCATCTGTGATATGGGAACAAGATGTGTGTTATAGAACTGTTGTGAGGATTAAAAACCTCTTACAAATGAGATCACTGTTATCCATAGTTTTAAGAAATTTTGACATATGTTAACTAATTTAATTCTCATTGTCATCCTGAAAAATGTTTAGATACTTTTTCCTATTGAAGACAGGAAAAAATAGAAATTATACAGTAATAAAACATTAATCAATGAATACATAGAAATAAAAATCAATAACTGCCATAAAGGAAAAGCTTTAAAAAAGCATACTTATAGAACTTGAGCAACTATTTATGAAGTACATAAAACACAGATTCTCAGCAAATAATTGTTAACTCTGAAAACTGTTATAGAGCTCAGATTTTCAGAAGTGTAATGTTAACCTGTTTCCTTTATAAATCACACATTCAGAAAGATTTCAAGTATGTCCTATCTCTGACACTTTTTTCTAATACATTCACTAATATAAACTGTCATTTTATTACTTAAAAAAGAACTCACAGAAATAGTATATTTGATGTAATGAAAATTACAGTTTCAATGAAAATGTTAGTTTACGACCAGGTTTTCCCAGGAAGACAGTAGCTAAGGAACAAGCCACCCCACAGAACTACCCCTCAGTTGCCACTCCACAAAACTACCCCTCAGTTTCCTTCCAGCACACAAACACACAGTTTTAATATAATTTAAAATATCATACTTAATGCCTTGCCTTCTATGTAGAAGTTTTAACAACCATATTTTAAAACTGCCTAAGTCTATCTTGCAGAGAAGGCAATGGCAACCCACTCCAGTACTCTTGCCTGGAAAATCCCATGGGCAGAGGAGCCTGGTAGGCTGCAGTCCATGGGGTCTCTAAGAGTCGGACACGACTGAGCAGCTTCACTTTCACTTTCATGTATTGGAGAAGGAAAAGGCAACCTCTCCAGTGTTCTTGCCTGGAGAGTTCCATGGACGGGAGAGCCTGGTGGGCTGCCATCTATGGGGTCACACAGAGTCGGACACGACTGAAGTGACTTAGCAGCAGTAGCAGCAGCAAGTCTATCTTGAGATAAAAGAAGTATAGTATAAAAGGGACATGGTGAGAAAAATATAGAGAATATATTTTCTCTTGAGGAAGCAAATGTTAATTGTTTTTGTCTGAGTGGATTTGAATGTTAAGAACTAAGGGGGAAGTGGGTCTCCAAGGGTAATAATGCAGATTTTTTAAACTAAATATTATATGACTCATCTATGACTGAATGACTGATATCAGATTCAATTTTCCATCTAGAATAACTCACGAAGCTTAATAAAATACAAACAAAAAAGCTTGATAGAATTCAAAATAAATGGTGGCATTGGAGAACAACCAACGCAGCCAAAATTTAAAGGGCCAGGCTCCTAAGTTACTGGAAAGATATTAAGATGAGCCTGCTTTTACCACCACTTTCTTCCATCAGGGTACTATGCCTTGTTGCTCAGTTGTGTCCAACTGTTTGTGACCCCATGGACTGTGGTCTGCCAGGCTCCTCAGCCCAGGGGATTCTCCAGGCAAGAATACTGAAGTGGGTTGCCATGCCTTCTTCCAGGGGATCTTCTCAACCCAGGGATCAAAGCCAGGTCTCCTACATTGAAGGTGGATTCTTTACCATCCAAGCTACCAGGGAAGCCTATCAGAGTGTCTCCCGGTAAACTAACATTGGAAGAGAGGTCAAACAAAAAATGTGTTGTGGAGCAGCAGTGCCACTGACCTGAGAAGATAAAAGTTGGTACTCAGGGCTACCAAAGCAGCAAGGACCAGAGAGACCAATATCTTGAAGGAAAGTGAATTACAGAGAAATGAACCCAATATTCTGAGTGCAATTCCCCCTTAAGTGTATTCATTGACTTCTAAGTTCCCCATGCTTTAGTCAAAGGGCCAACACACCAAGTAGAAAGCAGCTGGTAAGAGGCTAAAATGTTAAGCAGAACTCAGAAGTCTCAAAGTCCTGGAGAGATGAACCTTAGAGTTTAGAGACTATCAAAGAGAAAGGGAATGGTTAAACACATACACACAAACCCTAAAGTTAAGGTTTCTTTTAAAGACTCCTGGAAAGTTTTGCCTTGTGAGTTTAGAGTATTTAAGAAATAAATCAACAGTTAAAACTACTGTCGTGCTCATGGGGCTGCACGTCATAGACCACCATCTAAAGGGAGTTTCATTGACAAAGGGACCAGATGCTACAGAACAGCATGGCCATACTGTTTACCCTCATGTGTGTGTGGACTGTGGCCCGCCAGGCTCCTCTAAGCATGGGATTTCCCAGGTGAGATCACTGGAGTGTGTAGCCTTCCTTTCTCCAGGGGATCTTCGTGGCCCCGGGACTGAACCCAGATCTCCTGCACTGTAGGCAGATTCTTCACTATCTGAGCCACCAGGGCAAGCCCTACTAGCCTCATCCCAGCTGATAACTGAGCACTGTGAGGATTCTGAGGAGGGCTCATGCCTGGCAGATATGGAACTCCTCTAACAGCTGACCTTGGCTCAAATACAGTCGTCCCCCATCATCTGCGGTTCCACTTTTCACAGATTCAGTACCTGTGGTCAACTTCAGTCCTAAAATATTGCATGAACATTTCCAGAAATAAATAATTCATAAGTTTAAAATTGCATGTCTTTTTGAGTTCAGTTCAGTTCAGTTCAGTCGCTCAGTCGTGTCCGACTCTTTGCGACCCCATGAATCGCAGCACGCCAGGCCTCCCTGTCCATCACCACCTCTCGGAGTTCACTCAGACTCACATCCATCGAGTCCGTGATGCCATCCAGCCATCTCATTCTCGGTCGTCCCCTTTTCCTCCTGCCCCCAATCCCTCCCAGCATCAGAGTCTTTTCCAATGAGTCAACTCTTCGCATGAGGTGGCCAAAGTACTGGAGTTTCAGCTTTAGCATCATTCCTTCCAAAGAAATCCCAGGGTTGATTATTGAGTGCAGCACTTTCACAGCATCATCTTTCAGGATTTGAAACAGCTCAACTGGAATTCCATCACCTCCACTAGCTTTGTTCGTAGTGATGCTTTCTAAGGCCCACTTGACTTCACATTCCAAGATGTCTGGCTCTAGATTAGTGATCACATCATCATGATTATCTGGGTCGTGAAGATCTTTTTTGTACAGTTCTTCCGTGTATTCTTGCCACCTCTTCTTAATATCTTCTGCTTCTGTTAGGTCCAGACCATTTCTGTCCCTTATTGAGCCCATCCTTGCATGAAATGTTCCCTTGGTATCTCTAATTTTTAGCAGGATGAAATCTCACACAGTCTTATTCTGACCCACCCGGGATGTGAATCATCACTTTGTTCAGCTTGTCCTGCCTGTCAGTCACTTATGAACCATCTTGGTTATTGGGTTACTGTCCCAGTGTCACAATGCCTGTGCTCCAAGTAACCCTAATTTTACTTAGTAACAGCCCCAAAACGCAAGAGCAGGGACGCTGGCAAGTTGGAGGGGCCAAAGAGAAGCTCTAAGGGTGCTTCCTTTAAGTGAAAAGGTGAAAGTTTCCGAATTAAGGAAAGAAAAAAAAAAAGTAAGCGGAGATTGCTCAATCTCTGGTAAGACAGGGTTGGTGCACTGGGATGACCCTGAGGGATAGAGTGGGGAGGGAGGAGGAGGGGGGTTCAGGATGGGGAACACCTGTACACCCATGGCTGATTCATGTCAATGTATGGCAAAAACCACTACGATATTGTAATGTAATTCACCTCCAATTAAAATAATTTTTTAAAAGAAAATCTATCCATAAAACTATAAAGAAGGAAAATAAATTCCTTTTTGGCTGTTGCACCTCAAACTGGGAAAGTTATGGCCACAATGCATGGTTCAAATTTAGTTAAGGTGGAAAAGGCATGAAATTTGTACAACTGGAGAGAGAGAGACCACATTCACATAACCTTTATTATAGTACATTGTTATGTGTGCATGGTTGCTTGGTCATATACGACTCTTCACGTGACCCCATGGACTATATAGCCTGCACGGCTCCTCTGTTCATGGTTTTCCAGGCAAGAATACTGGGATGGGTTGCCATTTCCTCCTCCAGGAGATCTTCCCAACCCAGGGATCGAACCTGCATCTCCTGCATTGGCAGATGGATTCTTTACCACTGAGCCAACTGGGAAGCCCAATATTGTTATGATCATTCTGTTTTATTATTAGTTTTGTTGTTAACCTCTTACTATGCCTAATTTATGGATTAAACTTTCCCATAGACATGTACATATGGGAAAAAACAGTATGTGTAGGACTCAATAATGTCCATGGTTTCAGGCATCCCTGAACATATCCCTCATGGATAAGGGGGACTACTGTACTCACCAACAGATAGCTCTGCTGAACCTTCTTTAGATTGTAGGATTGTCTAGGATCTTCTGCCTCGCCTTCCTTCCTTCTATTCTTTCCTTGGGTTCAACTTGCATTGTAGTCTGCCAGCTCTCTTAGCCTCCCCAGAGCCTTTGTCTCACAGGCATTCTCCTGATGAAATTCTTGCGTATTTATTCCTGCTTTGCTGTCTGCTACTTGGAGTATCTGCACTTTCACAAATGGTACCAGGATTAGCCTGAGAAAAGGGGCACCAAGATGGCGACGTGGAGAACGGCTCACCAGCTACACACCCAGGAGTAAAGAGAACACTTTCCTAGCTGATGGTAAGCCTAAATAATTCCTGGCAACATACTGCAGCTCAGTTGCCTGGTTTCACTGGCAGTGACCTGGGAAAATGTTCTGTTGAAAAAGAATGTTGTAGCAGGTGTGATGAAGCAGGGTATTTAAAAAACAAGGAGGGGGCAGGGAGGAAAATGCCTAAAACTGCAGCAGAGTCAGCTGGCTTTTCTGAGTTGTATTGACACCCGGTGGAAAGACTGAAGACTCTTAACAAGGAGTTGTTGCTGTTGTTTAGTTGCTAAGTTGTGTCTGACCTTTTGTGACCTCATGGACTTTAGCCCACTAGGCTCCTCTGTCCACGGGATTTCTCAGGCAAGAATACTGGAGTGGGTTACCATTTCCTCCTCCAAGGCATCTTCTCAACCCAGGAATTGAACCTGCATCTCCTGCAATGGCAAGTGTGTTCTTTGGACTATACCACCAGGGAAACTCCCAAGGAGCCGTTAGCAGCTATTTATGAGTCAGAGAAGCCCTCCTCAGTCAGGCTGGGTAGCTTGCACTGAGCCCCCATCACCTGTGTTGGGAGAGCCACACAGTTGACTGATAGGTTGAGACTTATCTGTTGGAGTTGCAGTATTTCAAAGAAGTAGGAAGACTCAAGCAAAGCAGTCCTGTTATGTGAAGTCCATGGCCTGATGGGTAAAATGTGAGATCATGAACCATGAGATGGAGACATCTGCATGGCTTCCTGCCCACCCTCTTCCCCCAGAGGGTGGGCTCTGTAACTCCCCTTGAACACTTTGGGCTTGCAGAAGTAGCCCATTCTTTCCTTACAAGACGTAGAACTTCTGCTATGTGAGAAGATGCTAAGGAAGCCTCTCTCTTGTGAAATATAAGGTGTGTCCCTCAGGACTGGTCTTCACTTCTCACAGCTGTTAAGCTGATAACTAGGGTTAAATCCCAGTATCACCTGGCAGGAGATGTGCTAAGCCTCAGAAGGGAGGAAAATCTCATAAATGTAAAAAAAAAATAGCAAGAATTAGCCAGAATGGAACAGTGAGCCATGTGAGTACTACTAGGATTGGATTCTTTTTTTAAGGTTATGTTTCTTTTTAAAATTTATTTTAATTTTTATTTTTAATTGGAGGATAAGCAATTACCCTGCTTCCCTGGTGGCTCAGAGATTAAATCCTGGGATTGGATTCTGATGGTGCTGGTTCAAAGGAGGTAGAATGCAGGGTTAGATGAGAAAGGATTGATTTACTCAGCTATACTTTCTTGAGACACAAGGCTTAATGCCTAAGCTAGGATCCTCAAGGATGGGGCCAACTCATTGTTGGACTCTTTAGAGTTAGAAAAACAAAATGGCTTACTCTCAGCAAAGTAGAAATACTTGAATTGCCCTGACATTTGACTTCCCCATGGTTGAGATGATAAAGAATCTACCTATAATGCAGGAGACCTAGGTTCAATCCCTAGGTTGGTAAGATCCCCTGGAGAAGGGAATGGCTACCCACTCCAGTATTCTTGCCTGGAGAATTCCATGGACAGAGAAGCTGGGTGGGCTACAGTTCATGCGGTCACAAAAGAATCAGACATGACTGAACGAGTAACACTTTTTTTACTTGGTATAGGAAGGAAAAATGAAGCTGACAGAAATAAATGTGCTGGGATGGATATATTAATAGTAAGTAAGACCAGAGAAGATCAGGTTCCATGAGAAGACCAGGAGAATCACACATTAGCCAAGGTCATCAGCCGTGCACTGGTATGAGGGCCCAAGCGGTCCTGTGAAGTTCAGAGGTGGGTCTCTTCTGCAAGTTAGGAAGGACAGGAGGAGAGGCAGTCACAGAGTAGGGTGCCTGAGCAGCCACAGGGATAACATTTGGGCCCACATCTTGATAGTAAAGACAAGGTGGCAAGGGTTACCTACGATCAGCTGCAAGGCTGTCATCACCATCAAGACCAGAAAGGTCAGAGCATGCGCTGAGGAGGAGCCAAGAAGACTTTCCACAGGGAAAGGCACAGATGATGAACAGAGGGCTGTTGTCCTTGCGAGCAAGAGAAATAGGCAGTCCACAGAAGTTCTGCTCAGAAGCAGACAACAGCACAATAACAAAAGGGCAAAAATGGAAGGAGAGGGAGATGAGGGAAGTTGCCCTAATAAAATATCACCATCCCTTGCTTGGTTATCAGATCTGAGGCAATATTCAGATTTGGAACCCACTGACTGAGTCCTAGGGCCCCTGGGATCCCTGGGGCCATGAAGCTATCCACTGTGGCAGTTCCCTTAGACTTTTCCTAAAGGGACTTGCTCAGCTGTGTCTCAAAAAGTCAGACACGACTGAGCGACTGAACAACAACAAGGGGACTTATGGTTATTCACCTTGGTGACTCTACATCCTGCCAAAAAGGAGAATCACCAGACATTTCAAGAGCTACTGGACTCTGAACACCAGTCAGCTTACTGTCTCAGCCCTGCACATCCCCCAAATCCAGCTGTTGTCCTGAGGAGACTATCCATTACATGATGAGTACACTTTACATCTGAGTGCCCTACCTTGGTCTCTCCAGTGTTCTTTCTTTAGTATCCTCTGACATATTTGAATTGATCACCATTTTATTTAGCTTTTCTAGTTGCTTTTAATAGGAGTCCTGTTCTCTCCAAGTTATACCGTCCCTCTTAGGATGAAGTCTCATTTAGCATTTTAGCATCTTCTGGAATAATGTAATTTTTCCATTCTTTTTGTTGACAAATAGTAATTTAATAGTAATTATAGAACAGTATAAGAACAGAGTCAGGAAAAAGCCTAAAATCTACCACCTAGAGAAAAAGAAATCTTTAGCATTTACAGATATCATGTAACACCCCCACCCCCATTCTCTTCACGTGCCAAACAATACTGCCATCTCCTCCTCCCTCATCTCCAGAACTCACAAACTCGTCTCTATAATTTGCTTTAAGATCATGAAGTTTAATCCTCTTGTTTCTATTATTGTTATTCTTCTCAGTCACAACAAGCCCTAGGTCACTATCCATCTCCAGGACTCCAAACCAACATCTTTCTGTAGATCTCCTACCCAATCCTTACCTCTTGTCATTCATTCTCCAATTCCTGGAACCATTCCACTAGACCCTCTGGGCTAAAGTATGTCTTTAACCTATGTTTTCAAATAAGGCGGTGAGGAATCTAAAAATTATATATAGGAAGGATAAACAGCAAGATCCTACTGTATTGCTCGGGAAATTATATTCAATATCCTGTGATAAACCATAATGGAAGAGAATAACAGCAGAAATCAACACAATATTGTAAATCAACTACTACTACTACTACTACTACTAAGTCACTTCAGTCGTGCCCGACTCTGTGTGACCCCATAGACGGCAGCCCACCAGGCTCCCCCGTCCCTGGGATTCTCCAGGCAAGAACACTGGAGTGGGTTGCCATTTCCTTCTCCAATGCATGAAAGTGAGAAGTGAAAGGGAAGTCGCTCAGTCGTGTCCGACTCTCAGCGACCCCATGGACTGCAGCCCTCCAGGCTCCTCCATCCATGGGATTTTCCAGGCAAGAGTACTGGAGTGGGGTGCCAACTCCAGTACTACACTTCAATTTAAAATAAAGTCCATTCTTTAAAAAATGGTACAAATGTACTTATTTCAGAACAGAAATAAGGTCACAGATGTAGAAAACAAACATGGTTACCAAGGGGGAAAGGCAGTGGAGGATACATTGGGAGACTGGGATTGACACATACACATTACTATATATAAAATAGACAACAAATAAGAACCTACTCTATAGCACAGGGACCTCTACTCAGTTCTATGTGATGGCCTATATGGGAAAAGAATCTAAAAATGTATATCTGGTTAGATGTAAGTCTACAACATGTACAACTGATTCATTACTTTTTTTCCTGCTGTACAGCAGAAACTGACACAACGTCGTAAAACAACTATTACTCTAAAAATTTTTTTTTTTAAATATGGCAGTGAGAGTTCCCTTCACTTATTTTTTTTTTTTTTACTCCAACAGAGAAGGTCCATTTCCATTCAGATCCCTGACATGATGGCTAGTTTCTCTCTCCACGTCCTACCATCCTTAGGTGTGAATGCTAGTGGGTGTTCCTCCTATTAGCACTTCCTGTCTCTTCTCCATCTTCCCTAAATCCACCCAGATTAGAATGTCACGCCATCAATGTGCTCAACACAACCCCCTCCTTATTCCAAGTTACCTCAGCCCTCTCCAGTTACTGACCCATTGCTCTGCTTTTCTGAAATATAACATCATACATTTATTTTTGCCTTTATTTCTTCTCTTCTTTTTAGCCTTATCTCTCCACGGAAGCAGCTTTTGTCAAAGCAGGAATAATCTCCCATTGTTAAAACTTTTAATCAGTTCTCTTGCCATGATTGTTAAGCAACATTTGGTATCAGTTATTTCATGATTGAAAAGAAACACTTGGCGCCCTTGCTCAATCTTCTTTAAACATGGTTATCATTTGGCTTTCAAATAGAAAATTCTCCTGTTTCTCCTCCTACTTAACTGAGTGCTCTTTCACAGTCTTTGGTTTTGCTTTTCCTTTCTTTTTCTTTTTTTTTTTGCCTGTCCCTATTTTCCTCAGCCCTTGGCAGTCCTTTTTCTACTTTCTATGAGTCTGACTTAAAAAAAAATAATGTCACATACAAGTGATACCATGCAGTGTTTGTGTTTCTCTGCCTTATTTTACTCAGCACACTGCTCTGAAGATTCATTCATGTTGTTGCAAGTGGCAAGATTTCTTCCTTTCTCATTGCCGAATAATAGTCTATCCTCTCAAGATAGGGAGGGGATATATACATACTTATAGCTGATTCACAACATTGTCGTACAGTAGAAACTAACACAATATTGTATAGCAATTATACTCTTATTAAAAAAAATAATATTCCATTCAAAACTGCTTTTCCCACCCCACTAAGGATCTACATCTGTCTCACCTCCTCACATCTTTGGTCAGACACCATCTTATATATAAGACTTCCCATAGCACTGTACTTGAAACTGAACATGTGCACACATGCACACACACAAACACACACACACATGAACTCCATAAGCTGCCTTTATCTTTTTCCATTGTTGTCACCCCCGTTTGATACAACATGTATTTAACTTTTTGATAATTCTTTCTACACTAGAATGTACAGTATACAAGGGAAGAATTTTCTCTTATTTTCTTTATTGCTATACCTCCAGTAGTCAGATCCATGATTAACACCTTGTAGGCACTCAAGAAAAATTACTCAATTATCGATCACAAGAATGAACAAATTCTTAGGGATATAAGGCCATTTTGAGGACAGCCAAAGAGAGACACACCACTGATAAGTCTGGTGGAATTTTCAGTGTATAGATGAATTTAGTGTGATGTATATAGTCAAATTAAAAAATATTTCTCAGATGATATATTCCCAGGGAAGACTTTTAAGAAAAGATATATAGGCTTCCCTGGTGGCTCAGACAGTAAAGGTCTGATGCAATGTAGGAGACCCAGGTTTGATGCCTGGATTGGGAAGATTCCCCAGAGAAGGAAATGGACAGCCCATTCCAGTATTCTTGCTGAAAAATCCCATGGACAGAGGAACCTGATGGGCTACAGTCAATAGGGTCACAAAGAGTTGGACATGATTAGTGACTGACACTTTCACTTTCATGTAGTCTTTCACTTTTATTATCAGTGAGCCTCACAGACAAGCATAAAAGTTGTTTTTAACTATAAACCAATGTTGCCTACTCAGTTTTTATGCATTTTCTCACATTAGCAAGCTCTCTCAATCTCTGAATGTAATTAAGTTATTCCTTACTCATTCAGCATTATGTACTGAGTACCTACTATTTGCCATGACATGTGCTAGTTGTTGGGGATATAAGGTTTCTGCTCTTAGAAAACTTACAGGTGCATTTTTCTCCATGATGTCCAATAGCCCCCCTTACCTATAGCTTCAGTAACATTATGTAAGTTTAGGTGGTTATTTGTGGAAATCTTCATTGACCTTAACTGCTTTGAGTCTACCCAAAATAAACACTCAAAAATAGATGGTGTGATCTAACATAAACGACACAGTCTTTCAATACAGAGATCTGAATTCTAATCCCTTGTTATTGTTGTTCAGTCGCAAAGTTGTGTCTGACTCTTTGTGACACCAGGGACTGCAGCATGCCAGGCTCCCCTGCCCTTCACCACCTCCCAGAGTTTGCTCAAATTCATTTCCATTGAATCAGTGACACTATCAAATCATCTCATCCTCTGTCATGCCCTTCTCCTAACTTCAATCTTTTTCAACTTCAGGGTCTTTTCCAGTGAGGTGGCTCTTCACATCAGGTGCCCAAAGTGTTGGAGCTTCAGCATCAGTCTAATTCCTATAATGTGATTAATTTCCGTAGCAGGTCAGAGGGTCTCTATTTTCTTTAGTTTCTTCATCTTTGAGAAAAAGTTAGCAATCTCTACTAAATGAAAAGGATTCTTGTGAGGATAAAGTAGCAGTCAATAAAATGCTTTTGAAACTTAATGTTCCACTTAAATATGTAATAAAATTTTTAACTCTGTTGGGAGTCAAAGCATGATGTGATGAAGACCAAAGTTTTGGAATCAAATCCTAGCTCTGGGACTAGGCAGGAAGTGGAAACAATGCCATTTAATTTGCAAAGTCATTGTGGAAATTAGAAGTGACATATTTAAGAAGTCTAGCACCTAACACAGGATCAGACACAGAGTAGCTCCCATTGTCAGCTCTTTTTCTTTACTGTAATATTTTGGCACATGACCATTAGAATTGCCAATTTTCTTCCATTGTTTAATATACCTCAGTTTTCAAATCTATAGAATAGGGAAATATATTGTAATGGACTTTTCCCAAAGGCCTCCTGAGAAGTCCTAAGAGATGATAATAATCCATCATAGATAATAATAGATGGTGCTCTCCAAGCAAAAGTCATTATTGTCACATCCTCAAGGGCAGCGCTTTGACATTCTTTATTAGATTTCTGCACAGTCAATTCTGAAGACCCAGACAGAAAAAAAAACACATTCAAGAAAAGCTCTTCAGGGAAGGACACCAGAGGAAAAGAAGAATAATGAGGTTGTACAAATTGTAAAGTAAACCAGGCAAAGAGCCAAGAATTTTCATGCAGAGGGAGACTGGAGAGAATCAGGTCTCACATACCTACAGCTTCTAGCTCCTTTCAAACAGCAGGAGACAAAGAACACTCTACCCTGCCAATTTAGAAAAGTCAAAGCCAAACAAGCCCCTTCACTTCCACTGAGGTTAGAGGACATCCCTTCACTGTTCATGGTGGCCTCAGACCACCGGCTTTCCTGACATCATTCTAGTCAAATGGCAGCGCTGCACTGTGCTCAGTTGCTCAGTCATGTCCCAGTCTTTGTGACCCCATGGACTGTAGCTCACCAGGCTCCTCTGTCCATGGGAATTCTCCAGGCAAGAAGATTGGAGTGGGTTGCCATGACCTCCTTCAAGGGATCTTCCCAACCCAGAGATTGAACCGAGGTCTCCTGCATTGCAGGCAAATTCTTTACCATCTGGGTCACAAGGGAAGCCCAAGAATACTGGAGTGGGAAACCTAACTCTTTTTTCTCCAGGAGATCTTTCCAGTCCAGGAACTGAACCAGGGTCTCCTGCATTGCAGGCGGATTCTTTACCAGCTGAGCTACCAGGGAAGCAGTTACACTGTGGAGATGTTGACAGTTTGTGGAAACTTCAATTCAATTCCACAGTAACCTAGTGTCAAGGTTATTCTACTAAACAAATGAAAGTGGAATAAGGAACTGGGCAAGTCATCTGATCATAGTTGGGTTGTACAGGCTTTGTGTCTCCACCAAAATTTCCCAGAACTAGGAGTTTCCTAGTTCAAGTATTTTTGGTCTTTTGAAATTAAAAAAAAAAAAAAAAGTAAGCTTTATATTATAAAAGCTCAAAGTGAGCTGCTGCTTTGGCACACTCTGAAACTCTCTTCTGATGTCCTTTGTTCAACTGCCTCCATCCTAGCAGCTTTTCATCCATTTTAGACAGCCTGAAACCAAAGATTTCTGTGTCCTGACTGATCACTTAATGCTTTAGAAACAAAATACTTTATAAACCAATGGGCAAACTCAGATGCATTATCTAGTACCCAAATTATATTGATTTCATGGCACTTCACGTAAAAAAACTAATCTGTGGGGATTTAGGTCACCCTTTAATAATTCAGCCTGTGAAAGTATAACCATTTTTTTTTTTTAATTCCCTGGTCAAATCTGAACATTCAAGAATATCACAACAAATTATATTTTTCTACATCATAACCATTTTTTAAATTCCCTGGTCAAATCTGAACATTCAAGAATATCACAACAAATTATATTGTTCTACATCATAAACTCAGGATGTAATTGATTGTTGTAAGATTGGAATTTTACAACTGCTGTTCAGAGGTATATGATTACCATGAAACAGTACCATAAATAGAATCAGGAGAATGGCTGTTATTTATGTAGATAGGCAGGTATATTTGTTTATTTTTAATATTATTGCAAAACGATAGCCCGTCTCTGCTCAAGGCATTAAATATTGAACAGTTTACTACCATAAGAAATGGGAACTTGTGACTCCTGATCCATGGCATTTGATATTTATAACATTGTTCAATATCTAAGTTTGATATGTAAATTTGGTTTTGTTCTTTGCCTGGTTACTATTTCAGGGTTTGTCTACGTGCTCGTCATTTGCTGCTGATCAGATGCTTTCTTGTTTTTTGGTGATTGATTCCAAGTTAAGCAAGTTCCTTCTTCTCATCCATCTCTTGCCCAGTCTTTCTCAAGCTCATTAATTTTGTGGCCTAGGTGAACTTAGATTAATCTTTCCTTCAGAGTCATGGTTTTCTTTATCTAGTAACCATACTTAACATCCTTATGATATACTTTGGGCTCCCCTGGTGGCTGAGACAGTAAAGAATCGGCCTATAATGTGGGAGATCTAGGTTCAGTCCCTGGGCTGGGAAGATCCCTGGAGAAGGGAAAGGCTACCCAATCCAGTATGCTTGCCTGGAGAATTCCATGGACAGAGGAGCTGGGTGGGCTACAGTGATGGGGTCACAAAGAGTCAGACACAACTCAATGACTAACACATTTTGGGTCAAAATTAAGTTTTCTAAAAAGTAGTGCTCATGAAATATTTTCTCATTGTAACAGAAGTGCTGTGGTTTTCCACCCAGCCCAGAGGCATGAGAAGCAGGAATTCTTTCCTCTGCTGTTTCCAGAAAGAAGAGCTAAGGCTCCCAGGGTTTCCTGGTCTCTCTGTGATCACACACATACTGCTAATGGCCCGAGGCACTCATACATGTCCGGGAGCTCTCCAGCCTTCTCTTGAACTAATTCCTTCCAGAGCGTCTGTTCAAGTGTGACTCATCACTTTACAAAGCCACTGCCTCCCCACATTCCTCCTGCCAAATGCAGAGGGCATGTCTTTCCCATTGGATTCTTGCCATGTCTTTCATACATTTGACGTAATCCTCTTTCCCATTGTGTTTGTGCACCAGCTTGTGCAAAATTGTGGGCAAAAAAAGTAGAGCAGAACCTAAAAACCTACAAAATGACTCTACTGAGTTTCCTTCAGTTATCTTGGGCTACGCTCAGGGCATGAAAATCTCCATCAGTTTGAACAGGGATTTTTAATTCTGTTTATTTGTATGTTTGTTTTTCGGTGAGAGAGTGGGGGCTATTGTAAGGCTTCATAGGATTTAGGAAAGCAGGAGAGATTAGAGAAGACATAAAAAATATATAGTTAGAAGTAAAAACAATTTTTTAATAAACAATTTGAACATATTTAGTAGAATTTACCATCTGAGCAGACACTAGACCTTACTAGAGATTTCATGGCAACAGAAATATTCATCATATCCTGTCTCTGCCTGGACTTTCCTCCATTAATTATCCCTTCTCTTCTCAGTACTGTCAACCTTTTCCTTTCCACTGGCTTCTTTCCCTAAGTCTATAAACATGCTCAAGTCTCTCCCATCTTAGGAACAAATACTTCCTCAACTCTGCCTCCAATCAAGCTACTGCACCTTCTCCTTTAAAATTATTTTTTAATAGCTCAGCTTCTAGAACAAGTGATCTCCATGAACTGTCTCTGCTGCTGCTGCTGCTGCTACTAAGTCGCTTCAGTCGTGTCCGACTCTGTGAGACCCCATAGATGGCAGCCCACCAGGCTCTGCCGTCCCTGGGATTCTCCAGGCAAGTCCTAATATTTAGGCCATTACCTTATTGATTATAATCCTTCCCATTCCTACATTATTTCTATTCCAAAGGCAGTTCTGTGTTGCTGATTTGAATTTTATTATTCAGTATCCCTTGGACTGCAAGGAGATCCAACCAGTCCATTCTGAAGGAGATCAACCCTGGGATTTCTTTGGAAGGAATGATGCTAAAGCTGAAACTCCAGTACTTTGGCTACCTCATGCGAAGAGTTGGCTCATTAGAAAAGACTCTGATGCTGGGAGGGATTGGGGGCAGGAGGAGAAGGGGACGACCGAGGGATGAGATGGCTGGATGGCATCACGGACTCGATGGACATGAGTCTGAGTGAACTCCGAGAGATGGTGATGGACAGGGAGGCCTGGCGTGCTGTGATTCATGGGGTCGCAAAGAGTCGGACACGACTGAGCGACTGAACTGAACTGATTCTTGGATGCAAGTGACTGAAAACTCAATTCAAGCTGAGTTATGCCAAGAGAAAAGTTATTTTTATTATTGTGGTTATTACTATTACTTAGCTCCTCTGTTGTTGCTGTTTTAGTCACTAAGTCATGTCTGACTCTTGTGACCCTCATGGACCGTAGCCTACCAGGCTCCTCTGGCCATGGAATTTCCCAGACAAGAATACTGAAGTGGGTTGCCATTTCCTTCTCCAAGGGATCTTCCTGACCCAGAGATTTAACTTATGTCTCCTGCATTGGCAGGTGGATTCTTTACCACTGAACCTCCTGGGAAGCCCACTTAGCTCCTTTACCTAAAAAATAAAATTCATAGTTAGAGCTAATTTCATTCAAGTCCAACTGAACCAAGACTGTCAGTTTTTTACTTCGTCTCCCTTGATTTTGGCTTGACTTCTTGGCAGTTCATGCTTCATAGTGGCAAAAGATGACAAGGATTTCTAGGTTCACATTCTCAATGCTTTAAATCTATGAGAAAAATAGACCTTATCTCCCATATAATTCTCAAGGTTACCTGGTGAACTCAGAATGAGTTACACACCCACTACTAAATCAAACAGTCCAAAGGGCTGCAACATTCTGATTGATTAAGGCTTGTGTCATATGTATCCTTTGGATTTAAGCATGGCTTTGAATTTCAGCTGTAAGAGTGTTTATTAGTATGATTACATCTATAAGTTACACATTTTACAGCTAACATCTGTTCTTTATAACAACTACACAAATTCCATGTTAAACATTTTGTACGCGATAGGTAGTTGAAGAACTTGAGTAATTGGCCCAACTCTTAAAATTCATAAAGAAAATTTAGGGTATGAACTCAGGTTTGTTTAGTTTCAAAACTGTGCTCTTCCCACCAATCAGGCTGAGATACCTTACCAAAGGCATTCATCACAATGCTAGCACATACTTAACTCAGGCTAGTTCTTTTTCTTTTCTCTGCATATGCAATGCTGATCCTGTCATAACTCTTGAATATTTTGTCTTGAAGGACCCTCCATAACCTGGTCCCTGTCTACCGATTTTAAGTGGCTTCATCTCTTACCATTTTCTCCCAGGTCATTCTGAAACATTTGTTTCTGCTTCACCTATTTGTCTGAAAGTTTAAATATAAAACGTCTTCATCCTGTCTCACTCCCCCTCCCCATGGCAACTATTCATTTTTCAAGTTTGGCCTCCAGCTTTTACTTTCTCCTATGTTCCTCTGCAGTTCATATATTATATATACCTCCATTCTGGAATTTATTACATTATAAAGTAGTGATTTCTACATGTTCTCTCCATTGTGTGTGAAGTCTTTAAGTTAAGGCCATGGATCAGATCACTTTGTTTTCATATCCCTGGAGATACAGTGCAGATATTATGTAAATGTTTGTTGAGTGAATGAATTTACATATAAAGAAAACAATTCTTTTCCCAAGTTGGTACAAAGTCCCTTTCTCATCATGAACCCTTTAAGATACAAGCAGCAATAAGAAAAAGTAACATAATGTGAGAGAGGGGAAAAAAAAATCCACAAAAAGCCATATAGAAAAATTGCACAGAAAATATTTCTTATCTTTTATATAAATAAATGATCATTGATCTAAAGCCAACTATTAATTAAAAAGTAGAGAATTCAGGCTACTTGCCTTTTTGTTCCTTGGTGGACATAGGAAAAAATAATTTCCGAGACCCCCTTTGATTTCTGCCCAGTTGATACTGATAAAGCTTTCTTTCTTTCTTTCTTTTTTTTTTAATGTGGACTATTTTTTAAAAAGCCTTTACTGAGTTTGTTACAATATTGCTTCTGTTTTACGTTTTGGTTTTTTGGCCCCAATATGTGTGGGATCCTAGCTCCCGGACCAGGGATTAAACTGTACTCCCTGCACTGGAAGGCAAAGTCTTTCTTAACCACTGGACCAACAGGGATGTCCCTGATAGAGTTTCCTTAAATAACCTTCATTCTATGCTCACTCCTCTCTCTCTATTGCTTTAGCTACTGCCTTAGTCTAAATCTTCATCTTTGCTTGAATTATTGAAAGAGTCTCCTTCCTCCCCCTTCCTTCTGCATGGGCCTCTCTGCAAACTGTCTTCCACTTGGCTGCAAGATGGATATTACTAAAATAAACAAGAAATCCTTCTATAGGTTTCTTTTCTTGTTAGCACAAACTCCAGACTTCTAAAGTATCAAAGCTATTCAAAACTGTTTTAGTCTATATCTCTTTGATGTCTTTCTCTTTATTATCCCTACATTAACCTCTTATACTCCAGCCATACCAAAACTATTTAAACCTTCCTGCATTCCCCAAGCATTTTGATTCTCTTTACTTTTTTTGTGCTACTGCTTTTGTCTGGAACATTCTTCTCACTTTGTCCACTTGGCAAGCACAGGCTCACAATCCTCACAGCCATCATTTTATCTGTATACTTTTCAAGTCCTCCTACATAGATGCTTCTTTCCTTTTCCCAAGAGATATATACTTTTATGAGACAGCCTACAACACTTTAATCCTTGCATTTATGTATTCTATCTTTACCACTAGATGGGAAAGCAGTTGATGTCAGGGACTGTGTCTTACTCAGCTCTCATTCCCTGGCACCTAGCCAAGTTCTCAGAACATAAATATTTGGTGCCTGGGCTGAAAAAAAAGGAAGAGAGAAGAGACAGAAATACAGAAAGAAGTAAGTTTGCTTTCACTTTTGTTTCAGGCCTCTGACATACATACCGCAGAGAGAAAAATCTATGAAACAGTAAAGGAGAGAAGGGTCTTGTTTATATCAATCTTTTTTTCAATAATAGTATTCGTTGCAACAGAGTCAAGTATATATATTCATGAATTATTTGGTCTTAAGTTTTTGCTTGCAATATTTTAATTCTTCCAGGAATAGTCTTTCTTTAGCTGGTTTAAAAACTCAGTGTTAATTGCTGGGGAATAAAATTCAAGAAGTTTATATTCCTATTCTGCTTCCTAACAAAAAAATGAAGTTAAATAAGTGAATTATTTTTGTTATATATGTATTTCTTCCCCCAATATTTGATGCAATTCTTCCCACCCACCCCCATTGGAGTATAATTGCTTTACAACGTTGTGTTAGTTTCTGCGGTACAGCAAAGTGAATCAGCTGTATGTATATCCCCTCCCTCTTGGACCTCTCTTCCATCGCTCCCCCCACCTCCCACCCCATTCATCCCACCCATCCACTGATCGAGAGCACTGACGCTGAGCTCCCTGTGCTATACAGCTGGTTCCCACTGGCTATCTATTATACACATAGTAGAGTATTTATGTGAAACCTAGTCTCCAAATTCATCTCACACTTCCCTTTCTCACCCCCCATGTCCACACATCCATTCTCTACATCCGCTTCTCTGTTCCCGCCCTGGAATTAGGTTCATCTGTACCATTTGTTTTTCTCTTTCTGACTTACTTTACTTTATATGTGGTACTTATATACAATGTCATATTACTCAGCTATAAAAGGGACTTGATTCTTAATGGGAAAGAAGTAAATCATATAACAGAACCAGAGGGCTGCGGGCAGCCTTTCAAGACTCTGCTCTTGAAGGGCTCGTGAACAAACTCACTAACTCCAAGTACCAACGCAGAAGCTGCAGCTTTAAAAGTGCCTAAGTCACACGTGGAAGAAATTCAGCGACTAAGTTTAGGGTATGTACTGGAAGGGCAGGGATCTGGTGGAACTTTCTCTGTAAAATTTCTCTAGAAAATGCCTTTTTTCTTTTTTCTCTCCTTTCACAGAGCTGGGCCAGTGTTGGCAGGTACCACTTCTCTGGCTCTTCATCAGCCTAGCTAACACTATGTGCCCACCCAACCAGCCTGATCTGGTCAGCCCTCCCAAAGTGGTTCCTGCTCTGCCCCACATGGTAGGCAGCCTCAGCTAGCAGCAGGAATACCCTTTTAAAGCAGCTTCCACTCCAAGAGGCTAGTCTCACACACCAGCATGCCTGCAGCAATTATGGCCCAACCACAACAGAAGGGTACATCAGACCACACAGGAGATATGCCCAAAGCACCTTGTTCTATTGCTAGATTTTAGCCTGGGACTCACAGGACATCTCCTACATAAGGACACTCTTATGTTTGGAAGATGTAGCTGATACATCTAGTGAAAAGCGAAAGTGTTAGTCACTCAATAGTATCCATCGCTTTGTGACTCCATAGACTGTATCCCATCAGGATCCTCTGTCCATGAGATTTTCCAGACAAGAATACTGGAGTGGGTTGCCATTCCCTTCTCCAGGGGATCTTCCTGATCCAGGGATTGAACCTGGGTCTCCTGCATTGGCAGGAGGATTCTTTACCACCTGAGTAACCAGGGAAGCCCAATATATCCAGCACACAGATTCAAACACAGAGAATTAGGCAAATAAGGAGATGAAAGAAAACCTTTCAAACAAAAGAACAAGACAAAACCTCAAAACAAATTTAAAGATAAGCATTTATCAAATAAAGAGCTCAAAGAGTGATTAGGACACTAAGCAAAACTGGGAGAAGAATGGATTAACTCTGTGAGAACTTCAAGGAAGAGACAGAAAGTTTTAAAATGAAGCAATCACAAGTGAAGAATACAAAAACTGAAATGAAAAATAAACTAGAGGGATCACCAGCAGACTAGAGGATGCAGAAGAATGAATCAACAGTCTGTGGGACAGGGTAGTAGAAATCACCCAACAGAAATAACAAAAAGAAAAAAGAATTTTTAAAAAAGAATAGTTTAAAGGATTTCAGAGATAACATCAAGCAATATTCAAATGACAGAGTTTCAGAAAGAGAATAGAGAGAGGAGGGGACAGATAACGTATTTGAAAAAAAATGATAATAACAGAAAACTTCTCTAATTTGGGGAAGGAAATAAATAAAGCAAAATTCAGGTCCAAGAATCACAGAAGAATCCAGGGAAGCCATACAGATGGCCAATGGGCCCATGAAAAGATGCTTAACATCACTAATGTTGAGCATTATTAGGGAACTGCAAGTCAAAACCCAATGAGATATCACCTCACACCTTTAGCTGTTCTCAAAAAGACAAAGTCATGTTGGTGCGGATATGGAGGAAAGCGATCCTGTGTACACTGTTAGTGGGAATGTAAACTCGTGGAGCCACTGTGAAAAACAGTATGGAGATTTCTCAAAAAGTTAAAAATAGAACTACCAATATGATCCAGTAAATTTACTTCAGGATATTTACTCCAGAAAAACTCCCAAAACAAAATGAAAACACTAATTCAAAAAGATACATGTACCCCGGTGATAATGCAGCATTATTTCTAATAGCCAAAACATGGAAGCAGTCTAAGTGTCTATTGACAGAGGAACAGATTAAGATTCATCATGAAATATTCAGTTCAGTTCAGTTGCTCAGTCGTGTCTGACTCTTTGCAACCCCATGAATCACAGCACTCCAGGCCTCCCTGTCCATCACCAACTCCCAGAGTTCACTCAAACTCATGTCCATTGAGTCGGTGATGCCATCCAGCCATCTCATCCTCTGTTGTCCCCTTCTCCTGCCCCCAATCCCTCCCAGCATCAAGGTCTTTTCCAATGAGTCAGCTCTTCACATGAGGTGGCCAAAGTACTGGAGTTTCAGCCTCAGCATCAGTCCTTCCAATGAACACCCAGGACTGGACCCCTTTAGGATAGACTGGTTGGATCTCCTTGCAGTTCAAGGGACTCTCAAGAGTCTTCTCCAACACCACAGTTCAAAAGCATCAATTCTTTGGCACTCAGCTTTCTTCTTGATGCTGCTGCTGCTGCTAAGTCGCTTCAGTCGTGTCCAACTCTGTGCCACCCCATGGACTGCAGCCTACCAGGCTCCTCCATCTATGGGATTTCCCAGGCAAGTGTACTGGAGTGGGGTGCCATTGCCTTCTCCAAGCTTTCTTCTTACTTAGACATAAAAAAGAATAAAATTATGTCATTAATGACAACATCAGTTCAGTTCAGTCGCTCAGTCGTGTCCGACTCTTTGCGACCCCATGAATCGCAGCACGCCAGGCCTCCCTGTCCATCACCATCTCCCGGAGTTCACTCAGACTCACGTCCATCGAGTCCGTGATGCCATCCAGCCATCTCATCCTCGGTCGTCCTCTTCTCCTCCTGCCCCCAATCCCTCCCAGCATCAGAGTCTTTTCCAATGAGTCAACTCTTCACATAAAGTGGACAAAGTACTGGAGTTTCAGCTTTAGCATCATTCCTTCCAAAGAAATCCCAGGGCTGATCTCCTTCAGAATGGACTGTTTGGATCTCCTTGCAGTCCAAGGGACTCTCAAGAGTCTTCTCCAACACCACAGTTCAAAAGCATCAATTCTTCGGCGCTCAGCTTTCTTCACAGTCCAACTCTCACATCCATACATGACCACAGGAAAAACCAGAGCCTTGACTAGACGGACCTTAGTCGGCAAAGTAATGTCTCTGCTTTTGAAAATGCTAGCTAGGTTGGTCATAACTTTTCTTCCAAGGAGTAAGTGTCTTCTAATTTCATGGCTGCAGTCACCATCTGCAGTGATTTTGGGGCCCAAAAAAATAAAGTCTGACACTGTTTCCACTGTTTCCCCATCTATCTGCCATGAAGTGATGGGACCAGATGCCATGATCTTTGTATTCTGAATGTTGAGCTTTAAGCCAACTTTTTCACTCTCCTCTTTCACTTTCATCAAGAGGCTTTTTAGTTCCTCTTCACTTTCTGCCATAAGGGTGGTGTCATTTGCATATCTGAGGTTATTGATATTTCTCCCGGCAATCTTGATTCCAGCTTGTGTTTCTTCCAGTCCAGGGTTTCTCATGATGTACTCTGCATATAAGTTAAATAAGCAGGGTGACAATATACATCCTTGACAACATGGATGGATCTATAAAGTATTATGGTAAGTGAAATAAGTGAGACAGAGAAGACAAATACATATAATTTCACTTATAAAAGGACTCTAAAAAACAAAATTAATGAACAAATGAAGCAAAACAGAAACAGACTTACAGATACAGAGAACAAACAGGGAGTTGACAGAGGAGGGGTATGGGCAAAATAGGTGAAGGAGATTAAGAAGTAGAAACTTTGTTAAAAAATAAATAAGTCATAGGCATGTAATGTACAGCAGAGGAAATATAGTCAATAATATTGTAATAACTTTGTATGGTGACGAATACTAGACTAATCATAATGATTAATTAATAGTGTATATAAATGTCAAATCACTATATTTGAATACATAGTATTATATGTCAACTACACTACAATAAAAATAGAAAATAAATTTAATTAAATTTTTAGAAAACTAAGCTTTCTGAATTGATTTTCAGCATGATCAACCAATAGACATGTTATGTTAATGTTAAATTTTATATATACACATATATATAGGCACACACAATATACATATACATGTCACACATACACAAATACCTACGTATGCCAAAATGAACTTAGGATAGATTAATGCTAAAATGTAACATCCAAAGTATATCAGATATTACCAGAATTAAAGATATTCTTGAGTATGTATAAATAATTCAAAATATAATTGGAAATACTTATCTCACTAGCTCTTCTAATCACTCTGGTTTCGTGCTGTCTGATTTGAATCAATTTTTTGCTTAAATAAATTCGTAAAGCTTTAGGAAAATAAGAAATACTTATCTCTTTTTTTGTTCAAATTTCTAATATCTGTTCAATTTTCTAAAGTTCAGAAGTAATGATTATGATTCTCTGGTTGTCTTGATATTGAAACACTGGAGAAAAAACATGAAATCACTTGTTAAGCAGACTATTTGGTATTCTGTAGACTGAAAAAGTCAGTCACACTGAATTCAAACATTTTGAAACCTTATTTATGTCAAACTGATTTACCACTGAGACGTCATGCATTCTTCTCTCTCAGGACTCCTCCAGCAAAGCAAGTCCTTTGATTTAAGCCTGATAGTTGGAAATGTAGCTGTAAGATTTCTTTTCAAGGTACTTCTAAACATAGTTGATCTTAAAATTAACTTTTCATGTAATTTGGCTGCAAATGCTAACAAAAGAGGCTGCCTTACTCTAGAAACTCTTGGCTTGAAACTAGTTAGCAACTTTGAGTACAAATAATTGTGTGTTCAGTTTTTACCTACTCAAAGAAAATATAGAATCAGGGAGAATTATCTATGAGAAACTAGAGCTAAATTTTGAAAGTCAGCTAGTTTCCTGTGAAAATCTACTTCTAAAATGAATAACAACAGCACCCAAAATCCACTCATTAATACGATACCCAGTGAAATGAATATCCACTGAAAAAAGCATATTCCTGATTTAGTTTTAAGGGAACCACGGGGAACTCTTTATGAACTTGTGAATGAAAGTGGTAGATGAGTTTATTATTTGGGAGCAGGTAGCACGTACTCTGAAATTGCAGTGTTTTCATGATTTCAGCAAAGACAAAGTACGCCCTATGTGTATCTCATGGTGACTTGGACTAACGCCAAAATACACAGCACTAGCATTCTGAGGGTTAAATCATCATATACTATGAACTCGAACAACACGGTGATTCAAGTCATTTGCCCTGAAAGCAACTGAGAAAGAAACTCAAGTAACGCTAGTTAGAACAAGTCCATCACTGTTTCTAGGAAAGTAAAAATGTGGGGATTGAATTTTTCAGAGGCACTCTGGAGTATACATGTAAACAAATGCAGTGTCTAATTATTAAAAATAAGCTTCTTTTATAATAGGTCATTTAGGTCCTTTAGAGGTAGGTTTTCTGCCATATATTTAAAATACTTATTTCTAACTTAGTAAAAAGCAACCTAAAATCCATCCAAGTGAGTCAGCCCTTAGCTCCAAAATAAGCTGCATGCTTAAAACATAATTTAGTATTTTTAAAACACTTTATAAATTTGAATTTCTATTTAAACAGAAGTCAGTCTTGCTCAGAAGGTCTGAGAAGTCTTGGCTTAATAACTATATTTTGTAAGTCAGTTAATGGGGACCGATTGGAACATACTACAAATGGCTGATGGTAATCAAATAAATGTACCTATTAAAAATACATGTACCCATACCTCTGAGGGATTTTATTATTTGTTAGTGAAAACCCTTTTTAACAACTACATTTGATTCCCCACAATCATTCATGTTCACAAACATCCAAACCAAAAGTGGACAAATATTTTCATCCTGTATTAAGACATATTATAAAGCACTGGGCATGATAATGAAGTCAAAAACATTTACTGGCATACCAGGGTGGTATAAAAATAGTAATAATTTTTGACAACAAAAAGCTTAGTCAACTCACAGTGACAGTCGTTTTCTGCATTAAAGATGAAATTGACATTACTTTAAAAATCATCAGAAGGTGCTACAGCCTAAAATTCGATTTACCTTGAACTTTATAAATAAAAATCTATAAAATAGCATTTCTAGTGAGAAGAATTTAATCCTTTTCAAATGCATTATGGCTGAATATTTGAAACTACAGGCATTGAAACATACAACTGTTTAACTGCTAAAACTTTATTTCTAAAGTAGCTAAATATACAAATATTTGTTGAAATGTAACCCATTTAACTAGTTTACACAATTAGCCACTAGACAGTATCCATTTCACTTATTTCTCTGGAAAAAAACTAACATTGTAATAAAACAATTAGAAGGGTGGTTATACAACTTATATCATTCCTTTTAAAACCACCTACTAGTTTACAGGGCTATAATCTTGAGCTTTGCTCTTTGACAAGTAACATAGTGATTTTTATAGGCTTTTTGTGTATTAACCTCTGAGTATCAATGAGAAGAAAAAGTTTACTTTATGCTGCTTGAACTGAAAAACAGATATAGAAATGATTTGCACTTATTGCAGTGATGGACTGCAAATAGAACACACTTTGGACCACAATGACATTCGTGTTTAGCTCCCGTTTGTATGTGTGTGCGCTAAGTCTCTCAGTCTGTCTGACTCTTTGTGGCCCCATGGACAGTAGCCTGCCAGACTCCTCTGCCCCTGGAATTTCCCAGGCAAGAATTCTGGAGTGGGGTCCATTTGCTACTCCAGGGGATCTTCTTGGCCCAGGGATGGAACTTGTGTCTACTACATTGGCAGGTAGATTCCTTACCGCTAGTAGCACCTGGGAAGCCCTAGCTCCCACGCCTTTGGCAATTATACTTTAAACTTAATATTGATACATTATTTAGAAATCCTGTTATATTTTATATAATAATGACTATATGTATAAAGAAAATCAATTAAAGCCCTAGTTCATGACTCTTAAAATTGGGGAAAAAATGAAAGCAAATTTTCTGAAATATAATCAGGGATGCTGTAATTCAAAGAAATAAGTTTCATACTTCTGTACTTTGTTGATGGGCTGGAACAGTTGTTAAACTATATAACTGCCAGGTTCTTTAAATTTATCATATACATGATGGAAAGATAAATTAGAAATATGTATTTTTGTGTTGAGATTCTCATAAGAAATGGACTGTGTAAAATGTTGTAGAAACTAAGGATATGAAAATGGTTACTCCTAGGAAAAGGCAATATTGCTATATATATTTTTTAGACCATAGAAATAACCTCCAAAAAGAAAACCAATGCCTTTCAACAAAATGCAACATATTTTCAGAGAAATATTTAAAATGTTTAAGAGTTTTATATTGGTGAAAATGTTATTCACTCATCATGTCTGACTCCTTGTGACCCCATGGACTATATAGCTTGCCAGGCTATTCTGTCCATGGAATTCTCTAGGCAAGAATACTAGGATGGGTATTCATTCCCATAATCTTAATTTCCTTAATGGTATTTGTTACAGATAAAGAATACATAGGAATAAATGAATGTCTGGACTCTGAAACTAAAGAAATAGTTCTGAGTTAATGTAAAGAAGCCCTAGTATATTTTGCCCATGGGTAATTCCATGCAGTACTCTGGCCATCTCATGTGAAGAGTTGACTCATTGGAAAAGACTTTGATGCCGGGAGGGATTGGGGGCAGGAGGAGAAGGGGATGACAGAAGATGAGATGGCTGGATGGCATCATTGACTCAATGGACATGAATCTGAGTGAACTCTGGGAGTTGGTGTTGGACAGGGAGGCCTGGCGTGCTGCGATTCATAGGGTCACAAAGAGTCGGACGTGACTGAGCAACTCAACTGAACTGAATTCCATGCAATCATGTCAAAATCTCAAAAGGATTTTCCTTGTGTTATATTTTTTGCTAAACACTATAAAACTCACATGGAAATACAAAGGCCATTAAATAGCCAAAACAATTTCAAAAAAAAAACAAACCTGAAGGACTTAAACTACTTGATTTCAAAACTTATTATAAAGTTATGGTAATCTAAGACAGTGTGGCACTGGCATCAAGAAAGACAAGTATATGAAAGAAGTAGGACAGATGGTCCAGAAATAGATCCACACTTATATAAATGTTTTTTGACAAACAAGCAAAAGCAGTTCAATGCAGAAAGGATAGGCTTTTCAACAAATGGTGATTAAACATTTAGAAATCCATGTGCAAGAAGATGAACTTAGATCCTGTCTAGTGCCATATACAGCATATTAAAAAGCAGAGACATTACTTTGCAGACTAAGGTCCATCTAGTCAAGGCTATGGTTTTTCCATTAGTCTTGTATGGATGTGAGAGTTGGACTGTGAAGAAGGCTGAGTGCCGAAGAATTGATGCTTTTGAACTGTGGTGTTGGAGAAGACTCTTGAGAGTCCCTTGGACTGCAAGGAGATTCAACCAGTCCATCCTAAAGGAAATCAGTCCTGAATATTCTTTGGAAGGACTGATGGTGAAGCTGAAACTCCAATACTTTGGCCACCTGATGTGAAGAGCTGACACATTTGAAAAGACCCTGATGCTGGGTAAGATTGAAGGTGGAAGAAGGGGACGACAGAGGATGAGATGGTTGGATGCCATCACTGACTAAATGGACATGAGTTTGAGTAAGCTCGGGGAGTTGATGATAGACAGGCAGCCTGATGTGCTGCAGTCCATGGGATCGCAAAGAGTTGGAGACGACTGATCAACTGAACTAAACTGAATGGGGTGCCATATAAGAAAGTTAACACAACTGGATGATAGACTTCAATGCAAAACCCAATACTATAAAATTTATGGAAGAAAGCATAGAAGAAAATCTACGTGTCCTTGGACTTTCAAAGGTTTCTTAGCATACCAAAAGCATGATCCATATATATATATAAACTAGACTTAAAATTAGGTACCTCTGTTCTTCAAAAGACACTTTTAGGATCAATAAAATCATAAGCCACATAGCCACATTGGGAGAAAATATTTTCAAATTTTAAAAAGTAGGCTGAAAATCTGAATATTTAAGACAGCAAAGAAGAACTAAAGAATGGCATGGTACACTGAATAATAGCTTCCACAAATTTATCCCTGTCCTAATCTCTGGAATCTGTGAGTGTTACCTTTTGCGTGCTCAGTCACTCAGTCATGTACAACCCTTTACGATGCTGTAGACTACAGTCCACCAGGCTTCTCTGTCCATGGGGCTTCCCAGGCAAGAATACTGAAGCAGGTTGCCATTTCCTTCTCCAGAGATCTTTCAGACCCGGTGTTGAACCCCTGTCTCCTGCATTGGCAGGTGGATTCATTACCACTGAGCAAACAGGGAACCATGTGAGTGTTACCTTAGTTGGGGAGAAAGAAAGGACTTTGCAAATGTGAGTCAATTAAGATTCTGGAGATGGGGAGATTATCTTGGATTATCTGGGTGGACCTTAAATTCAATCAGGTGTGCCATACAAGAGGAAAGCTGATAGCTTTAACTACAGAAGAGAAAAAGGCCATGTGACAGAAGCAGAGGGAAGCAGAGTCAGAGAGAGACGTTGTACCATGGCTTTGAAGATGCAGGAGGGGACCATGAGCCAGTGAATGGAATTGGCTCATGGAATTCAGCTCTAGATGCTGGAAAGGGCAAGAAATTGTATTCTCCACTAGAATTTCTGCTAAAACCTTGATTTTAATTTAGTAAAACTGATTTCAGGTATCTAGCCTCCAGAACTGTGAGAGAAGAACTTTCTGTTGTTTCAAGCCAACAAGGTTGTGATAATTTATTATAGAAGCCACAGAAATATAACATAGTATAAAAGCACATGAAATGATGCTCATCATCATTAGTCATGAGGGAAATAATTAATAAACCAAGCATAAGTGTTGATGAAAATATGAAGGGACTAGACCTCACACACAGATGGGGGAATGTAAAACGGTACAACCACTTTGGAAAATGGTTTAGTGGTTTCTTTAAAAGTTCATAAATACACACCATATGATGCAATCATCCAAATCCCAGGTATTTACTCGAGAAAAAAGTAAGCTTCCATATATAGACTTGCATGTGAATGTTCATAGCAACATTATTTGTAATATCCCCAGACTGGAAATGGCCCATAAAAAGGTAAATGGATTAAAAATAAATAAATAAAATAGCAGCCTATCCATACAATGGCATGAAACTCAGCAGTGAGAAGAAATGTACAAATTAAACATGAAGAAACATGGAAGCATCTCAAAATCATTCTGAGTGACAGACCTAAAAGAAAGTACATACTGCAAGATTCTATTAAGCAGAACTGTAGAAAATAAAAACTAATCAACAGTGACAGAAAGCAAACAAGTGTCTGCCTGAGAAGAAGGCATGGGAGTGACAGATAGGATGGTTTTCCAAGGGGCAGGAGGAAACTCTGGGTATGACCGATGGTTTCATATATGCTAGGTTGGCCAAAAATTTTCTTTGGAGTTTTCTATAAGGTGGTATGGAAAACCCTGAATGAACTTTTTGGCCAAATCAATATATGCACATCAAAACTCACCAAACTGTATGTATATGCAGTTTATATTTAGTGTATATCAACTCTACTTCAGTAAAACAAATTATTAAATTAGTTTTAATTATTAAATTAAACAAATCATTCATTTCAGTAAATGAATTTATTAAAATGAATCAATAAAATAATATTTTGATTATTTTCAGTCTAGGAAAGTGAAAGTGAAGTCGCTCAGTCGTGTCCGACTTTTTGCGACCCCATGGACTGTAGCCTATCAGGCTCCTCTGTCCATAGGATTTTCCAGGCAATAGTACTGGAGTGGATTGCCATTAGGAGTTGGCTATAAATTCCAAATCCACTGACTGTTAATGTTGAGGGCATTTGTTTTCACAAACCATATAACATCTCCAAAAGATTTTAGATGCTTAAATTTGACTAGTTTGATTTAGAGTCAAGTTGACAATATCATGTATAATGTCTTAGTGAACTTTGCTTCCATTATAAAATAATATCCTGTGAGCTTCTCTAGTGGCTCTGAGGGTAAAGCGTCTGCCTACAGTGGAGGTGGAACTGGGTTCGATCCCTGGGTCAGGAAGACCCTCTGGAGGAGGAAATGGTATAGAACATCTATTGATTAATACATAATATTTAGTTTTCCAAGTCAATAAAACTACTCGAGGTGGGGGAAAATGGCTCAGTTTAATTGGAAAAGAGGGTATGAGTTATAACATCCACAATGTACCTAGAATGTGAATAAATGGTAGAACTATAATAAAGATGTAGAAGCCTAAAATATAATTCTGCAAAATATTTAAACATATAAAAATGAGTCACTTAGTTTCTAGTCCACTGTAATTTCTAGTATTTCTGTACTATCTTTATTTTTAAGTTATTTATAAAAAATAACAAGTCATCTATAAAAACTTATTTTTTAATTATTTATAAAAAACATTCATGGAGTTCTAACATATGTTTAAATACATTATTTTGCTTCTAAGCCCTTAAAGGTAAATAATAAAGTCCTGAACTTAAAGAAGCAGACATATTAGGAAGTGAATTTGTACATTTAAGAAAAAAGAAAAAGGTAAACTTGACTATGAATGAATGCTATGACAGCTACTTGGAAGTACTTCCTGAGGGTAAAAGAATCATGGAATGGGTGTTAAAAATGGAAGTCATGATTAAAGCTCACTCTTTCAGTTAATTAATTTATTAATATTTATTTTATTTATTTGGCTGCACTGGCTCTTAGTTGCAGCATGTGAGATCTTTAGTTATGACTTGTGAATTCTTAGTTTTGGCTTGTAGTTTCTAGATTCCTGATCGGGGATTGAACTGGGCCCCCTGCCATGGAAGCTTAGAGTCATAGCCGCGAGACCACCAGGAAGTCCCCCTTTGGGTTAATTTAAACAAAACTGAATTTTCTTCTTATGTCATATAGTACTACTACTAATAAAATGAAATATTGAAAGGACTACTGCTCTATTCCTTCCCTCTATATTCCTTAGTGGTGTGTTTTCCCCAACATGGGTAGAATATAGGTACCTAATCCATGTGGCCAGGTCATGGCTGCCAACTCTCATAAAGTTACTGGGTTTCAAACCAAGTCCACATAGTTCAAAAAAACATTCTTTTAGGATTAATGCTAAGCATGTAATGTAAACATTTAAGCCACTTGTGCAGATTCACTTGTCAAACAGCAAACTCAATACCAACATACATAAGAGAAAATAAAGCCATCCACAGCTTGCATTTCCTTTGCTAAAGTATTTCACTAAACACTATATTGTTAACTGAAAATTGAAATTTGTAGAGTAGTATACTATTTCTCTTTTAAAGGTACATGCATACATACTTATAATATTTGATAACCTAAGAATTAAAAGAAGCAAGGAAAATACTTTTTCAGGCTATAAGATGTGTAGCAAATATTCAAGTTGTCTCAGGGTCTGCTTACAGTACATACTAACAGTTTTATTATTAACTTTTTTACTTCAAAGAAAAGTGAACCTGTTCATTCCTCTTAATTCTAATGAATAAGTTGCGGACCTGAAAGATGTTAAGCCCTGTGTTAGAATGAAGACTCTAGAGAACTGGCAGATCTTGGATGTGAGAATGCAAACCTTCTCTACATTATCCCATCAGCTCTGACAGGCTCTGTTAGGCCTCAGACTTAAGTCTTTCCAAGTCAGCTAACAATATGGACACAGAAACATTAGCATCTAGTACTGAGTTTAAAGATCAGGACCAGGACTTCCCTTGTGGTCCAGTGATTAAGAATCTACCTGCCAATGCAGGGGACATGGGTTCCATTCCCGATTCTGGAAGATTATACATGCTATGGGGCAACTAATCCTGTGTACTGCAACTACTGAAGCACCCGTGCTCTGCAACGAGAAGCCACTGCAATGAGAAAGGCAACGAGAGAAGAGCCCCTGCTTGCCACACAGAGAAAGCCTGTGTACAGCAATGAAGATTTGGTGCAGCCAAAAATTAATAAAATTTAAAATTATAAAAATAAAAAAATAATATCATGACTAAGAATCATGGCTCATTTGCAGTTGCTCATTGGGGCCATTTACTTTTTCAGATCAGAAGGAAATTAAAGGTGCAACTCTATGAATAGCTGCCACACTCCCCTTTAAGGTACAGTTAAAATAAGTGAAGCCAGATGGCTTAAAGACTGTGGGGACAATTCCAGAAAAATAAAAGACCCAATCAAAAAGTGGGCCAAAGAACTAAACAGACATTTCTCCAAAGAAGACATAGATGGCTAACAAACACGTGAAAAGATGCACAACATCACTCATTATCAGAGAAATGCAAATCAAAACCACAATGAGGTACCATTTCACGTCAGTCAGAATGGCTGCTATCCAAAAGTCTACAAGCAATAAATGCTGGAGAGGGTGTGGAGAAAAGGGGGAATTATGCTGTTGGTGGGAATGCAAACTAGTACAGCCACTGTGGAGAACAGTGTGGAGATTCCTTAAAAAACTGGAAATAGAACTGCCATATGACCCAACTATCTTGCTGCTGGGCATACACACTGAGGAAACCAGAATTGAAAGAGACATGTGTACCCCAATGTTCATCGCAGCACTGTTTATAATAGCCAGGGCATGGAAGCAACCTAGATGTCCATCAGCAGTCAAATGGATAAGAAAGCTATGGTACATATACACAATGGAATATTACTCAGCCATTAAAAAGAATACATTTGAATCAGTTCTAATGAGGTGGATAAAACTGGGGCCTATTATACAAAGTGAAGCAAGCCAGAAAGAAAAACACCAATACAGTATATTAATGCATATATATGGAATTTAGAAAGACGGTAATGATAACCCTGTATACAAGACGGCAAAAGAGACACAGATGTATAGAACAGTCTTTTGGACTCTGTGGGAGAGGGAGAGGGTGGGATGATTTGGGAGAATGGCATTGAAACATGCAAAATGTCATACGTGAAATGAATCACCAGTCCAGGTTTTATGCAGGATACAGGGTGCTCGGGACTGGTGCACTGGGATGACCCAGAGGGATGGGATGGGGAGAGAGGTGGGAGGGGGGTTCAGGATGGGGAACACAGGTACACTCATGGCAGATTCAAGTCAATGTATGGCAAAACCAATACAATATTGTAAAGTAAAATAAATTAATTAAATTAATAAAAAACAAAATAAAGACGGTGGAGACAGACAACACTTCTTATTTCTCTTTTTTGCATCATCTTCCAAGCTGTAAACTCTCTGTTTATTTATCCTCTCTTCTGTTCTAACACCCTTCATGTGTTGGACTTCCTTTTTGCCAATTCAGATTTCCACTCTGTTCCTTCTCCTAGACCCTTGGTTTTATTCTCTGGAACTTTGAACTTGTGAAAAAAAAAAAGTTCTATCTTCACAAACTTCATCAAAGTTTCCCTTTCTTTCTTTCCTCAATAGAATCCTCTCTCTGCCCAGCACAGCTGCAGGAGAGGCAGGCATACACCTTCAGAACCTTTCAAAAAAGAACTCACTGACCAGTTGTTGGGAGTATGGTGAACTACCCCCTACAACCTGCCAGTACTCTCCTCATTGGCAATAGCTAAAGAGAGCCTGCTCATCTAAAGTCATCCCTTTCTTTTTCATATAATTTATTTGTTTTTAATTGCAGGATAATTGCTTTACAATATTGTGTTGGTTTCTGCCATATATCAACATGAATCAGCCATAAGTATAATATGTCCATATGCCCCCTCCCTCTTGAACCTCCCTTACATCTCCCACCCCATCCCACCCCTCTAGGTTATCACAGCACTGGGTTTGAGCTCCCTGCATCGTACAGCAAATTCCCACTGGCTGTCTATTTTACATATGGTAATGCATGTTTTCATGCTACTCCTTCATTCACCTCACCCTCCCCTTCCCCTACTATTGAATAGACTAGTGAATAGACTTCCCACTCCCCTACTAGTGAATAGACTTCCCAAACATCTATTCACTATGTCTGGGTCTCCACTGCGGCCCTGCATATAGCTTCATCAGTACCATATTTCTAGATTATATATGTGTGAATATATGATATTTGTTTTTTCTCTTTCTGACTTACTTCACTTTGTATAATAGGCTCTAGGTTCAACACCTTATTAGAACTGACTCATGTGTTCTTTTTTTTTTTATGGCTGAGTAATATTCTGTTGTATATATGTACCAAAACTTTTTTATCCATTCATCTGTTGATGGATATGATGGACATGTTTGGTTGCATGTTCTAGCTATTATAAACAGTGCTGCAATGAACACGGGGTACATGCGTCTTTTCCTATTATGGTTTTCTCAGGGTATTTGCCCAGTAGTGGGATTATTGCTAGAGAAAACTTGAGAGTCACTTGAACTGCACAGTGCTCAGAATGACATCATCAAAAAATCTACAAACAATAAATCCTTTCTTCATGACAGGTTGCATCTGGTTGCTAAATGAGGTAGGAGTACAAAGGCCAGCTAATTTGGTCCTAATCTAGGATACTCTGAGGGGCTAGCCTCACTCAAACACTCCCTGCAGTGTTAATAAGATTGTGTCAGCTCTGCCTTGCAATTTCTTCCTCTGCCAAATTCAGCTTCTTCTTTTTCCCCTTCACAGGGGCTAATTCCTAATTTTAAAAAATTGCCTTTTCACCTCCATCTCAGTGTGTGCTTCCAGAGACCTCAACATGTGATCATTGGTATTAGTGATCCAACAAGCAATCAATAAGATCAATAATAAACTCAACATTCAAAAAACTAAGATCATGGCATCCGATCCCATCACTTCATGGCAAATAGATGGGGAAACTGTGGAAACAGTGACAGACTTTTTTGGGGGGCTCCAAAATCACTGCAAATGGTGATTGCACTCATGAACTTAAAAGACACTTCCTCCTTGGAAGAAAAGCTATGACCAACCTAGATAGCATATTAAAAAGCAGAGACATTACTTTGTCAACAAAGGTCCATCTAGTCAAGGATATGGTTTTTCCAGTGGTCATGTATGGATGTGAGAGCTGGACTATAAAGAGAGCTGAGCACCAAAGAATTGATTCTTTTGAAATGTGGTGTTGGAGAGGACTCTTGATTGTCCCTTGGACTGCAAGGAGATACAACCAGTCAATCCTAAAGAAAATCAATCCTGAATATTTATTGGAAGGACTGATGCTGAAGCTGAAACTCCAATACTTTGGCCACCTGATGCAAAGAACTGACTTCTTAGAAGAGACCCTGATGTTGGGAAAGATTGAAAGCAAGAGGAGAAGGGGACTACAGAGGATGGGATGGTTGGATGGCATGACCGACTCAGTGGACATGAGTTTGAGCAATCTCCAAGAAATGGTGAAGCCTGGTGTGCTGCAGTCCATGGGGTCGCAAAGAGTTGGACACAACTGAGCAACTGAAATGAACTGAAGATCAATAAGATGGGATGTGGGATCTGATCATTTACCTGACTGATGATGAGAAGTCCTGATGGCAGATGGAACACACAGCTCCTGGCATAAAGTGCCCTCCCAATTGTTAAAAGTGTCACTAGTTGTAAATTGGAAGGCTGTAACAGTGGAAGGGATAGTGAATCTGGGAATGAATGAATGAATGCTCACTCACTGGCAGCACCTCGAACTCCACCTCAGTGTCTGGTCCATCTCCAAACCTATATCACCAGTTCCACCTTTGGACATTCACATGGAGGCTGCCTACTCCCTCTGAGTGCCACTGTATCTGTGGACAAGTACCAGTATCTTGGTGGTTTCTACAGCAAGGTAGAAAATTTCATTGATGGTAATGCCAGAGAGTTGTCTATTCACATAATTTCACTCAGAATGAGAGAAAAACTACATGTTTGCAAGGTCAAGGGTACTATCATGAGGATAATAAAACTTCAGAACAGTGGAAAGTGAAAATCACTCAGTTGTGTCCAACTCTTTGCGACCCCATAGACTATATAGTCCATGGAATTCTTCAGGCCAGAATACTGGAGTGGGTAGCCTTTCCTTTCTCCAGGAGATCTTTCCAACCCAGGGATCGAACCCAGGTCTCCCACATTGCAGAGTGATTCTTTACCAGCTGAGCCACAAGGGAAGTCCAGTACAGTGGAAGCTGGACTACAATCCTGTGGTTAAGTTTATGTGCAAAATGCAGAACTGAATAGGAACACCTGCTTGACAGGCAAGGAGAAAGAGATTTTTTTTCCTGATTCATGCAACAAACGAGACATAGATATGAAGAACAGACTTTTGGGCTCAGTGGGAGAAGGCAAGGGTGGGGTGATTTGAGAGAATAGCATTGAAACATGTACATCACCTTATGTAGAATAGATGACCAGTGCAAGTCTGATGCATAAAACAGGGCACCCAAAGCCAGTGTTCTGGGACAACACCCAGTGGGACAGGGTGGGGAGGAGGGTTCAGAATGCGGGAGACACATGTATACCTGTAGCCATTCATTGATGTATGGCAAAAACCATCACGATATTGTAAAGTAATTCTCTTCCAATTCAAATAAATTAATTAATTTTAAAAATAATTTTTAAAAGAGTGAAAATGAAAGATAGGGTGTGTTGGTGTCTAAAGAGAATGATTTTGTGTGTATGTTACTCCTTCAAAGAAATCTGCTTTGAAGACTGACATTATTCTTTAAGGATTCTGGAAATAATTTGTGCTTCCTTTTAATGTGACACCTTTTGTACTGGAATTAAGAGAGTCTACCTTTATTCAGGTTATTCCTGAGGAATTCTCATTCAAGATTTTAGACCTGCAGTTAAGTATTCAGTTATATCCCAGATTGAAATATACAAGCTAAATTGGATCCAGGAGTAAATTTTAAGCCTGATTATCAAACTGAAGAAAAATGGTGTAAATAACTGTGGTCAACAGACCCAAGCCATCATGGTTCCTGGAATACACAGAAAATCATTATGGAGTTCTTACCACCATCTGAATTACAATTTCATAATTCTTAGTTCTGAACCGGTTGTTACAGAGGAAATACTAGACAGATAGCATTTTAAGGATTGACTAAATTGAGAAAGTGTTAAAAATTTCCTCATTACATCATCATCTAAAAATTGCTGTACAGTCTAACTGCAGCAACCTCTGAAATTCCTAAGAAACTTTTTTGTCATCTATAAGGAGAGAAGAGGTTGATGGCAGATGTGCTGAGAAATTTATCTTTCTCAACAGAAAGTCAAAATATGCTGGATTTTCTTTTTTTACTGCTGGAGGTACTGTGCCAGGGTTGGTAGAATAATAACTATGATTAGAGCATGCTGTTAAAATGGAATAAGGATACAAGTCCTCAGCCACAAGTTCTCTCTTGGTTACTACCTACAGACAGAGCTAAACAAACTGCCTTGATAACAAATCCCTGGTTCGACACAGAGAAACAATGTATTAAAGTCTCTAACAATCACGGCAATCCCATTTACTTTTCCAAATGCCCAGTTTCCCAACTTGCCTTGCAGCCGAGGTGGCCATGAGTCTCAGTTACCATCAGTGAGATGTAAGGGACATATGGAAGGAGGTAAACAGATGTAACCAGGTTTATAGATTTTATAGCAGAAAACCGAAGGAGTTCTCAAATGACAGAGCTCCCATTCATCACATACTAAACTGTAAGTGTGAATGGTGAGTACTCAAACATCTGAAAAATTGAAAAACAATGAACGTATTTTCTCTGTGAAGTGAGAGGTAAAAATTCATCTGTGGAACAGGATGGGGGTGAAAAGAGGGTAATGTATTTGAAGGAAGTGTAAAGCTTCTATATAGTCCTTTAAATTTTGTGTCCAGTGCTGGTCCAAGTTCTATTCATTCTACGGAGCATCACTCCTTTGCATTTCTTACTTGTGTACATGGCCACTCTGGGAAGCCAGATCCCACTTTTAGCACTGATGTGTTTCATTTGATTTGGAAAGTGGGGCTTCCCTGATAGCTTAGCTGGTAAAGAATCTGCCTGCAATGCAAGAGACCCTGGGTTGATTTCTGGGACAGGAAGATCCTCTGGAGAAGGGATAGGCTGCCGACTCCAGTATTCTTGGGCTTCCGTGGTGGCTCAGATGGTAAAGAATCTGCCTGCAATGTAGGAGACCTGGGTTCCCTGGGTTGGAAAGATACCCTGGAGGAGGGCATGGCAACCCACACCAGTATTCTTGTCTGGAGAATCTCCATGGACAGAGGAGCCCAGTGGGCTATAGCCCATGAGGTCACAGAATTGGACATGATTGAGTGACTAAGCATAGCAGAGTAGCAGATGAAGCAGAGTCATGTGGGTCCAGTGAAGTCATATTCAAGTATCAAAAACACTATGACTTGCTCTCTAGTGGGCTTGATGGAGGCTGTGTTAATGCCCAGAACTCATTTGGAAAGGCTGAAACATGTGGCAGTGTTAGTGGAGAAGGCAAATAGGAAGGCAGTTGGAGCTCTCTATCAAGCAGGCAACTAGGACTCAGAGGATAATGGGTGAAAGCAAATCTGGAGGGATGCAAAACCAGATGTAAAACATCATAGTTTCATTAACCCAGCCATCAGTCAAGTCTGATATAACCATACAACTTCATCTAGAGTTGTTGTAAAGAGATGTAAAAGGCAGGGAAAGAAGTGAAGGGAAGCTTAAAAGAAGGGAAGGTTAAAAGAACAGAAAGAAATCATGCCACATGATTACTTCTGTTCCACAGATGCCCTCATGCAGATAGCACCATAGAACTCCAGGAGGTCCAGAATTTGTTAATTTAGGACAAGATCAGAACTAAAATCAACAGTGACCTGGTCCCACCAGAGTGAGAGTGGGGTAGATAGAACACGTACGTTAGAGCAATTATAGTCTAAGGTGAATTTAGACAATCTCCTAAATTCTTTCTAAATGTTAGGTGAAGGAGGGGTATGATACCACTTGGTTTATAATTTATAAGCAGTAAGAATATCAGAATAAAAAATCTCACCTCTGCTTAATTTCCAAAGGGACATACAGTTCAGTTCAGTTCAGTCGCTCAGTCGTGTCCGACTCTTTGCGACCCCATGAATCGCAGCACGCCAGGCCTCCCTGTCCATCACCATCTCCCGGAGTTCACTCAGACTCACTCCATCGAGTCAGTGATGCCATCCAGCCATCTCATCCTCGGTCGTCCCCTTCTCCTCCTGCCCCCAATCCCTCCCAGCATCAGAGTCTTTTTCAATGAGTCAACTCTTCACATGAGGTGGCCAAAGTACTGGAGTTTCAGCTTTAGCATCATTCCTTCCAAAGAAATCCCAGGGCTGATCTCCTTCAGAATGGACTGGTTGGATGTTCTTGCAGTCCAAGGGACTCTCAAGAGTCTTCTCCAACACCACAGTTCAAAAGCATCAATTCTTCGGTGCTCAACCTTCTTCACAGTCCAACTCTCACATTCATACATGACCACAGGAAAAACCATAGCCTTGACTAGACGGACCTTAGTCAGCAAAGTGATGTCTCTGCTTTTGAATATGCTACCTAGGTTGGTCATAACCTTTCTTCCAAGGAGTGTCTTTTAATTTCATGGCTGCAGTCACCATCTGCAGTGATTTTGGAGCCCCCAAAAATAAAGTCTGACACTGTTTCCACTGTTTCCCCATCTATTTCCCATGAAGCGATGGGACCAGATGCCATGATCTTCATTTTCTGAATGTTGAGCTTTAGGCCAACTTTTTCACTCTCCACTTTCACTTTCATCAAGAGGCTTTTTAGCTCCTCTTCACTTTCTGCCATAAGGGTGGTGTCAACTGCATATCTGAAGTTATTGATATTTCTCCCGGCAATCTTGATTCCAGCTTGTGTTTCTTCCAGTCCAGCGTTTCTCATGATGTACTCTGCATAGAAGTTAAATAAGCAGGGTGACAATATACAGCCTTGACATACTCCTTTTCCTATTTGGAACCAGTCTGTTGTTCCATGTCCAGTTCTAACTGTTGCTTCCTGACCTGCATATAGGTTTCTCAAGAGGCAGGTCAGGTGGTCTGGTATTCCCATCTCTTTCAGAATTTTCCACAGTTTATTGTGATCCACACAGTCAAAGGCTTTGGCATGCTCCATTTGATAGTGTCATTTGAACATATAAGCTGAATTTATGGCACTTTTGTTCTCCCAGGGGAGCTGCCTGTCTCTGAAGCTGTGGACCATCATCAATTTCCCTCTCAGACTGAGAGCACAAGTGACTGCTCCATCAGGTAGGAATCTGCACATCAGTTAATACTCTGAAGATGGCTGCAGTATGAGATTTGATCTACCCACCATCTTTCTTCAGTGTATCTTGCTATTTCTCTCCACTCCTGTTCCACAGCTTCTACAGGTGCAATTGAGATTTGAAGTAAAAAACACAGTTTATTTATTCCTGTCAACATCATCTTCCTCGTACAGATAAAGCATCTTCATTTCTAGAATATTGTTTTGAGACTTACTCATGCGATGGCACCCCACTCCAGTACTCTTGCCTGGGAAATCCCATGGACAGAGGAGCCTGGTGGGCTGCAGTCCACGGGGTCACGAAGAGTTGGACACGACTGAGCAACTTCCCTTTCACTTTTCACTTTCATGCATTGGAGAGGGAAATGACAACCCACTCCAGTGTTCTTGCCTGGAGAATCCCAGGGATGGCAGAGCCTGGTGGGCTGCCGTCTATGGGGTCACACAGAGTCAGACATGACTGAAGTGACTTAGCAGCAGCAGCATATTTATGAGATCACTCAGCCTTGTGTCTAGATCTTAACCTAAACAAAGACATTCTCTTCCAAAGAAAGATTTACAAGAAGTCTGCCTAGAGGAAGTGAGATGCTCCAGATGACCCCTGAAAATCTGTGCCAGGTTGTGTTTTGAATTTCCCATAACATTTCATTATGTAAAACACACCCATTAGCTGTGCTTACTCAGGCACATGAAAGAAAATTGAGACAATTACCTAAAATCCACTGTAACTTTTTAGTCAGTGTTATTAAAGAAAAAGTGAGAAATGAGCTTGAGTTCTCCAGGGTCTTTATTTTCATTGATCAAAGTCATAAAATAATTATTTCATTTTACTCTGCCAGATTAGTCATAAGTTCCTGACAGTTTTTATCTTACGACAGACTGAAAGGGAAACAGTAAAATGCTGTAAAAATTGACATCTGCTATGTTAGTTTTTAAATAAGGATCCATTAAGGGTCCCTTATTTAAAGTGAAAAACAGTTCCAAAAACTCAGAATTTTTAAAGTGTAAGTTAGATTACTGAGGCTACAAAAACTTATTCAGTGATTAGTGACCAAGAAATGACCATCAAAAGAATACTAACTTTGTACCATAAAATAATAGTATTGCTTTTGCTAGCCCTTAATCAGAATCACAGCCACAATGCTGAGTTTCACAGAAAATGACAAAACAAGAGGTAAATAATATATGAAGTATCCTTTCTACCAGGGTCAAGTGAAAGAGACATTTTGAAACATTGTTTAGAATGACTGAAAACTTACCCATGAATTTATTAATGAAATTTACCAAGGCCATGGGAACACAAAAGACCCTTAATAGTCAAGGCAATCCTGAGAAAGAAAAACGCAGCTGGAGGAATCAGCTTCCCTGACTTCAGACTATACTACAAGGCTACAGTCATCAAAACAGTATGGCACTGGCACAAAAACAAAAATAGAACACAATAGAAAAGGATAGAAGGTCCAGAAATAAACTTATGCACTTATGGTCGACTATGACAACTATCTATGACAAAGGAGGCAAGACTATACAATGGAGAAAATACAGTCTCTTCAATTAGTGGTACTGGGAAACCTGGGCAGCTACATGTAAAATAATGAAATTAGAACTCTCTCTCAAACCATACACAAAAATAACCTTGAAATGAATCAAAGAGCTATATGTAAGACTGGACACTATAACACTGTTAGAGGAAAATAGGCAGAACACTCTGACATTAACCTCAGCAATATCATTTTTTGATCCACCACCTAGAGTAGTGAAAATAAAAACAAAAATAAACAAATGAAGCCTAATTAAAATTAAAAGTTTCTGCACAGCAAAGGAAACTACTGAATGTAAACAAAACAAAAAGACAACCCACATAATGGGAGAAAATATTTACAAACTAAGCAATTATAATCTCCAAAATACACAAACAGCTCATGTAGCTCTATGTCAAAAAAAAAAAAAAAAACAATTAAAAAATGGGCAGAAGATCTAAATAGACAGACATTTCTCCAAAAAAAGACAAACAGATGGCCAAAAAGTACATGAAAGATGCTCTCCATCACTAATTATCATAAAAATGCAAATAAAAACAACAGTGAGGTTCTATCTCACACTGGTCAGAACAGCCATCATCAAAAAGTCCACAAACAATGAATGCTGGAGAAGGTGAGGAGAAAAAGGAACCCTTCTACACTGGTGGGAATGTAAACTGGTATAGCTACTATGAAGAACAACATGGAGGTTTCTTAAAAAGCTAAAAAAAGGACCACCATATGATCCAGCAATCCTACTCCTGGGCGTATATCCTGAGAAAGCTATAATAGTTAACAGGTGCATGCACTTCAATGTTCATTGCACTGTTTGCAATAGCCAAGACATGGAAGCCACCTAAATATCCATTGACAGAATAATAGGTAGAGAAGATGTGGTACATAGATACAGTGAAATATTACTCAGCCATAAAGGGAATGAAATTATGTCATTTGCAGCAACATGGATGGACTCAGAGATTATCATAGTGAAGTAACTCAAATAAAGACAAATATGATATGTATTTGATATCATATTTGATATCACATATGATATCACTTATATGTGGGATCTTAAAAAGATGGCACAAACGAACTTATTTATAAAACAGAAATGGAGTCACAAATGCAGAAAACAAACTTATGGTTACCAGGAGGAAAGGAGGGTGAGTGATAAATTGGGAGACTGGGCATGACATAAACACACTACTATATATATAAAGTGAAAGTGGCTCAGACGTGTCCAACTCTGTGACCCCAGGGACTGTACAGTCCATGGAATTCTCCAGGCAAGAATATTGGAGTGGATAGCCATTCCTTTCTCCAGGGGATCTTCCCCACTCAGGGATCAAACCCAGGTCTCCCACATTGCAGGCAGATTCTTTACCAGCTGAGCCACCAGGGAAGCCCCATATATATCTACTATATATAAAGTAGATAACAAATAAAGACCTATTGTATAGCACAGGGAACTCTACTCAGTATTCTTTAATAACTCACATTGGAAAAGAATCTAAAAAAGATTTGGATATATGTATAACTGATTTAATTTTCTATATAGCAGAAAACAACATAATACTGTAAATCAACTATACTCCAATAAAATGTTTTAAAAAATAAAATTTATCAAGGGAAACACAAGATAATTCTCATGATAGGAGAAAAGAAAATAATGTAGATACCAAAAAAAGTGGACAACTATGATTTGAGAAAGTGATTTAAGACAAAACCTAATTTTTCTTTTTCCATGGTTGATGTAGTATCAAGTCACAAATCATGCTCATCATAATTTTCTATATATGGTACTAGAGAGGCTATTTACTTTCAGCCAAAGATCAGGAAACATTCCATGGCAATGAGATCTCTTAATCTGTGAAACATTATCTCAGGGAAAATGGTAGAGTCACTTTCACTGGCCACTCACTGTTTACTTAAAAATTAGAGTGAACAAAATATGATAAGATATATCATGGGAAGCAAATTCAGTTTAAAGAGAGAAGTAAGAGATTTAAAAGATTAAAAATGAAACAACTGCTGCTCAGTGCCCACTCTATGGGGAAAAAAAATAATTTTAACACACTTCTTTAATATTCATAGCCACTTCTGGGAAAGGATGCTATGCACATTTTGCAGATGAGAAAACTGAACCTAAGAGCAGCTTGCTGAAATCAAGAGTTGTGAGTGACAGAGATGGGAACTTGACCATATATAAGACCATGTCTTATATCCTGATGGTTAATTTTATGTGTCAATATGAAGATGGCCACATCATTAATTAAACATTATTCTGGGTGGGTCTGCAAGGGTACTTCTGGATGAATGTTATACAGAATAACATTTTATCTGAGAGGATGAGTGAATCAGATTGCCCTCCCCAGTGTGAGTGGGTCTCATCCAATCTGTTTGAAGCCTGAACAGAACAAAATATGGAATAAGAAAGAATTTGTTCTGTTTTTCACCTGGGATATTGGTCTTTTGTACTTGGACTGGAACTTACACCATGAGCCTCTCCTGAGTTTGCAGAAGGCAGATTGAAGAACTTCTCAGCCTCCATCATCACATGATCCTATTTCTCAAAGTAAATCATACACACACACATATATATATGTGTGTATGTTTGTGTATGTGTGTATGTGTATATATATATATATATATATATGTATGGCTTCCCTGGTGGCTCAGTGGTAGAGGATATACCCGCAATGAAGGAAACAGGTTTGATCCCTGGGTCAGGAAGATGCCCTAGAAAAGGAATTGGCAACCCACTCCAGTATTCTTGCCTGGAGAATTCCATTAACAGAGAAGCCTTGTAGGCTACAGTCCATGGAGTCACAAGAGAGCTGGACATGACTCAATGACAAAATAACAACACTACCCTGTGGTCCAGTGGTTAAGACTCTGCTTTCACTACTGGGGGCATGAGTTTGATCCCTGGTCAGGAAACATGCCACACAACTTGGCCAAAAATTTTTTTACAAAATTAAAAAAAATGTTAACAATAATAATTTTCATTATTATTATTTAATTAAAATAACTGAGGTAATATTTGAAGAGATGGAAATCAGAAGAAGTGACTAATTCTGGAAAAAAGATGGAAGAAGGAGAAGATGTGACTTAACGCACAGCCACTTAATGCACTGTAGTCATTATCTCCAGGAAATCAAGAAGACATCAGCTGTGAATAAAAATGTCATGCTCAGGGACCTGAATAAAGGTATACATAATACCTTTATTATGCATATGTAATGTCTGCATGGAAAAAGGGACAGAGGTGGAAAGATGGAACTGGATGGGAAAAAAGGAAAAGGATTAGGATTTACCTGGTGGTCCAGTTATTGCGAATCTGCCTTCCATGCAGGGGATGTGAGGTCGATCCCTGGTCAAGGATTGAACCTGCTGTGGAGATGTATGCTATGGAGCAACTAAGAGCACATGCTGAAACTACCAAGACTGCACACCTTGAGCCCATGCTCCACAAGAAGAGAAGCCTGTGAGCGGCAGTAGAGAAACCTGTGTCGCAACTAGAGAAAAGCCCATACACTGAAAGGAAGACCCAGTGCGGCCAAAAAAAACTCCCAACCAACCAACAAACAAGTAAACAGAAATGAGGAAAAGAATTGCTGTGTTGTGCAGCCCTAGGGGATTTGAGATGGGAACAAAGTTCCTGCTTAGATGATATTTGCCAGCAATCATCGGCGTCTTGGAAATAGAAAGGAGATGGTTTGATATTTCTGAGGCTGATGACTTAGAGGGCAACAGATGTGATTAAAATAGCAGTACAAGTAAGACTAGAGTTGAAATGGAAAGTCAGGGATCCCAAGCTAGGAGGAAGACAAATGACTATAATTGGGACTGATATTGTTGTTAATAATAATCCTAGAAAACTAGTTGGAGATATCAACAAGCTGACTAAAATTTATACAGAAAAGCAAAACACCTAGAATAGGCATTTAATACTGAAGAAGATGGGCTTCCCTGGTGGCTCAGAGAGTACAGAATCTGCCTGCAATGCAAGAGACCCTAATTCAGTCCTTGGGTCGGGAAGATCCCCTGGAGAAGGAAATGGCAACCCACTCCAGTACTCTTGCCTGGAAAATTCCACGGACAGAGGAGCCTGGTAGGCTGCAGTCCATGGGGCTGCAAAGAGTCAGACACGACTGAGCGACTTCATACTTACTCTCTTCTTTCACTGAAGAAGAAAGAGAGCTCATACTATCTGATCAACATAGTCATGTTGACACAATAATCAAGATTGCATAGTACAGATAAAAGAAAAGACACATACATCAAAGAAGAGAACACAGAGCCTAGACATAGATTCACAAAATATAGTCAACTGATCTTTGACAAAGGTGTAAAGATAATTCAGTGGAAATAAGACAGCCTTTCCAACAGATATTGCTGGAACAATTGGATATAAGCAACATAATGACTTTACACATAGACTGTATGACTTTTATCAAATGAACTGTAAGTATTACATAACTATGAAATGCAAACCTATAAAACTTCTGAAAGAAAACAAGAGAAAATCTCTATTTGATCTTGGGTTTGGTGATGATTTTTTAGATAAAACACTAAAAGTATGACTCATGGAGTAAAAATTACTAAATTGTACTTTGTTAAAGTTAAAAACTTCCTTTCTGCAAAAGACACTGTTAAAGAATGAAAAGACAAGCTGTAAACCAGGAGAAAATATTTGTGCAACACATCTAGGCAAAATATACAATGCATTTGTAAAATTCAACAACAGAAAATCAAACATCCTATTAAAATGGGAAATCTCAGCTCAGACACCTCACCAGGATATGCAGGTAGTAAATAAGCATATGAAAAGATGTCCTACATTTGTCATTAGAAAAATGCTAATGAAAACAATAGTGAGATATGGCTATTGTAGACTTGTTTGAATGGATTAAATTTTTTTAAACCTGACAATATCAACTGGTGTTGAGGACCCACAGAAGTTCTTACTCATTCCTGGTGGAAATGCAAAATGGTACAGCCACTTTAGAAAATAGTATGGAAAATTCTTTCAAAGCTAAAAATAATCTTTTACAACCCACCCAGCTGGTTTGAAAACTTTATTCCATATAGAATTCTGCATGTAATTTTTTATAGGACTTTTATAGGACTTTATCAAAACTAGAAGTAACCAAGATGTCTTGTAATAGGTGGCCAGAAAAACTGTGGTACATCCATGCAATGGACTATTATTCAGTGATAAAAAGAAATGAACTATCAAGTCATGAAAAGACATGGAATAACCTTAAATACATATTGGTGAGTGAAAGAGACTAAACTGAATGAAAGAAGTCTGAAAAGGCTACACACTGGATGACTCCAGTCATGTGACATTCTGGGAAAGGTGAAACTATAGACATGGTAAATAAATTAGTGGTTGCTAAGGGCTCAGGGTTATGGGAGAGATGAATAGCGGAAGTATAGGGGACTTCTTAGTATGGTAAATGATACTGTAATGATGGATACAGACATTATACATTTGTTAGAATGCATAAAAATTTACAGCAGAAAAAGTGAACATTGATTAATGCAAGTTCAAAAAATCACTTAGGAGGTTGAGGATTCTGGATTCAATGTAGATTGTGACAAAAGAATCTAACTATGTTACAAATGTAGGAAGCAATCTAATTGAAGTGGATAAGAATTAAAAGATACTTACCTAAGAAACTTTAGAAATGTGCTCAGTCACTCAGTCCTGTCCGAGTCTTTGTGACCCCATGGACTCTAGCCCACCAGGCTCCTCTGTCCATGGGGATTCTCCAAGCAAGAACCCTGGAGTGGGTTGCCATTTCCTACTTTAGAAATGATTGATGATTTTCTAAAGGCTAAAGGAAAAAGGAACTTCATATAAGCACTTTCTAGTTAATGAATTTATTTTTCAAAGGGGCGCAGGTGGACAGTTCTGAAACCACTATATATATATATATATATACACACACTAGAATAAACAATTTCATAAGTGGATGGCAGGGGATGGGAACCAAGTTTCTCACTGTGGGAGTGAGAGGTTACAGGTAAGTAAGAGGGAGAAGGTTAGAATGATCCATGTGGTATTAGATGATTACTCATGTTAGCTTAATATGATACTGATGAATATGATATATGTAAAAATATTTATAGATACATTTATACTCAAAGATTAGTATGTATAGATATTTCCTTACTTGCTTATAAAAAGAAACCAGGTTCCTTGGAGAAATGACTGATTCTAGGACTGGGTTAGGGAATAAATATGAGCTTCAAGCATGTCATAGTGCCAGAAAGTAGAGTATTACTAAAACGTTTTAAATAAGCAATGGTGTGGGTTTACCAATGGGATATGGGGGACAATTGAAAGAGCTCCCAATGGCCAAAGCAAGAATAATTTGAGCAAAAAAAAAAAAAAAAAAATCAAGCAGTACTGGCTTATAAAACAACTTTTAAAATAAATATTTAGGAAGCCATACTGATGTAAATAAGTGATTGAATTATTAAATAAGTAGAGGAAAGGAAAAAAATAGGTGTTGCAGAAGAATTCCACATATTTTTTTTCCCACATAATTTATATAGATGCTTTGTCCTTAAGAGAAGGAATATAACTTCTTTGTTCATTAAGTGTGGGATATGCATAGTGAAGGCTTCCCAGGTGGCTCAGGAGTAAAGAATCTACCTGCCAATGCAGGAGATGCAGGAGATGTGGGTTCAGTCTCTAGGTTGGGAAAAACCCCTGCAGCAAGAGATGGCAACACACTCCAGTATCCTTGCCTGGAGAATTCCATGAGCAGAGGAGCCTGGTGGGCTACAGTCCATGGGGTCACAAAGAGTTGGATCTGACTGAGCATGCACATCCATACTTCTTTCTCAAGGAGTATAGTGTAAAAGAGGGTCAGGTGGTGTGAGAGCAAATTTACAGAGAAGAAACCCGACAAATGCTACCTCTCCCGGGATTGTCAAAGTTAACATCAACAGTGCTAACTCATGTCAAGCATGCCTCTTGACATGATATGATGAAAATGGCCATTTATCTGTGTGCTCTTCCTCAAAACTCTTCACTTTAGTCAAATCATAGAAGAGAAAAAAAAAAAAAAAACAATAAAGGGACATTTTACAAAGTACCTGACTAGAATAACTCTCAAGGTCAAAACTCTCAGGGTCATCAAAAACAATAAAAGCCTGAGAAACTGTCACAGTCAAGAATTGCCTAGAGAGACATAATGACTAAATGTAATGTGATACCCTGGATAGAATTCCGAAACAGAAGGACATTAAGTAAAAACTAAGAAAACCTGAAAATGTATGGACTTAATGATAACATATGTGAAAATTGCTCCTTCGTGTCTGACTCTTCGCGACCCCGTGGACTATACAGTCCATGGAATTCTCCAGGCCAAAATACTGGAGGGGGTAGCCATTCCCTTCTCCAGGGGACTGTCCCAACCCAGGGATTGAACCTAGGTCTCCCACATTGCAGGGTGATTCTTTACCAGCTCAGCTATCAGGGAAGCCCAATGATAATGTATTGATATTGGTTTATTTGTGACAAATGCATCACATTACTATAAGATATAAATAATAAGGAAAGCTGCATGTGAGGTATTTGGGAATTCTTTATACTCACTGCAAATTTTCTACAAACTTAAATATATACTGTATAATATATATGTAAAATGGTCTATTTAAAATAAAAAAGCATCAGTTCAGTTCAGTCGCTCAGTCGTGTCCGACTCTTTGTGACCCCATGAATCGCAGCACGCCAGGCCTCCCTGTCCATCACCATCTCCCGGAGTTCACTCAGACTCACGTCCATCGAGTCCGTGATGCCATCCAGCCATCTCATCCTCGGTCGTCCCCTTCTCCTCCTGCCCCCAATCCCTCCCAGCATCAGAGTCTTTTCCAATGAGTCAACCTTCACATGAGGTGGCCAAAGTATTAGAGTTTCAGCTTTAGCATCATTCCTTCCAAAGAAATCCCAGGGTTGATCTCCTTCAGAATGGACTGGTTGGATCTCCTTGCAGTCCAAGGGACTCTCAAGAGTCTTCTCCAACACCACAGTGCAAAAGCATCAATTCTTCGGCGCTCAGCCTTCTTCACAGTCCAACTCTCACAACCATACATGACCACAGGAAAAACCATAGCCTTTGCTAGACGGACCTTAGTCGGCAAAGTAATGTCTCAGCTTTTGAATATACTATCTAGGTTGGTCATAACTTTTCTTCCAAGGAGTAAGCGTCTTTTAATTTCATGGCTGCAGTCACCATCTGCAGTGATTTTAGAGCCCAAAAAATTAAAGTCTGACACTGTTTCCACTGTTTCCCCATCTATTTCCCATGAAGTGATGGGACCAGATGCCATGATCTTCGTTTTCTAAATGTTGAACTTTAAGCCAACTTTTTCGCTTTCCTCTTTCACTTTCATCAAGAGGCTTTTTAGTTCCTCTTCACTTTCTGCCATAAGCATCATGTCTAACATTAAAACTGTTTCATATTTGGTCAAAAGTCATTTTTTCACTATCAACTGAGTCATTTATGTCAGAAAACTAGATATTTTCTTGATTCTTTCCTTCCTTCATCTGCTCATTTAAATAATCATTGAGTTTGGTCAATTATTCTTCCTTTGTAATTTACAATTAGTTTCTACTTGCATTAGTTTCTACTTCCCACTGCCTTAGTCCAGTATTTTTCACCAAGCACCTCAAGAGATTTATATTTAATGTCCCAGCTTCTTCTTTTTTGTCCCACTTTAGTTCATTGTATCATGCTATAACTAGTGAAATTTCAGTAAAACCAAAATGATTATTTTTCTTTAGTGTTTAAAATTTTTACTGACACCCCTGTTTCTCCATCATGGAACCCTAACAGCGTAATCACATCATAGCAGGCCTTTGGTGACCACCTTTGCCTACTTTTTCAGCATCATCTCTATATTGACTCATGCCCATCCTCTTCTCCATGATATTGAAGGGCTTGTAGTTATTTAAATGGTTTAACACTCTCATATCACTTCTACTAAGTTTTCCTTCTGTAGCTGAAATGCGTTATTTTCTGGGAAGCCTCTTCCACTTCTTCCAGGCTATTATTCTTCTTTTTATCCCTAGTTTTCTGGGTGCACTTCAGTGAAAACAGTATTGCATAGTAATTTTGTGTCATTTGTTGAACTCACATACACTCACCTTGGGGGCTTCCCTGGTAGCTCAACTGGTAAAGAATCCACCTGCTATTCAGGAAACCCCACTTCAATTCCTAGGTCAGGAAGTTCCCCTGGAAAAGGGATAGGCTACCCACTCCAGTATTCTTGGACTTCCCTGGTGGCTCAGATGGTAGAGTCCATCTACAATGCAGGAGATCTAGGTTTGATCCCTGGGTTGGGAAGATCCCCTGAAGCAGGGCATTGCAACCCACTCAAGTATTTTTGCTGGAGAATCCCATGGACAGAGGAACCTGGCAGGCTACAGTCCATAGGGTCTCAAAGAGTCAGACACGGCTAAGCACAGCACACTCATTTTGAGCCCTTTGAGAAAGGACAGCATTTTTCTCTCTGTATTCTTAGAATCTAGCACAGCATCTGAATGTAATATTCAGCAAAAATCTGTTTAAGAAGTTCTACAGCTTAATTCCTGAACCATAGCTGGCCCTAAAGAAGCTGCCTTTTTTCTTTTAGAAGGAGTATGGTGTATATTTGGGGTAAGGAAGAGGGAGGCGATAATATCTGTTAAGCAAATATCACATTCTAGTTATTAGGATGGGAGATGCATATGTAAAGATAAATTAACTCATTGAATATATTAAATCCCATTTGCAACTGACAGTTCTGAGGCTTGGGTGGAGAAAGCTACATTGGGCAAAAGTTTTGAAGTTTAGAGGCATGATTCTTGCCTTGAATTCAGGAACAATCAAGATATAAATGCAAGAGCTGGACAGACATAAACAAACAGAACTCCATAAGGCTGAAACTTTGGATTTTATGCACAAATAGAGTTAGATCTGCAAAGCCGAGGAAACTATCAGAACCGCTGCTTCAAACACATTGAATGCCCCCACCATTGCCATCAATTTGGGGAACAAAGATAAGCTTCCAGACCTGTTCTAAGTTTCAGAAAATGAGATCTCCCATAACATCAGTAAGGAACTAAGCTTTCTGGGCTATCAGACACTATTGAGCATGGAGGGATTTTTTCCTAGGACACTTATATTTATTATGATTTTGTTGAGCTTGACTGAAGAAAAAGGATGACACTACATATTTTACCTGAAAATACAGTTCACAGAGTTCTCTTTTTTTTTATAAAAAAAAAAAAATACAGTCCAGGAAACAGACAATCAAAACTGGATTTTTTAAAAACATAATTGCTTTGACTTCAAAGGCAAAGATACCCATTTCAAATTCATGTCTAAGTTAATTCATTAACTCTTGTGTTAGCTCAGTATTATTAACAGTAAACCCAAAACATCATTGACAGATTGCAAACAACTCTTTAGCAGTATTGAGTTCTTCACATTCTTCTACAGTGAGTTCCTAAATGCTATCAATTACAATTAAAGTTGTCTTCATATTTGTTCATATGAGAAAACTGTAAAATCATTGTTCATTATCATATAATGACAAGTTTCAATTTCAACTTAAAATCTTGTACCTCTCTAACTAGGTCACAGACAAGCTTTCCCTCCCCTGATTAGAACTTCAAATAGCTCGTTCATATGCAGTGTGAAAATGTAAATCACAATGCCATAGATAAACCAGTCTTGTCAATGTGGATGCAAGTATTAAAGGAGAATGATTTTTCAATAATGGGAAATACATTTTTACATAATTATTTATGTATCAAATAATACTTTTGGGACACCTAAAGTATGTGAATATACTTTTCTAACTGTGCATTACATAAAATCCCCTCATCTATTCCTTATAAAAACTGAGCAGCCAAATATGGTGTACTGTAAGTATAAAGTGGAGAAGGCAATGGCAACCCACTCCAGTACTCTTGCCTGGCAAATCCCATGGACGGAGGAGCCTGGTAGGCTGCTGTCCGTGGGGTCGCTAAGAGTCGGACACGACTGAGTGACTCACTTTTCCCTTTCATGCATTGGAAAAGGAAATGGCAACCCACTCTAGTGTTCTTGTCTGGAGAATCCCAGGGACAGGGGAGCCTGGTGGGCTGCCGTCTCTGGAGTCGCACAGAGTTGGACACGACTGAAGTGAGACATTACTTTGCCGACTAAGGTCCGTCTAGTCAAGGCTATGGTTTTTCCTGTGGTCATGTATGGTTGTGAGAGTTGGACTGTGAAGAAGGCTGAGCGCCGAAGAATTGATGCTTTTGAACTGTGGTGTTGGAGAAGACTCTTGAGAGTCCCTTGGACTGCAAGGAGAACCAACCAATCCATTCTGAAGATCAGCCCTTGGATTTCTCTGGAAGGAATGATGCTAAAGCTGAAACTCCAGTACTTTGGCCACCTCATGCGAAGAGTTGACTCATTGGAAAAGACCCTGATGCTGGGAAGGATTGGGGGCAGGAGGAGAAGGGGACGACCGAGAATGAGATGGCTGGATGGCATCACTGACTCGTTGGACGTGAGTCTGAGTGAACTGTAGGAGTTGGTGATGGACAGGGAGGCCTGGCGTGCTGTGATTCATGGGGTCGCAAAGAGTCGGACACGAATGAGCGACTGAACTGAACTGAACTGAACAGAAGTGACAGCAGCAGCAGTAAGTATAAAGTACACTTAGTAAGAAGAAAACAACCAAATATATCTCAGTATGTTTTATATTGATTATGTGATGGAGTGTATCATGTTATATGAAGTATATTATTAAAAGTTTTCAAAAATTGAATTAAAAAAATAAAAGTGTAAAAGTTTTAGAGACAAATGATAGAAAATAAAGTAGTTCTATTAATATATTCACAATTGAGGTCTAAAGGAGACATACTAGAGGAATTCACTCGACATATGTAAAGGGATGGACTAGAATAAATTAGTTTATAATAAAAAATTTATTACATCAACAAAGATGACATTCTTTCAAGGATACTTGAAAAATGAAGAAAGAAAACTTAAGGAAGCCAGAGAAAAATATCAAACCATTTGTGGGGGGAAATCAGACTGGCTTTTTGTTTTTCTCCACTGCAACGTTCAACAGTAGAAAGTTAAAGAATAATAATTATCTTGTGATGGGCAGATACAGCCCCTGCACTGGGGGTTCAGAATAGAACCTAGATAGGCAGTGAAATCTGAACAAACCATGCCAGTGAGTACGAGGCTTTACAGCTTACATAATCTATGAATTTCTCTTCTTTTTTACTGTATTTCTTCCCCTTTATTCTTATAAAACATTGTATATCAAATAAATACATTACTGAATTTTTTTTTTCAGATTTCTCACTGAGAGTTTAAGTGAATCACAGCTTTGTCCATAAAAGAGTCCTTTAGCATCATTTAGCAGAGATCACTGACAACTCTTCATAGGGAATTAGAGATTAAATTCATAAATACTTATATTTAAATAAAAATATTTCAAGTATAAAAGAGTATAAGACACTCAAGAAAGATTCAGTTTAGTTCAGTTCAGTCACCCAGTCATGTTGGACTCTGTGACCACATGGACTGCAGCAAACCAAGCTTCCCTATCCATCACTAACTCCTGGAGTTTACTCAAACTCATGTCCATTGAGTCAGTGATGTCATCCAACCATCTCATCCTCTGTGGTCCCTTTCTCCTCCCACCTTCAATCTTTCCCAGCATCAGGGTCTTTTCCATGGTGTCAGTTCTTTACATCAGGTGGCCAAATATTGGAATTTCAGCTTGAACATCAGTGCTTCCAATGAACACTCAGGACTTATTTCATTTAGGATGGGCTTGTTGGATGTCCTTGTAGTTCAAGGGACTCTCAAGAGTCTTCTCCAACACCAGTTCAAAAGCATCAAAACTTTGGTCATCAGCATTCTTTATAGTCCAGCTCTCACATCGTACATGACTATTGGAAAAACCATAGCTTTGACTAGACAGACCTTTGTTGGCAAAGTAATGTCTTTGCTTTTTCATATGCTGTCTAGGTTGGTAATAACTTTTCTTCTTAGGAGCAACTGTCTTTTAATTTCATGGCTGCAGTCACCATCTGCAGTGATTTTGGAGCCCCCAAAGTGAAGTCTGTCACTGTTTGCCTTGTTTCCCCATCTATTTGCCATGAAATGATGGAACCACATGCTATGATCTTAGTTTTCTGAATGGTGAGCTTTAAGCCAACTTTATCACTCTCCTCTTTCACTTTCATCAAGAGGCTCCTCAGTTCCTCTTTACTTTCTGCTACAAGGGTGGTATCATCTGCATATCTGAGATTATTAGTATTTCTCCTGGCAATCTTGATTCCAGCTTGTACTTTATCCAGTCCAGCATTTCTCAGGATGTACTCTGCATATAAGTTAAATAAGCCAGGTTATAATATACAGCCTTGACATACTCCTTTCCTGATTTGAAGCCAGTCTGTTGTTCCATGTACAGTTCTGATTGTTGCTTCTTGACCTGCATACAGATTTCTCAGGAGGCAACACAAAGGTTTTAATATATAGCCAAATGTGAACTGTGAATTTCCAGATGTTTAGGCTGGTTTTAGAAAAGGCAGAGGAACCAGAGATCAAATTGCCAACATCCGCTGGATCATGGAAAAAGCAAGACAGTTCCAGAAAAACATCTATTTCTGCTTTATTGACTATGCCAAAGCCTTTGACTGTGTGGATCACAATAAACTGTGGAAAATTCTGAAAAAGATGGGAATACCAGACCACCTAACCTGCCTCTTGAGAAACTTATATGCAGGCCAGGAAGCAATAGTTAGAACTGGACATGGAACAACAGACTGGTTCCAAATAGGAAAAGGAATATGTCAAGGCTGTATATTGTCACCCTGCTTATTTAACTTCTATGCACAGTACATCATGAGAAACGCTGGGCTGGATGAAGCACAAGCTGGAATCAAGATTGTCAGGAGAAATACCAATAACCTCAGATATGCAGATGACACCACCCTTATGGCAGAAAGTGAAAAGGAGCTAAAAAGCCTCTTGATGAAAGTGAAAGAGGAGAGCAAAAAAGTTGGCTTAAAGCTCAACATTCAGAAAACGAAAACCATGGCATCCGGTCCTATCACTTCATGGGAAATAGATGGGCAAACAGTAGAAACAGTGGCTGACTTTATTTTTCTGGGCTTCAAAATCACTGCAGATGGTGATTGCAGCCATGAAATTAAGAGATGCTTACTCCTTGGAAGGAAAGTTATGACCAACATAGACAGCATATTAAAAGGCAGAGACATTACTTTGTCAACAAAGGTCCGTCTAGTCAAGGCTATGGTTTGTCCAATGGTCATGTATGGTGTGAGAGTTGGACTATAAAGAAAGCTGAGCACTGAAGAATTGATGCTTTTGAATTGTGGTGTTAGACAAGACCCTCGAGAGTCCCTAGGACTGCAAGCAGATCTAACCAGTCCATCCTAAAGATCAGTCCTGGGTGTTCATTGGAAGGACTGATGATGTTGAAGCTGAAACTCCAATACTTTGGCCACATGATGTGAAGAGCTGACTCATTGGAAAAGACCCTGTTGCTGGGAAAGAATTAGGGCAGGAGGAGCAGGGGACGACAGAGGAGGAGATGGTTGGATGGCATCACCGATACAATGGAAATGGGTATGGGTGGACCTTGGGACTTGGTGATGGACAGGGAGTCCTGGCATGCTGCAGTTCATGGGGTCACAAAGAGTCAGACATGACTTAGCGACTGAACTGAACTGAATCTTATAAAAGACTCTAGCAAAAACTTGGGAAATATTATTTCCATGAATAAGTACTTCTTGAGAAAACTACTATAGTCAAACTTCCGTCATCAAGAGACAAACAGAGAAATCCTAGCAAAGAAACTGGCTGTGAGAACCAAGGTTAAAGTAGATGTAGGGAGTGGAGTGAAAGGAAAAAAAAAAAAAAATATATATATATATATATATATAACCTTTTGTTCTGAAAATCTAGAAATGATGGAACTAAGGAAAATTGGTGTGCAAAGAGGAGGGGAAGGTTGAAGGTAAAGTAAGTTTACTGATGACCTCATCTGCAATCTCTAGAGTCAAAGGATATCATTTAACGCTAGCTGATCAATTAATACATATTTAATTATATTTAAGAGTACAAAAGTAAATATGAAGAAAGATAGCACTGTTGACTAAAGTCAGTCCATGGAGAAAGAGAGAGAGAAGTGGAAATATGTGATTTTAGCCTTGCTTATAGTAGATAATTAATAGAAACTGGCTAAGAAAACATTAGACCCAAAATGTGTACATCAAAATAGAAACAGACTCACAGATGAAAACAGAGTAGTGGTTACCATTTGGGAGATGGAAGTGGGGACAGGCATGGGATTAAGAGATATAAACTGCTACATATAAAACAGATAAGCAACAAGGATATATTATACAGCACAGGGAAATATAGCCATTGCTTAAAGCGTCTGCCTCCAATGCAGGAGACCCGGGTTCAATCCCTGGGTCAGGAAGATCCCCTGGAGAAGGAAATGGCAATCCACTCCAGTATTCTTGCCTGGAGAATCCCATGGACGGAGAAGCCTAGTAGGTTACAGTCCACGGGGTCGCACAGAGTCGGACACGACTGAGCGACTTCACCTTTGTAGTGACATTAGATGGGATATAATCTATAAAAATAGTGAATCACTATGTTGTACACCTGAAACTAATATAATTCTGTAAATCACATACACTACAATTAAAAAAAATAAGACACACTAAACCAGTGGATCTCAGAATGCTACCTGTGGACGTAAAGGAGTCCTGGAAACAGTTTGAAGAGGTTTATGAGATCATTAACCAAAAGCACTGAAGATGGTGACTGCAGTCACAAAATTAAAAGACACATTCCTGAAAGAAAAGCTGTGATAAACCTAGACAGCATATTAAAAAGCAGAGACATCACTTTGTAGTCATGTACGGATGTGCGAATTGAACCATAAGGAAGGCTGAGCACTAAAGAAGAGATGCTTTCGAACTGTGATGCTGGAAAAGACTCTTGAGAGTCCCTTGGACAGCAAGGAGATCAAACCAGTCAATCCTAAAGGAAATCAACAGAATATTCATTGGATGGACTGATGCACAGCTCCAATACTTAAGCCACCTGATGTGAAGAGTCACCTCATTGGAAAAGACCTTGATGCTGGGCAAGATTGAAGAGAGGAGGAGAAGGGGATGGCAGAGTATGAGATGGTTGGATGGCATCACTGACTCAATGGACGTGACTTTGAGCAAACTCCAGGAGACAGTGAAGGACAGAAAAGCCTGGCATGCTGAAGTCCATGGTGTCACAAAGAGTCAGAACAACAGTGAGATCAAAAATATTTGCATAATGATGTTAAGATGTGATTTGTCCCTTTCACTGAGCAGAGAATTGTACTAATGCTGCCAAATAATAATAGGAAAATTGTTTTCATTTTAGAAGAAATCAAATGAATGACACACTTGTAATAGTAGTCACTGCATTCTTCACTGTCATAACACTTAAAAAACTTCTTCTTTCTTTATAGAAGTATATCCTCTTTGAAGAGGTAAAAATTCTTAATTTTATTACACCTCAACCCTGGAAGACATGCCTTTGAAAAATCCTGAGTAATAAAATAAAGAGTACGCAGACTACTTCGGCTGCTCACCTAACTTTAATGATTGTCTCAAGAAAAAGCAGTTCTTCCCTGATAGCTCAGTTGGTAAAGAATCTGCCTGCAGTGCAGGAGACCCATGTTCAATTCCTGGGTCAGGAAGTTTGACTAGAGAAGGGATAGGCTACCCACTCCAGTGTTCTTGGACTTTCCTTGTGGCTCAGTTGGTAAAGAATCCACCTGTAATGTGGGAGACCTGGATTTGATCCCTGGGTAGGGAAGAACTCCCAGAGAAAGGAAAGGCTACACAATACCGAGTATTCTGGCCTGGAGAACTCTGAATAGTCCATGGGGTCACAAAGAGTCGGAGATGACTGAGCAACTTTCACTTTTCAATTGTTTCAGCTGTGAGTGAAACCAGCCTTTTTTTTTCATGAAACATCATTTTTACCTGAAAGAATAATTGACAGCCTGTGGTTAACCTGATTTCAGTATTTAGCAGACGTGACTTAGAAAATGAACAAAGCAAGCTTATCAGCTCACAAAAAATCAGTGAAAAGCAAAAGTCAGAATCTTGGGAAAAAATTGTCTCTACAATTTCAAGCTTGACAGTTTTCTAATACTTGATTTTTTTTTTTTTTTTTTTTGGCTAATGAGAACACTGATGATGCTAATAAATCTTTTATAATAGTTGTTAAAATGCTTCAGTATTTGGAAAATCTGTGTAAGTTAGTGAACCAACATTTTCCAAATGATTAACGTATCATTTTGTAGAAAGGTGCATAGGCAAATGGTCCATTTGAAGTACAAAATAAATTTTAATGCAACCGAATACCAAAACTTTATTGATATGGTTTATGTTCCACCTTGTGGTATAATACCTTAAAAACTACTATTTGCTGAGTTTTAGTGAAATGTCAAAGAAGGATATTGACAATATTCTGAAAAATAAGCTAAAAAGCTTGGTATTTTCCAGCTGCAAATCTGTATGAGATCAGATTTTCTACATACACGTCAACCAAAACAATACATCATAACAGGTTGAATACACAAGCATATATGAAACTTTCAGTTCAGTTCAGTTCAGTCACTCAGTCGTGTCCGACTCTTTGCGACCCCATGAATCGCAGCACGCCAGGCCTCTCTGTCCATCACCAACTCCCAGAGTTCACTCAGATTTATGTTCATCGAGTCAGTGATGCCATCCAGCCATCTCATCTTCTGTCACTCCCTTCTCCTCCTGCTCCCAATTCCTCCCAGCATCAGAGTCTTTTCCAATGAGTCAACCTTCACATGAGGTGGCCAAAGTATTAGAGTTTCAGCTTTAGCATCATTCCTTCCAAAGAACATCCAGGACAGATCTCCTTCAGAATGGACTGGTTGGATCTCCTTGCAGTCCAAGGGACTCTCAAGAGTCTTCTCCAACACCACAGTTCAAAAGCATCAATTCTTCAGTGCTCAGCCTTCTTCACAGTCCAACTCTCACATCCATACATGACCACAGGAAAAACCATAGCCTTGACTAGATGGACCTTTGTTGGCAAAATAATATCTCTGTTTTTTAATATGCTGTCTAGGTTGGTCATAACTTTCCTTCCAAGGAGTATGTGTCTTTTAATTTCATGTCTGCAGTCACCATCTGCAGTGATTTTGGAGCCCCCAAAAATAAAGTCTGACACTGTTTCCACTGTTTCCCCATCTATTTCCCATGATGTGATGGGACCGGATGCCATGATCTTTGTTTTCTGAATGTTGAGCTTTAAGCCAACTTTTTCACTCTCCTCTTTCACTTTCATCAAGAGGCTTTTTAGTTGTGTTTTATTAAGCCAGGCATTGACATTATTTGCAAATTGTATAAAATGCCAACCTTCTCAGGAGTAATTTGTTTTGAAAATTTATATTTATAAATATTTATGTATTTATATTATGTTGTTCTATTTATGTTAACATAATGAGTTTATTACTGTTACTTTGAAATAAGATGAATATTTTAAAAAATATCTCAGGTCTAATATCTAATTCAGGAAACATAGGTAGGAATAGCTCACATATACATGGACTCTTGGGGTTCTCAGTACTTCTTAAGATCATAAAACAAATCCTGAGACAAAAATGTTAGAGAATTAAATATGTTATATAGCTTGACAATTTAAAAGCCTACCTTGGAAATAATCCTTTAAAATATAGGATTAAATGGACTCACTTTATCATGTATTGTGGGCAGATTCTGTATCATTGGAGCCACCAGGAAGCCTCTTAATATTATTAAATATTTTTTAAATACATTTGAAACCTTGCATTATACATCTGCTGGATATAGAAATCTAGGAAAAATTGTACTACCTTTTAGATGTTCATGTTTTCTAATAAGAAATTCATCCTCATTGAAATCATTATTCTCTTATAGGCAAAGTATTATTCTGCTGTTTTCAAGAATTTTTTCTTTGTCTTTATTTCCAAAAGTTTGATCATATGTCTTGATGTGGACTTTCTTGAGCTTCTCATATTTAGAAGTTATGCAGCTTCCTGATTCTTTAGGTTATGTCTTTTGCCAAATTTGGGAAGTTTTCAGCTATTACATCTTGAAGTACTTTTCAGCCCTGTCTTCTTCCCCCTCTTATTGCAGGACTCCAATGACATGAATGTTAATATAGTCTAACAGGTTCCTGAGGCTCTGTTCAAATTCTTTTCAGTCTGTTTTCTCTCTGTTTTTTGAGACTTAGTAATTTCTGTTTTTCTATACTCAATTTCACATGTTCTTTCCTCCCACCTTCTTTCTGCTATTGAGCTCATTTGTCACCCTGTTTATTTAGCTTATATGCAGAGCATATCATGTGAAATTCTAGGCTGGATGAAGCACAATCTGGAATCAAGAAAGCCAGGAGAAATATCAATAACCTCAGATATGCAGATGACACCACCCTTATGGCAGAAAGTAAAGAGGAACTGAGGAGCCTCTTGATGAAAATGAAAGAGGAAAGTGATAAAGTTGGCTTAAAACTCAACATTCAGAAAACTAAGATCATGGCATCTGGTCCCATCACTTCATGGCAAATAGATGGGGAAACAAGGCAAACAGTGACAGACTTTATTTTTGGGGGGCTTCAAAATCATTGCAGGTGGTGATTGTAGCCATGAAATTAAAAGATGCTTGCTCCTAGGAAGAAAAGCTTTGAGCAATCTAGGCAGCATATTAAAAAGCAAGGACACTACTTTGCCAACGTCTGTCTAGTCAAAGCCATGGTTTTTCCAGTAGTCATGTATAGATGTGAGAGAGTTGGACTATAAAGAAAGCTGAGCGCCAAAGAATTGATGCTTCTGAACTGTAGTGTTGGGGAAGACTCCCTTGGACTGCAAGAAGAATCCATCCTAGAGGAAATCAGTCCTGAATATTCATTAGAAGCATGGATTCTGAAGCTGAAGCTCCAATACTTTGGCCATCTGATGTCAAGAACTGACTCACTAGAAAAGACCCTGATGCTGGGCAAGATTGAAGGCAGGAAGAGAAGGGGATGACAGAGGATGAGATGGTTGGATGGCATCACTGACTCAATGGACATGAGTTTGAGCAAGTTCCAGGAGATGGTGAAGGACAGGGAAGCCTGGCATGCTGCAGTCCATGGGGTCACAACGAGTCAGAAAGGATTGAGCGATTGAACTGAACTGAACTGAGTTTTCAATTACAGTTATTGTGCTTTTTCAACTCTAAACTTTTCACTTAGCTCTTCTTTCTAACTCCAATTTCTGTGCTGAAATATTCTATTTGTCTGCTAAGACATTCTATTTTTTTGTTTTTAATTTGAACATGTTCATAATTACTTGCTGCAACATTTTTAAATGACTACTTTAAACCATTTATCAGATAATTCTAACACCTCTGTTTTTTAGTGTTATCTACTAATTGCTTTTTCATTCAAGTTGGGGTTTTTCTGGTTCCTGGTATGATGTGATTTTCTACTGAAACCTGCACATTTGGATATTATGTTATAAGGCTCTACATATCATCTAAAATTTCTATTTTAGTTAGCTTTCTTTTACAGAACTCAAACAGAGGAAGGGGATAAGACACCCATACTGGTGTAGGTAAAGTCTGGGTTCTCATTCAGTCTCTGTTGACACCTGAGGGGAGAAGAGGCTCTTTGTTAAGGGAGGTATTAGTGGGAGTTCTGTTTCCACATTAAGCCTTTGCTGATACCATCTAGACGGGAGGGGTAGTCTATTTACTGCTTGGTGAGGGGGAGACTCCTGGTCCTTCAGTGGGCCTACTCTGATACCGTGGGTCATGGAGAAGAGGGGGGTTGACGATCATCAGCTCTTGCAGGAATAGGTAGAGGTAGGGTCACAGTTTTTTCTGTGATATTTGCTAGTGGAAAAGGGTTATTGTCTAAACATGTTCTCTTTTGTCCCCTTCCTGGCTATCTGGCTAGAGAGAGTAGGCTTTTGTTGGGGCTTGCTTTTTGTCTATGCCTATTGGCATTTGAGTTTTCTACTTTTCCAGTTCCATGCCTGATTTATATGAGCCAAAAATAAAACCCAAGGAATTTAGCAGTAAGTTGTTCTTTGGGTCCCAAGTTCTGCAGTTGTCTTCTCTTCACTTTTCATAGTCTTCTCATGTTTGTCTTATAAATGCCCAAGATTTCTAGATGTTCTCTGAAGGGGGAATAAGGAAAAGTAAATCTGTTTCATCTTCCCAGGAGCAGAAGTCTCCAAAAGATGAATTTTTTAATATCAAGGAGTAGTACCAGGTAGTCAAATAGAAAAATAAAGTTGGATAAATATCTACTTGTGTGTGTATGTGTGCTTAGTCATGGCCGACTCTTTGCAAATCCATGGATAGAGGAATCTGGCAGGCTACAATCCATGGATTTTCCCAAGAGTAATACAGGAGAAGGGTGCTATTTCCTTCTCCACCGGATCTTCCCAACCCAACTGAGGGATTGAACCTAAGTCTCTTTCATTGGCAGGTGGATCCTGTACCACCTGGGAAGTTCACTAATTATAATACACATCATAAAATATTCTAAGTGAATTAAATATTGAGTGAGAAATAAAAAGACATAAAAAAATGGAAGAATTAATTTATAAGTTCAGACTGGGAGAAAATTATTCTAATTATATTTAACAACAAAAAGAAAATGAATTCATTTAACCACATAAAAATTAGATCTTTTACTTGGCAAAAAGTAAAACAAACAGTATAAGCATAGTCAAAAAATCAAACAGCAAACAAAGTGTATACTCCCAATTTTTTCACAAAGAGTTAACCTCCTTGGCACGTAAAAAGCTACCAACTAGTAAGAAAATCATCAATAACTCAATATAAAAAATGGCAAAAATATGAAAAGATAATTCACAGGAAAGCAAGTGCAAATGGTTCTTAAATATTTTTAAATGTATTTAACTGGGAATATATTGTCTTCCCACATTTCTGAGACTAGCAAAACCGCAAAAATTCATAATGCATTCAATAAGTAAGAATATGGGGAAATGGAGAATTTCATCTATTCCGAATAGGAGTATAAACTGGTACAGCTCTTTCGAGAGAATTTGGTAATCTTAAAATTATTTCTAGGAATTTATCCTAAGATATAATTGCATGTGTGGAAAATGATGCATGTATGTGGTTATTCATTGTAACTTTTTTTTACTAGCAAGAGATTGAAAACAATCTGTGGTTAAATGAAAACACGTGTACTATGCTACCATGTGTTTTTTTTTTAAAGGAGAGAAAATCTACAGTTTTATTGATTTGTGTTTACATAAAAATTCTTTGTAAGAATAAACAGGAAAGCAAGTAAGAGTGATTTCCTGGGACCTGGGAGGGTTAAGATATTTTCTGAGACAATAAGAGGACTTATGTGAAGGCAACTCTTATTGGATACATTTTTTTAGTTTTGATATGTGAATCATGTAAAATAAGCAAGAAAAAAGAGCAGGCAGAGAGACAAGGCGAAGGGAAGGAGGGAAGAAGGATGATTCAGGAGACTTCAGTACAGTTCAATTCAGTCGTTCAGTCGTGTCTGACTTTTTGTGACCCCATGGACTGCAGCATGCTAGACTTCTCTGTCCATCACCAACTCCCAGAGCTTACTCAAACTTACGTCCATTGAGTCAGTGATGCCATCCCACCATCTCATCCTCTGAAGTCCCCTTCTCCTCCCACTTTCAATCTTTCCCAGCATCAGAGTCTTTTCAAATGAGTCAGTTCTTGGCATCAGGTGGCCAAAGAACTGGAGTTTCAGTTTCAACATCAGTCCTTTCAATGAATATTCAGAACTGATTTCCTTTAGGATGGATTGGTTGGATGTCCTTGCAGTCCAAGGGACAATCAAGAGTCTTCTCCAACAGCACAGTTTCTGAAGCATCAATTCTTTGGTGTTCAGCTTTCTTTATAGTCCACCTCTCACATCCATCCATGACTACTGGAAACACCAAAGCTTTGGCTAGATGGACCTCTGTTGGGAAAGTGCTGTCTCTGCTTTTTAATATGCTGTCTAGGTTGGTCATAACTTTTCTTCCTAGGAGCAAGCGTCTTTTAATTTCATGGCTGCAGTCACCATCTGCAGTGATTTTGCAGAGCCCCCAAAAATAGTCTGTCAATGTTTCCATGGTTTTCCCATCTATTTGCCATGAAATGATGAGACCAGATGCCATGATCTTAGTTTTCTGAAGTTGTTTTAAGCCAGCTTTTTCACCCTCCTCTTTCACTATCAAGAGGCTCCTCAGTTCTTCTTTGCTTTCTGCCATAAGTGTGATGTCAGGAGACAGGGGGAAAAAAAGGACAGGGAAAAAAATTTAGTATGAAAAGACAGCTGCTGGAATAATTTGTGACTATTTAGGCATCACAAAGGGGAACAAGTTGATGATATTGAAAAGGAGAGCAAAGAACAAGGATCTACTGGGAACTATATTCAATATCTTGTAATAAACCATAATGGAGATGAAAATATTATATATGACTAATTTGCTCTGTTGTACAGCAGAAATTAATACAACATTGTAAAGAAACTGTACTTCAATAAAACAAATTTTAGAAAAGAATGATGCAGCAGAAAATTTGCTAGCAGAGCAATACAGACACACACACATGTGTTCATGCTCCTACTCAGTTGCTTTAGTCTTGTCTGACTCTTCATGATCCCATGAACTGTAGCCCACTGCATGCTCCTCTCTCCATGGGATTTTCCTGGTAAGAATATTGGAGTGGTTGCCATTTTTTCCTCTAGGGGATCTTCCCAATCCAGAACCGAACCTGTGTCTCCTATGTCTCCTGCATTGCAAATGGATTATTTACCTCTGAACCACCAGGGAAGCTGCTACACACACACAGGCACAGGCACATGCACACAAACACACACACTTATTTTTTTTAATACATTGTATCTTGACCAATGCAAATTATGGCAGCTGACTCTTCAGTCTTGTTCTTCCACAAACTGGTAAGCACAAAAGTGACTGTATCTTCAAAGACAGAAAAGCTTCTAAAAGCTTTTAGAAAGCCAGGAATGGATTTAAGATTCAGGTCCTGAGACCTAGTCCATCATCATACTTACCATCCCATAATACCATACACTACAATATCAGCACCAGACAGTCAGTGTAGGCAACAGATCATGCAGGATGCATCTGGACATAAAAAGAGACTAATCAGAGATCAGACAGTCAGTTCAGTTGCCCAGTCATTTCTAACTCATTGTAACCCTGTGAATAACAGCACACCAGGACTCCCTGTCCATCACCAACTCCTGGAGTTCACTCAAACTCATGTTCATCGAGTCCGTGATGCCATCCAGCCATCTCATCCTCTGTCGTCCCCTTCTTCTCCTGTCCCCAATCCTTCCCAGCATCAGCGTCTTTTCCAATGAGTCAACTCTTCGCATGACGTGGCCAAAGTACTGGAGCTTCAGCTTTAGCATCAGTCCTTCCAATGAACACCCAGGACTGATCTCCTTTAGAATAGACTGGTTGGATCTCCTTGCAGTCCAAGGGACTCTCAAGAGTCGTCTCCAACACCACAGTTCAAAAGCATCAATTCTTCAGTGCTCAGCTTTCTTCTCAGTCCAACTCTCACATCCATACATGACCACTGGAAAAACCTTTGTTGGCAAAGTAATGTCTCTGTTTTTGAATATGCTATCTAGGTTGGTCATAACTTTTCTTCCAAGGAGTAAGCGTCTTTTAATTTCATGGCTGCAATCACCATCTGCAGTGATTTTGCAGCCCCCCAAAATAAAGTCTGACACTGTTTCCACTGTTTCCCCATCTATTTCCCATGAAGTGATGGGACCACATGCTATGATCTTCGTTTTCTGAATGTTGAGCTTTAAGCCAACTTTTTCGCTCTCCTCTTTCACTTTCATCAAGAGGATTTTTAGTTCCTCTTCACTTTCTGCCATAAGGGTGGTGTCATCTGCATATCTGAGGTTATTGATATTTCTCCCAGCAATCTTGATTTCAGCTTGTGTTTCTTCCAGTCCAGCATTTCTCATGATGTACTGTGCATAGAAGTTAAATAAGCAGGGTGACAATATACAGCCTTGACGTACTCCTTTTCCTATTTGGAACCAGTCTGTTGTTCCATGTCCAGTTCTAACTGTTGTTTCCTGACCTGCATACAGGTTTCTCAAGAGGCAGGTTAGGTGGTCTAGTATTCCCATCTCTCTCAGAATTTTCCACAGTTTATTGTGATCCATATAAGAAAGGCTTTGGCATAGTCAATAAAGCAGAAATAGATGTTTTTCTGGAACTCTCTTGCTTTTTCCATGATGAAGCGGATATTGACAATTTGATCTCTGGTTCCTCTGTCTTTTCTAAAACCAGCTTCAACATCTTTAAGTTCATGGTTCACGTATTGCTGAAGCCTGGCTTGGAGAATTTTGAGCATTACTTTACTAGTGTGTAAGATGAGTGCAATTGTGTGGTAGTTGGAGCATTCTTTGGCAATGCCTTTCTTTGGGATTGGAATGAAAACTGACCTTTTCCAGTCCTGTGGCCACTGCTGAGTTTTCCAAATTTGCTGGCATATTGAGTGCAGCACTTTCATAGCATCATCTTTCAGGATTTGAAACAGCTCAACTGGAATTCCATCACCTCCACTAGCTTTGTTCGTAGTGATGCTTTCTAAGGCCCACTTGACTTCACATTCCAAGATGTCTGGCTCTAGGTGAGTGATCACACCATCGTGATTATCTACCTGGTCATTAACTTTGCCCTTTACAGGGTAAGAACATGGTATTCATGTTGGGGGTGAATTGAAAACCAAGAGGCTCCCATTGCCTGCAAATACCACCTTTCATAGACATATTAAATCTACATAGCATCTTGAAGTACCCAGTAAGCCCCAAGAGAAAAAGGACCATGTTAATTAAGTTCATTAATATGTTATTTAAGTTTTTCAGACCCACTGAGGGGCTTCCCTGGTGGCTCAGACAGTAAAGAATCCACCTGCAATTCAGGAGACATGGGTTTGATCCCTGGGTTGGGAAGATCCCCTGAAGGAGGGCATGGCAACCCAGTCCAGTATTCTTACCTGGAGTCAGGTATGAATCCAGTATTCTTATATGGACAGAGGAGCCTGACAGGCTACAGTCCATGAGGTCACAAAGAGTGGGACATGACTGAGTGACTAAGCACACACATAGCTAGTGAGACCCTACGTTACACCTGGAAGCTTCCCAGCCATGGCATTCCCCTACATCAGAGATTCCTGTGGACCTCAAGGAGTGCCATCAAGGCGGGCTACCATGAGCCTGCTCTCTGTGGTCAAGGCTGTAGCTGAATAGCTGTGTGTGTGCTCAGTTGCGTCTGACTCTTAGCTACACCATGGACGGTAGCCCACCAGGCTCCTCTGTCCATAAGATTCTCCAGACAAGAATACTGGAGTGGGCTGCTATTTCCACCTTCAGGAGACTGTCTTGATCTAGGGATTGAACCCAAATCTCTGAAGTCTCCTGCTTTGGCAGGTGGATCCTCTACCGCCGAATCACCTGGGAAGCCCATCTGTATGGCTATACCCTTTGTCAAGTAATTCAGAATTTTTTTTCAAATCTGTAAATGAGACAGTGCATGATAAAGAGGGGAGATGGCTAGGGAGGAAGAACAGATGGGGTAAGAGAAGAGAGAGGGAATGAGAAGGGGTCAGAGAAGATGAGCAAGAAAGACAGAGGAGGGAGGAAAGTAGAGAAAAAGCAGGAAAAGGAGAAGGGGGAAGGGGGAGAGGAGAGAGAAAATGGCAGGAGAGAGGGGAATGACTTACCAGATGTTTGACATGCTCTCCTACTTTTTAATTGAAGTGTACTTAAAAATAATGTTGTTAATTTCAATTGTACAGCAAAGTGATTCACTTATGTGGTGTGCTTAGTCACTCAGTCATATCTGACTCTTTGCAACCCCATGGACTATAGCCCACCAGGCTCCTCTGTTCATGAGGTTTCTCTAGGTAAGAATACTGGAGTGGGTTGCCATGCTCTCCTCCAGGGAATCTTCCCAACCCAGGAGTTGAACCCAGGTCTCCCGCATTGTAAGTGGATGCTTACCATCTGAGCCACCAGGGAAGCCAAAGAATACTGGAGTTGGGTAGCTTATCCCTTCTCCAGAGGAACTTCCCAAACCAGCAATAGAACCAGGGTCTCTTGCATAGCAGGAGGATTCTTTAACAGCTAAGCTACTCGGGAAGCACAATTCAGTTTATATATCTCTCTCTCTATATATATACATATATATACATATATACATATATACATATACATATATACATACATATATATACATATATACATATATATATACATATATATACATAAACTCCCACTCTCTCTATATATATACACATACATATTCTTTTTCAGATTCTTTTCCATTATAGGCTATTACAAGATATTGAGTCTAGTTCCCTGTGCTATACAGCAGTCTTTCATGTTTCAGTTCAGTCACTCAGTCGTGTCCAACTCTTTTCAGCCTCATAGACTGCAGCACGCCAGGCTTCCCTGTCCATCACCAACTCCCAGAGCCTACTCAAACTCAGGTCTATAGCGTCGGCGATGCCATCCAACCATCTCATCCTCTGTCTTCCCCTTCTCCTCTTGCCTTCAGTCTTTTTTGCTTACCTAGTTTATATATAGTAGTTTGTATCTGTTAATCCTAAACTCCTGATCTCCCCACCCCCACCATTTTCACCATAGTTTGTATTCTATGTCGGTGGGTCTATTTCTATTTTAAGTTCATTTGTATTCTTTGTTTTCCTTGAGATTCCACATATAAATAATATCATGCAATATTTGTCTTTCTCTGTCTTACTTCTCCACTGCTCTGTCCAGGACAGTCCATGGCAACTGTGTTTTTTTTTTTTTTTATTTTCCCCTCTCAGTGATGACCTGCCTCATGACATGACTTGTTCAAGCTACTTTCTTTCCTTCGTCATTTCAAAGTAGTATATTTCTAATTCCCTGATGATTTTTCTCCTTCAACAATTTCCACTGGAGATGAATGGAACCACTATAACAGTTTTATGCTAGCACCTAGAAGATCAAACTCCACTAGTATTTTTGCAGTACCTCAAAAATATCACCCGTCACCACTTAAGGTCAAACTGATCAGTATAGTAATGAACACACGCACATACATAAAACAAAACCTGTTTGTGAGACACACAGCAAGGACATAGGTGATGCTTATGCAGCCTTGTACTTCCCCAATATCCTGCCAGTGCCTCACAGTAACCCCTCCAGGGCAGGTCCCATCCCTTTCAGTTACCCAGCTATATTCCCTTCCGGTTACCCATGAGGCTGGGCAGGGTGAATTATCCAAGTTGGACAGCAAAGATGCCTGTCATGTTTAGACCTTATTTTTTCAGAATTCATGTTCTTTCACGGTACCATCAATTTTCCTAGGTATTGCTTTTATTCTATTTTTTTCCCTAACCCTTATCCATTGTGACCTAACATTCCACTCTTGGGTTAATCTCACCTGCAGATCACAGCTAGCTTGGTCTTCTAACTCTACCAATAACGAAATAATTTCATTAAATAACCAATCAACTTGAGAAGGAAATGGCAACCCAGTCCAGTATTCTTGCCTGGAGAATCCCATGGAGAGAAGAGCCTGGAGGGCTGTAGTCCATGGGGTCACAAAGAGTTGGATACGACTAAGTGACTAACACACACACAACCAATCAACAGGTCATCGTTGTGTGTTCCTTCCTGGGTGCAAAAGCAATCTGCCATGTCTTTGGCATCTTTGCTTGCAAAACTTCTGATAACAAGAGCTGTGATTTACTTCTGAGCTCCCAGAATTACACATCCCTGAAGTCTATACAGATTACTATTCTCTCCTTTCTCCATCCTGAGTTGAAGACTGTAATAGCAAAATATACCATAGAATTTTAAAAAATTCTGCACCAGCATGGTTGAGCAAGCACAGGAAATTTCAATATCAATTTGACTGAGAAAGGTGGAAAAGAAATGCTATTTACTATACATTTGTGGATTTGTGGTGTGCAATAGATTCCAGAAATAATTACAGGATTCAATAAAAGCTATGACAATAAAATGAAACACTGGTATATGCTTCCTCGGGGTCATTTTTCATTTCTATATCCAATAAGTATTTACTGAGTCTCTACTAAGCTCCAGAATTAGGCTGAATAAAATCTAGATAATACAAAACAAGACCTGATAATGTGTGATGCCTACTGGGGAAACATGGCAAGGAGAGTGTTGGGCTGGGTATTCAGACACCTGGATTACAAATCTGTCTGCAAACAAGTGCTGTGTGATGTGTGCGTGTGTGTATGTGTGCATGCGTGTGTGTATGTTAGTCATTCAGTTGTGTCTGACTGTCTGCAATCCCATGGACTATAGCCTGTCAGGTGCCAGGCAAGAATATTGGAGTGGGTTGCCATTCCCTTCTCCAAGGGATATTCTCAAACAGAGATTAAACCCAGGTGTCCCGCATCACAAACAGATTCTTTACCATCTGTTGGGCAAGTCATTAATCTCTGAAGTTCTTTTTCCTCAGCTATAAAATAATTTAAATTATTTCTTCATTCAGGTCTCTCTCAAGGTTCAAAGTTATATGGTCTGCAATAGGTGCTGAATGGTCAACAAAGTTGAAAAACACAGATATTTGCCTATAGACAAAATATTGGTGAAATTCCAAAGTTAAAGAAAAAAACCCCAGGATCCACTTTCGGTATCCACTTTATCAAGCAAAGAATAAATTACTTGATCCTTTGAAATGTTTATCTTCTTTTCAAGAGTCATCCCCCAGGTATGGGGAGGGTGAGGGGGATACAACATGTAATTACACTAGAGCTAGATATTGGGACTTCTCTGGTGGCTCAGACGGTAAGGCGTCTGTCTACAATGCGGGAGACCTGGGTTCGAGAGCTAGATATTAAGGAACCACAATCGAGACTGTTTTAAATATAGCACAAATAGAGAAAGACAAATACCATATGATTTCACTTGTATGTATAATCTGAAAAACAAAACAAGTGAACAAACATAACCAAATAAAGCAGAATTACAGATACAGAGAGATACAAACTTCCTGTTGCAAAAAAATTAGTTATGGATATGAAATATACAGAGTGGAGAATTTAGTCAATAATTACACAACATCTTTGTATGCTGACAGATGGTTTCTATACTTATGGTGATCACTGTAATGTATAGAAATATTGAATCACTATTTTACATACCAGGAAAAAACATAGTGCTGTAGGTCAATTATACTTTAACAAACAAACTCACAAAAACAAAGGTCAGACTTGTGGTTACTAGCGGCAGGAAGTGAGGGAAGGGGAAATTGGATGAAAGTGGTCAAAAGGTACAGTCATTCAGTTATAAGAAAAAATAAGTACTAAGGATGTAATGTACATTATTAAGATAATAAGAACTGCTTTGTGTTACATATGAAAGCTATTAAGAGAGTAAATCCTAAAGAGGTCTCATCATGAGAAAAAAATATTTTTTTTGTTTTCCTCTTATTTTGAATCTATGTAAGATAATGGGAATTCACTTAATTTATTGTAATCATTTCATGATATACGTGATTCAAACCATTATGCTATGCACAGACTTATACTAGGTTATGTCATTTATATCTCAATAAAATTGGAAGAAAAAAAGTCAGCAACAAGAATTAAACAGCAAAAACAACAAATGTATCAGTACCTCTATTAGCAAGATAACTTTGTTTATTTTACATTGCAAATGTTATCTAATTTAATTTCCCACTTTCTTTAGCAACATTACTTTGCCAGTTCATGTCTCTCCTTTATGCTACTAACATTGTTTGGCACCTGAGTTCACATTTGGAATTTTCTCATCTCATTGTCAAATAAGTAATTTTTTGTAGTAGAAGATGTTACCAGTAAGCTTGAAAACACAAGACATAAAGATCATCTCTAGGCTCTAGTTAAGCAATATTCTTATTACTATTTCTCACATGGAATCCCTCTTTTTTGCTCTTTTGCTTTAAATTTTTTTTTTAAAAAAGTTAGAATTGTATGAAGGATATGAAATACTGTATCAAAGAAGCTGTTTTGAAAGGTCATTTAAAACATTTCTAGTGTGTTCTTCTCTACATATAAAACTAATGAGGACATCAAGTCCTGCTTGAACCATGCGCATTATCATTAGCATTCTGAGCAAAAATGTGATTCCAAGTAAAAATATTTATCCATAAAACTGCAAAATTCAAATACAGTATGATTTATCAAGATAACCAACTCAATAAAACAGACTTCTATCCCCAAAGATAATTTGTCAGTAGAGTTCCCACTCCGCAGACAGCAGAGTATATCTGAGAAGTCCAAAACATCAGCAATATGCATGATACCATCTGTAAGAAACAGGGAGTAAACTAATCCGCTAATTACAGCCATGAAGAACAAAACTTAAATCATGTTAATCCTTTTTTAAGTTATTGAAGAAATCAAGGAGACGCTGAAAAGCAGATGAGAGCCAAAAGAGAGGAGTGATTTTAAGCAAATAGTTTATTAGCAGAAGCAGAAAAATTATGTTGGAAATAAGTCTAAAGATATTGCTTAGCAGAATGCTTAAAAGTACATTCTTGTCCACATGTACACTCAGTGGTTTGTAAATTAACCTCCAATTAAAATAAATAAATTTATATTAAAAAAAATAAAGACACTTCTCTCAGAAAGTGACATACTCATCTTATACTGGGCACCTCCTTCTCACTATTATATAACAAACCATTAAGTAGAATCCTCCAGCTTTACTTTCCCACCTATGGTTGGGATGCAAATATATTAAGAACAAAAACATAAAATTCAGGGACTTCCCTGGTAGTCCAGAGGTTGGAAATCTGCCTGCCAATGCTGGAGACACCTTCAATCCCTGGTCTGGGAAGATCCCACCTGTGGTGGAACTACTGAACCCCTCTACCCCGACTATTGAGCCTGTGCTCTAGAGCTCTGGGACATCAGCTACTGAGCCCCCTACCTCGAATCCTAAAGTCTGTGCTCTGCAACAGGAGAAGCCACTGTAATGAGAAGCCAGCACACTGCAGCTAGAGAGTAGCCCACCCCCACCACTGCATCTAGACAAAGCCTGCGCAGCAACAAAGGCCCATCAAAAGACCCAAAGACCCAAAATAAAAACATAAATTCCAAAGTTTATATTATTTTCTTGTTTCATCTTGAAGTAACCCCTTTCATATAGACCATAAAGTTAAATGATAATAGGAAATTAAACAGACTGATGCTAAGTCATTGTAAAAAATCCAATTACTTAACTTACATTTTCAAACTAATAACATAAAGAAGATCTTACATTCCAGGTATAAAGATATGTATTTGCTTAACATAGTCAACTCACTCTTGTTAATACTTAGCATCACTGTAAAGAAAAGTCACTACAATGGGACTTCATGTGATAGAGCTGGACAAATGAATTTCTATATGGAAACAATACGATTGCTAAAAATATGAGATCACATTAGTGAGAGTGTGAAAGTCACTCAGTTGTGTATGACTCTTTGCAACCCCGTGGACTTCCAGGCCAAAATACTGGAGTGGGTAGCCATTCCCTTCTCCATGGGATCTTCCCAACCTAGGGAGTGAACCCAGATCTCCTGCATTGCAGATGAATTCTTTACCAGCTGAGCCACCAGAGAAGCCCTCATTTTACTTTAAGTGAGCACATATGTAGGATCAAGGGCTCAGACTCTCCTCTAGCAGCTTCCTTTGCTTAAGCAAAAGGGGAAAAGGAAAAGGAACACTCTCAATCAGAGGTGAATGTCACCAGAGTGAACCCTGCCATTCTGGATGTAAGGCCAGTTGGAAATACGAGATCACCTTTGACTGAATTTACAACTTTTTATAAAGCAGTCAAATATATGGCGGTAACAGTCCTCTCACTGGTCATACCACATCTGGAATATCTTTCATTCTAGAAAGTGAAAGTCGCTCAGTCACTGTGTCTGACTCTTTTCGACCCCATGGACTGTATAGTCTATGGAATCCTCTAGGCCAGAATACTGGAGTGGGTAGCCTATCCCTTTTCCAGTGGATCTTCCCGACCCAGGAATCGAACCAGGGTCTCCTGCATTGCAGGCGGATTCTTTACCAACTGAGCTGTCAAGGAAGCCCTTCATTCTAAAAGGAATGTTTTAAGACACAATAAGTAACAGGCAAATGCAGATAAAGGTAACAGCATTATATTGAAGCTTAAAGTTATCCTGTAGAAAGAACAGTAGCTGCTCTTTAAAAGAAGAGGAAGGGAGAAATAACTATTGCTTACCCACCAAGTCTGGGGCACTCTGCTTGATAATTTAAGTGGGAAAAAATGTTAACACACATCTGCCTTCCAAAGAAATTTATGATCACTAAGAAAAGCCTTTTCATCAGCTGGCCATTTCGCTCATCCGGAATTAGTAAAATAAGCTAGGGGCTGAGTTTTGGAGTAAGGACTGGAAAGAACTGTCTTAATTCAAATTGATTATAATATTTTGCATGAATTATGCAGAATTATTATTAAAACAGAATGAGTTTTGGAAATACCAAAGACAATCATGAATGCAAGGAATTATAAGGAAGAAAAAGGAATTGAGAGGCAAAAGAGACTTAAAGCCAAAGGAGATACAGTTCAGACCAAGGAAACAAGTAAGTATGATTTAAAGCAAAGAAAATGCACTGGGGTGTTGGTGCAGTTGGAAGGAATGAACAGGAGTTGTCAGACAGGAAAATTAGTTGCAGGATAGAGTCTGGATTTTATCCAAAGACTGGTGGGAAACCACTAGCAAGGAAGCTGCATGCTCAGTTTTGAATTTTATAAGGGTTGTTTTGTCCATGAAGAACAGATAGGAGTGTACAGCTTTATATCAGGTAAAAGATGATGGTGACAAGAAATGAGGCAGTTCCATTAGTAGTGGAGACAAGAGAATGATTTGATAGACCAGGGTAACTGACAGAAAAGATAGTATCAAGGTTGACGCTTAGGTTTTTCTGGCTTCAGCTGTAGTTAGGGCTCAAGTTAGATTGGAAGTAAACCATGGAACTTCTCTTTGGAAATCCTTCCTTTGCTAGTTTGCCTTCTGAGATTCAGCTTCTAGTTTTCTCCAATGAAACATGCATCCTCTCCCAAAATCTTGAACCCTGGGGTTTTATCTTAACAGGGCTTCCCTGGTGGCTTAGATGGTAAAGAATCTGCCTGCAATGCATGAGACCTGGGTTCGATCCCTGCGTTGGGAAGATCCCCTGGAGGAGGGCATGGCAACCCACTCCAGTATTCTTGACTGGAGAATCCCCATGAACAGAGGAGCCTGGCAGACTTCAGTCCATGGGGTTGCAAAGAGTCAGACACGACCGAGCAACTAAGCACACACACAGCATACAAGGAACTAGATGGTTATAGAATTCACTAAGCTAGATGAAGACTGTGATGACTTCTGTTTTGTACATGTTCAATATGCAGGTAGACACATAAGTTTCTTGCTCTGAGCCAGAGATATCCATTTGAGACTTAGCCCTGCATAAGGATAGTGCATGGAGACTTGAGTGCAACAACTTAACATGAGGAGAATCTGGAGAGGAGATTGCTTAGAATAGAAATAAACAACCCCAGCAGTTAAGTGCCCTGGAAAGGCTGAATATCCAGCACTGCACAGTAAAGAGAAATAAGAAGGATGAGAAAACTCAGACAAAAGCATTCCAGAGGAGAGAGCAGTTCAAAGTGATGAGATTTCAAGTAGCCTAAGAATGTCCTTTTAGATTAATAACCAGAGATGTTTTGATGAGAATCCTGAATACAGTTTTAATGGAAAAATGAGAATGTTATTCCTTAAAAGTCTCTGTGATCCTTATATAAATATGATTAATTTTATTTTTTAAAGTTAACACTGAAAGAGAATTTTATTGCTTAAACCCTGCTTAACATAAAATTATTCTGAAAAGTGAGAAGTAAAGCAATACTATAAATTTTGCTGAAGTCTGAGTATTTCTTCATAAACACAGTAAATGAGTAATTCACAACAAAGCCAAGAGATATAACATATTTTTAAGAATCAGACAAGAGGTGTTGAAATCTGTTGCTCATGTTGGTTGGAAAGAAGTGACCATAGCGCTTATAAATAAAGAAGGTAAACTTACTGTAGTGAAGTTCTTGAGCAAGAGGGCTGAGATCAAGTGCACAAGTAGAAATACTGGCCTTTGGTAGGTGTGTGAATGATCCTTTCACACTGACAGGAGAAGGGGAGTGAGGAGCACAGATATAGATAGATTGTTAAATGGGATTCTAAGAGTGTGCAGTGGTTCTCGTCTACTGGCTTCTATTTTTCTCAGTGAAATCAGACCAAGGTCATCAACTCAAAGTATGTGAGAGAGGAAGTATTGGAAGGAGGTGGGCAGAGAAAAGATATGAAATAGAAATCTAGCAGAAAAGGGAATGAATGGTTTAGAGAAGTGTTCTAAGATTGTGGGCAGCTCTAAGGCCATACACGAGGGTCTGCGGTCACGAATTTAAAGTGAGAGCATCAGAATGGTATTGTGTTGTTTCTAGCCACATTCATCTGAACATTTGCTGACCAAGCAGGGCACTGAGGATTTTGCCTGGTAGGCACATAAAAGTACATAAAAATAGGGACATTACTTATTATGAAAGAAAATGAAAAGCAAAAGTGTTAGTCGCTCAGTTGTGTCCTACTCTTTGCAACCCCATGAACTGTTGCCCACCAGGCCCCTTGTCTATGGATTCTACAAGCAAGAATACTGGAGTGGGTTGCCGTTCCCTTCTCCAGGGGATCTTCCTGACACAGGGATGGAATCTGGGTCTCCTGCATTGCAGGCAAATTCTTTACTGTCTGAGCCACCAGGGAAGCCCCAGTGGATGACAAGTGAATTTACACTGAATAAGGAGAAAAATGAGAACTTTAGAGAAATGAAAGATAGCAAAACGCTGGTCGATTCATCTGGAGTAGGATAACTTTTAGAATGAAGTAATCACAGAAGTAAATTAGAGACAAGAGGTTGTGGTCAGAAAACAATGTTTAAAATTGAGATTATGAAGTTTGTGTTATTGGTGATGACAAGATTTAAGTTACATTCAAGGATGAAGATGGGAGATGGCTGAGGTAGAGCGAAGGTCAGATCATTAGAGAAAGAGATTGAGGAATTGAGAGGGCAGCATATTTGAAGGACTGTCTGTGTAGATGCTGAAATTGCTACCAAGAATGAGAACAGTGCTGTGGACAGCGCCTTTGAGTGTGAAATTTAGACCTTCAGGAAACGAGGAAGAAGGACTTCAGAGTTCTACAGTTGTCTCCAGCAAGGTGAGTTAGGATGTGGTTTAATTTGATGGGTTTAAAGGTAGTGACTTTAGAGTGAAAAGGAGACACAGAAAAGCAGTGATAGAAAACAGTGAATGGATGTGATTTCAATGCTATGATTGAGGGTTTGAGGAGGGCTTCTCTAGGCAGAGCTCAAAGGGCAGTGTCCTCGAGTCAAAAATGTGGTGGGTAGTTTCCTTACTCTAGACCACGTTTCTCTCTCTCTCTTCCTCTCTCACTTTCTTCTCACTTTCTTCTCTCTCTCTGCATATATGCACACACTCCCACATATACATAGCTGCTTATAAGCACACGTATCAGATAATGCCGTCCCTTATGCTCTTTTTCAGACAGCCTATCATTGTACGTGGGGCTCCCCAGGTGGCGCTAGTGGTAAAGTACCCACCTGCCAACGCAAGAGACGTCAAACCCATCAACGTGGGTTTGATTCCTGGGTTGGGAAGATCCCCTGGAGAAGGAATGGCAACCCACTCTAGTATTCTTGCCTGGAGAATCCCATGGACAGAGGAGTCTGATGGGCTGAAGCACATGGAGTCACAAAGAGTCGGACACGACTGAGCGACTAACACCTTCACTTTTCAAAGCTGAAAAAAACTCCAAAAAGCCCCAATTTTCCTCTTATAAGGAAGCCAGTCCTTGATTAGGGCCCATCCTAATCCAGGATGACCTCATCTTGTTTCCAAATAAGGTCACCTCAGCCCATCCCAGATAAAAAATGCTGTGTTTCCTGCTGGACCAAGGAAACTGATTCCTGGAATCTGCCTCCAAGTCTGCCACTGCTCACGCATGCTAAGTTGCTTCAGTCATGTCCCACTGTTTGCAACACCATGGACTGTAGGCCGCCAGGTTCCTCTGTCCATGGGATTCTCCAGGCAAGAATGCTGGGGTAGGTTACCATGCCCTCCTCCATGGGATCTTCCCGACCCAGGGATTGAGCTCAGGTCTCCCAAAGTGAGATGCTTCCTCTCCTCCACAACTAGCAGACTTCTTCCAAGGCCACAGTTTCATTCCAAACCCAAAGAGTAAATTCAATGGAAAAAATTTATATTGTTTTGTTTTTTAGTGTACAAAATTTTTAATGCTCTCAGTAAGAGGAATGTGGTATGAATCTGTTAGTAGGATTAATGATCTTATTTTCCTTGATAATGAGACTGACCAAGCCCTGTACAGCTCCAGAGAAAAGAGACTTCTGTCCATTGTTTTCTTTGCTTGTTTTGCATCATTAATTTTTCTCAATCCGTTGTTTCTTAGTAGGAATCTTTTAGAAACACTTGTCAGTTTGGGTTAGTATAATTAAGATAAGATACTATAATCCATAAATCTACTTCATCAGGCACAGGTAAAGTGTGATATATTGTCAACTCCTTCTATGCTGTGAAATATCTGTGGTTCTCCCAGGATGTGTGGGGAAATGTACATCACATATGACTGTCTCTTGTACATCCAAGTGAAGAAGCCAAGACCAATCTACATACTTAATATTAAATAAAATACTATTCCTTTTATAATAAATATAATTAGTATTCAATTAGAATTCTTACATTTTCTCTATATTTCAGTGGCTCCTCTTACAACCCCTGGTGGCTTAGAGGTTAAAGCATCTGCCTCCAATGCAAGAGACCCAGGTTCGATTCCTGGGTTGGGAAGATCCCCTGGAGAAGGAAATGGTAACCCACTCCAGTATTCTTGCCTGGAGAATCCCATGGACGGAAAAGTCTGGTAGGCTACAGTCCATGGCGTCACAAAGAGTCGGACACGACTGAGTGACTTCACTTCACTTCACTTCACTTCACTTCCTCTTACAACACACATTTTGAGAACAACCTTTCCAGGAAACATCAACATATATCTAAAAGAAATAAGCATCCAATAAGATGCTGTTTCAGTTCTTTAATGTTCCCCCTTTCATATCAGTCACTGTCTCTTTTCTTTAGTCATCATCAACACTTCTATCTGACCTCATGATTTTTCCAATTCTAGATTTCCTGGTCAACTATTATTTTAAACCTAATGCTATATATTTCATTGAGAAAATCAGTCTCATTACCCTCGTATTGCACTCGCACCTCTTTCATCCCTTCACTTCCTTCTCAAGCCAGTATAACAGAGACAGCAAAATATGTGAGCTAAAATCTAGTATTCTAGAGTCAGGAAAACCTGGGTGTATGACATATGCAGAGTTGTTTTACTTCTCTGAGCCTCAGTCTCTTTGACATCGAAAGTGGGGATAAAAACTAAAGCCAGCATAGTCTCGTCAGAATAAAAAAAAAAAAAAATTAAGGTATGCAAAGTATCATCCAGAAAGCTTGTGGTTCTAAAAAAAGATTGAAATGTAAGAAATGGTCCAGATGGATGAAGTCTACAAGTATCCAGTGAATTTGACTGCACAAAATAAATGTGCTATAGTAGTAGCATCATCATGTCTGTTGATTCCTTGGTTGTTTGTTCATCTCTCTCTAGACTCTGTACCATTCTATCACATCTGAATGAGGAGACATCATTCAAATGCTGACTGTTTGTTACCATCTGCCCTTCTTAAAATCTTGTCCTTTCCTTATTGATTCCTGATACTTCCCTAGACTTTGATGATGTCTCCTCTGGTTCCTATTGTTAACTCTCCCACCTTCACAACTAAGACTCATCTTGGATATTATCAATGGTCCAGCATTAAAGATACCGAGGCAGGGGCTTTCCTGGTGCTCAGCGGTAAAATATCTACCTGCCAATGCAGGAGACAAGGGTTCAATCCCTGATCATGGAAGGTCTCAAAGCAACAGAGCAACTCAGTCCATGCACGACAACTACTTAGCCTGTGCTCTGGAGTCCAAGAGCCACAACTACTAAAGCCTGTTCACCTGGAGCCTATGCTCAGCAACAAGAGAAGTCACTGCAAGGAGAAGCCCAAGCACTGCATCTGGAAAGTAGCCCCTACTTGACTCAACTAAAGAAAAGCCCACACAGCAAGAAAGACCCAGCACAGCCAAAAATAAAACAAGCACTTTTTTTTTTAATTGAAAAAAGGAAAATGACTTTTAAAAAAGGTATTGAGGCACAGGAAAAAAAATGCAGGGGAATAGGCTGGAGTAACCTATATCGTGAAGTCTGTCCCACTAAAATAAATGGTTTTCAGGATTGGAATTTAGCATCATTAAAGAATTTTGTTCAGAAAATGGTAAATAGGCAGTGGAAAACCAAACTTAGGGCTCTGTTTCTACCCGAATCAGGTCATCATGAGCTTGACAACAAAACATGCTCTGTAGTTATCCTTCATACAGTGCTCATGGTGTCCTGGGTACATGGTGTCCAAGTCACCTGTAGATGGTTGAACACTTTTTAAAGAAAAAACTTTGGTTTTGAATTTTTGGTTCATTTGAGCACTCACGGCTTGATTTTGGGTACACAGTCTCACTGAAAATGTAGGTACATATGGCTTAAACTGTCACTTTGAGTGACACCTTCTTATATGTATGCACCTATATATGAAGTCTGTATACCTGTAAGTAGAACAATTAGAGAAGTAATTTCTAACCATACAGGAAAGTTTCTCCACCTGCTGTTCTCATTTCTCTGGTTTCCATGCAGTACCACCTCCCCCATTTATCTTACATAATGTTGTTTTCCTCAATTGGTCAAACTTTACAATCTAAGCAGCGTCTGTGAAATCATACTTTCCAAAGTTCTAGAGATGAGATAAAACTAATAAAAGTGAAACTTGTGCATAAAAAACAATGGCTCTTACACCTCCAGTACACAAATATCAATCTTTGAAATTTATTGGAAACTTTATATTTTATATTACTAGAACCCAGAACAGAATTCTGAGCATTTAAATTGAACTTCTAGGATTCCATTAGAGGATAACTTATACTCGAAGCATTTAGGTTACTCAATTTTATAAACTTTGAAGCCAGGAAAATGTTGTTAGGATTTATAACCTGGGGGAAAACACATACACATGGAAATAAAAGGAAATATTCAGTTTATACTATCTTTAGGATCACATTGTTGCTTTTCAGTTGCTAAGTTGTATCCAACTCTTTGCAACCTCATGGACTGCAGCAAGCCATGCTCCTCTTTCCTCCACTATCTCCTGAAGTTTGTGCAACTTCATGCCCATTAAGCCAGTTATGCTATCTAACCATATTATCTTCTGCTGCCTCCTTCTCCTTTTGCCCTCAATCTTTGCCAGCACCAGGGTTTCTTTCAATGATTCAGCTCTCTGCATCAGGTAGCCAAAGTATTGGAGCTTCAGCTTCAGCAACAGTCCTTCCAATGAATATTCAGGGTTGGTTTCCTTTAGAATTGACTGGTTTGATCTCCTTGCTGTCCAAGGGACTCTCAAGAGTCTTTTCCAACACCCTCAGGATTACATATAGAGTTATATTTTAATGAATTCCAAAACCTTGGATGTATATATCAAAGATACTGTGTCCATGCCCTCTCCTTTGTCTGTTACTTCAGATACCCAATTTCCCTTTGACCTTAAGCACAGACTGAATGCCATAATCTCTTGTCTGCATTGTGTGCACAGATAGCATGATCAAACTGAATCAAAAATCTTGATGTTTTCTCAAATGCCAAATAGACACAGCCATTTTAGAAGACAATTCCACTTGAGATGACAATGGCTAAGTATGACCCCAAATTGTCCATGTCTTAATGTGAGGTATGAGGTGGAGGAAAACTGAAAGGGGTCATTTCTGTCAACCTTCACAACGTGGGCAGCCATTTATTTGTATTCAGTTCAGTTCAGTCGCTCAGTCATGTCTGACTCTTTGCAACCCCATGAATTGCAGCACGCCAGGCCTCCCTGTCCATCACCAACTCACGGAGTTCACTCAGATTCACGTCCATCGAGTCAGTGATGCCATCCAGCCATCTCATCCTCGGTCGTCCCCTTCTCCTCCTGCCCCCAATCCCTCCCAGCATCAGAGTCTTTTCCAATGAGTCAACTCTTCACATGAGGTGGCCAAAGTACTGGAGTTTCAGCTTTAGCATCATTCCTTCCAAAGAAATCCCAGGGCTGATCTCCTTCAGAATGGACTGGTTGGATCTCCTTGCAGTCCAAGGGACTCTCAAGAGTCTTTCCCAGCACTTCAGGATGTGACTCTATTTGGAAATAGTCCTTACAGAGGTCATCAAATTAAAACGAGGTTATGAAGGTGGGCCCTCCTTTGGACCCAGTCAGTATGACTGGTGTCCTTATAAAAGGGGGAAATCTGGACACAGGGATAGATACTTATAGAGGAAAGGCGATGTGAAGAGACACAGGGAAGAGACAGCCGTCTACAGGCCACAGGAAATGACCTGGAGCAGACCCCCTCACAGCCGTCAGGAGGAAAGAAGCCTGTCAGTACCAAGATCCTGGACGTCTGGCCTCCAGAACTGCAAGACAGTGTTTCTGTTGCTTAAGCTATGCAATCTGTGGTACTTAATTATGGATTGTTGTTTAGTAGCTCAGTTGTGTCTGATTCTTTGCAACCCCATGGACTGCAGCACGTCAGGTTTCCCTGTCCATCACCATTTCCCGGAGCTTACTCAAACTCATGTCCACTGTGTCAGTGATGCCATCCAACCATCTCATCCTCTGTCATCCCGTTCTCTCCTACCTTCAATCTTTCCCAGCATCAGGGTCTTTTCTAGTGAGTCAGTTCTTCGCATCAGGTGGCCAAAGTATTGGAGTTTCAGCTTCAGCATCAGTCCTTCCAATGATTATTCAGGACTGATTTCCTTTAGGATTGACTGGTTTGACCTTCTTGCAGTTCAAGGAATTCTCAAGAGTCTTCTCCAACACCACAGTCCAAAAGCATCAATTCTTTGGTGCTCAGCCTTCTTCGTGGTCCAACTCTCACATCCATACATGACTACTGGAAAAACCGTAGCTTTGACTATTGTGCAATAAAAAGTAATGTCTCTGCTTTTTAATATGCTCTCTAGGTTTGTCATAGCCTTTCTTCCAAGAAGAATGCGTCTTTTGATTACAACAGCCCTAGTAAAATAACCCATCATCCATTCTTAAATTCTGAAACTGATCCTTTCTGATAGTTTTGAGTGATAACACCTGCCAGAAGTGGGAGCATCAAGCCCTGGTTTAAAGGGATTGCTGCTGTTCCAGCATCGTGAACTGAGGGGCATTCCCGCTGTCAGAGCCCATCAGGAAGCAACCCCTTCTCTGCGGCGGCACATTCCCTGCATGTGGTTCCCACCCTGGGGGACAGAGCAGGCGCCTTGCTGTTATTTTGACCGTGCACAATTTAACCCACACTGGCAGACTTGGAAATTGACATTTGCCCATAATTGCTGTGACCTGGCACCAGCATTGCTAGCGAATGACAGTGCTGAGCTTTATCAGAATTGGATGCTCCACAGAATGAGGTTACAGAACTCAACATGCTGTTTGCTGTGATTTCATGAAACTCAGCCCAGACACATGTGGCCAAATCAATTGGATTCATTCAAGAGATTTGGGGGCCCTTTTAAAACCCAGCCAGAATCTAATTTCTCCATCTGAAATTCAATAAGATCTTAATTCTTATGAACAGTTTTCTCAGCAAAGAGACTTGGGATTGGGGAGGAAAAAGAGTAAAAGAAAAAATGTAACATTTCTCTGATGTTCTCTGTGGTTGTCTGAGAGTGGGAGCAAGTTTAATGAGCTTTGATCTGAGTTTCAACCAATTGGATTCCTTCCATTATCTAAATGGAATCGGCTCCTCACTGTGCCTCTGATACTGTTTAAAATAAGGATGTGTTACTCCCCTCTGGTAGCCAGGTTGGAGACACTCCTGGAGATGTCAGAGCAGAGGTTAAGGCAAGAACCACCTCCAGGGACTGTGGCCCACCCCTCTGTGTGTCTGGACTGGACATCTCCTGGGAAAATCTATTCAACTGCAGCAACTTCTGAGCAAAGGAATAGGTGGCCCTGATATCACTTTACCTGCCCAGTCTCTTGAATTGATGAAGGTCTGTCACCCTGGATACGTCATGGGGTAAGAAGCTAGTCCAAGTGGGGAGGCTTTTTGTTTTTATAAATCAGTCAGTTCAGTTCAGTTGCTCAGTTGTGTCCGACTCTTTGCGACCCCATGAATTGCAGCACGCCAGCCCTCCCTGTCCATCACCAACTCCCAGAGTTCACCCAAACTCACGTCCGTTGAGTCAGTGATGCCATCCAGCCATCTCATCCTCTGTCGTCCCCTTTTACTCCTGCCCCCAATTCCTCCCAGCATCAGAGTCTTTTCCAATGAGTCAACTCTTCGCATGAGGTGGCCAAAGTATCGGAGTTTCAGCTTTAGCATCAGTCCTTCCAATGAACACCCAGGACTGATCTCCTTTAGAATGGACTGGTTGGATCTCCTTGCAGCCCAAGGGACTCTCAAGAGTCTTCTCCAACACCACAGTTCAAAAGTATCAATTCTTCGGCACTCAGCTTTCTTCACAGTCCAACTCTTACATCCATACATGACCACTGGAAAAACCATAGCCTTGACTAGATGGACCTTTGTTGGCAAAGCAATGTCTCTGCTTTTGAATATGCTATCTAGGTTGGTCATAACTTTCCTTCCAAGGAGTAAGCATCTTTTAATTTCATGGCTGCAATCACCATCTGCAGTGATTTTGGAGCCCCCAAAAATAAAGTCTGACA
>SJYT01059896.1:248881-296270 GCA_006410635.1 Cephalophus harveyi | reverse complement strand
CATCTATTTCCCATGAAGTGATGGGACCAGATGCCATGATCTTCATTTTCTGAATGTTGAGCTTTAAGCCAACTTTTTCACTCTCCTCTTTCACTTTCATCAAGAGGCATTTTAGTTCCTCTTCACTTTCTGCCATAAGGGTGGTATCATCTGCATATCTGAGGTTATTGATATTTCTCCCGGCAATCTTGATTCCAGCTTGTGTTTCTTCCAGTCCAGCATTTCTCATGATGTACTCTGCATATAAGTTAAATAAGCAGGGTGGCAATATACAGCCTTGATGTACTCCTTTTCCTAATTGGAACCAGTCTGTTGTTCCATGTCCAGTTCTAACTGTTGCTTCCTGACCTGCATATAGGTTTCTCAAGAGGCAGGTTAGGTGGTCTGGTATTCCCATCTCTCTCAGAATTTTCCACAGTTTATTGTGTTCCACACAGTCAAAGGCTTTGGCATAGTCAGTAAAGCAGAAATAGATGTTTTTCTGGAACTCTCTTGCTTTTTCCATGATCCAGTGGATGTTGGCAGTTTGATCTCTGGTTCCTCTGCCTTTTCTAAAACCAGCTTGAACATCAGGAAGTTCACAGCTCATGTATTGTTGAAGCCTGGCTTGGAGAATTTTGAGCATTACTTTACTAACATGTGAATGCTAGTAGCTTGCTATTCCTTTCAAGATCTCATCTCCTTCTTACATTTTAGATTCTGGCACCATGGAGAACACACTTTTTACAACACAGTATTTCTTTATAGTGTCAGAATTGGATTAGAAGTTTTCTCAGTCTTATAACTTTATTGAAGCTTTCATTGGGTAAATAAAAGCTCTCTTGGTAAATGTCACATTACATTTGAAAATAGGTGGTTATTTTCAAATATCTTTTGAATCCTATTTCTAACATAATTCCACAGTGATGAGAACATACTTTGTGTGATTTCAATACCTCTAGACTATGAAATTTTTGCACCTTGTTTTATGTCCATGGGTGTGTTTCAATGTCTCCTAGTTTAGAGTCTATGGGAACTTGAATAGAACTTGTATTACTGTGGTGTGAAAATTGTATAAATCTTAATTATGTTGAATTGATTCATGGTGCTTTTCAGGTGTCCTATATCCTTCTACTTCTCTGTCTATTCATCCATTAATTTTTGAGAGTTTGATATTGAAACTTCAACTAAAACAGTATATCTACCTAACAATAATTGAACTATTTAGTGGAACTATATGCAACTTTGTTTTGCATTTTCCAAGTCTCCTGTAAATGTGTTATCATACTTTTGTAATTGAAAAAATTAAAAAGAAAGAGAAAAATAAGAAAGTCTAACTACTGCTGAACAAACCAGGAATACTGTGCTTTGTGAACTATTTATACTATGCATCTTTGTACACTGCAACATTATGCTGGTTTTCCAATATGCAACATATTTGATAAATCCTAAACTTGTTCTCTTTAATGAGTTAGAATATCTTTAAATCCTCTAGTGACATGAGTCACAGCAAGAAACACTGTAAAAAGAGGAGAAATGAGCATAAATTTTACTCAAGCATCCCTTTTATCATATACGAGAAGACCAGCATGTCATTATTTGGACATGGCAAGGGATAAAATAAATTATTTTAAAGTTTTACTAGTAAATGTAAAATGCAAAACTATAGAACTTCCCTGGTGGCTCAGACAGTAAAGCCTCTGTCTACAACATGGAAGACCTGGGTTCGAGCCCTGGGTTGGGAAGATCCCCTGGAGAAGAAATGGCAATCCACTCCAGTACTATTGCCTAAAAAATCCCATGGACAGAGGAGCCTGGCAGGCTGCAGTCTATGGGGTTGCAAAGAGTTAGACATGACTGACTTCACTTCACTTCACTTCATAGAACTTGTACCAGATAACCTAGATGACCTTGAATATAGCAATAACTTTTAAAGATACCACACTAAAGATACAATTTATGGAAGAAATAATGATAAATTGTGTTTCATCAAATTTAAAAATATCTTCTCTGTGAAAGATAATGTCAAGGGAATGAGAAAATAAGCCACAGACTAGGAAAAAACATTTGAAAAAAAAAATCTGGTAAAGAAATGTTATTCAAGTTATGCAAAGAACTCTTAAACCTCAACAAAAGAAAGCAGACAACCCAATTAAAAAATGGGCCAGAGACCTTAACAGACATTTCACCAAAGATATATGGTTGGCAAATAAGCACGTGAAAAGATGTTCTACACCATACGTCATCAGATAAATGCAAATTAAAACAACTATGAGATATCACTACATATCTATATGAATAGCCAAAATTCAAACACTGACAATACCAAATGCCAGTAGGAATTGAAGCACTGGGAATGGTCATTCACTGCTGGTAGAACTACAAATGATACAGCCACATTGAAAGACAAGTTGGCAGTTTCTTACCAAATCCAACATACTTGTAACTCATGATCTAACAAGTGTGCTCCTTAGCATTTACCCTAAGTAGTTGAAAGCATGTCCTCACAAAGACCCGCACATGGATATTTACAAAAGCTGTGTTCATAATTGCCAAAACGTGGAGGCAACCAAGATATCCTTCAGTAGATGAAAGGATAAACTGTGGTACATTTAGACAAGGAAATTCATACACACACACACACACACACACACACACACTACTACTAACTACTACTACTAAGTCACTTCAGTCGTGTCCGACTCTGTGTGACCCCATAGATAGCAGCCCACTAGGCTCGCTCGTCCCTGGTATTCTCCAGGCAAGAACACTGGAGTGGGTTGCCATTTCCTTCTCCAGTTATATATATATATATATATATATATATATATATATATATATATGCACTGTGCTTATTCACCCAGTTGTGTCAGACTCTTTGTGAACCCATGGACTGTAGCCCACCAGGCTCCTCTGTCCATGGGGATTCTCCAGGTAAGAATACTAGAATGGGTTGCATGCCCTCCTCCAGGGGGATCTTCCCAACCCAGGGATTGAACGCCAGGTCTCCTGCATTGCAGGTGGATACCATCTGCGCCACTAGGGAAGCCCATACATATGCACTAAAGCTCATTATCAGCACTAAAAATAGGTGAGCTATCAAGCAATGAAAAAGCATAAACTTAAATACATATTAGTAAGTAAAAGATGATGCTGAAGCTGAAACTCCAATACTTTGGCTGCCTGATGTGATGAACTGATTCATTGAAAAAGACCCTGATGCTGGGGAAGATTGAAGGCAGAAGGAGAAGGGGATGACAGATGATGAGATGGTTGGATGGAATCACCAACTTGATGGACATGAGTTTGAGCAAGTTGGTGATGGGCAGGGAAGCCTGGCATGCTGCAGTCCATGGGGTTGCAAAGAGTCAGACATGACTGAGCGACTGAACTGAACTGAAGTAAAAGAAGCCAATGAAAAGACTACATGCTCTATGAATCCAAGTATGTGTTAACCTTGAAAGGGCAAAACTATGGAAACAATGAAAGGATCAGTGGTTGCCTGGGATAGAGAAACAAGGGAGGGAAGAATAGGCTGAGCACAGAGGAGATTTAAGGCAATGAGAATACTCTGCACCATCTTACAATGACAGATGCATATCATTATACATTTGGCCAAACTCATAGAAAGTATAACACAAACAGTGAAATCCAATGTAAACTATGTACCCTGGATAATTATGATGTGTCGATAGAAGTTCACCAATTGTAAAAAAATATATCTCTTTGATGTAGGATATGACAATAGGGGAAGCTTAGCAATCATGAGGGCAAGGGATAATGCAGGAAACCTCTGTTCCTTCCTTTCAATTTTGCTGTGGAACTAAAACTGCTCCAAAAAAGCTACTGAAAACAATAATTAAACATTTTTTTAAAAAGAGCAGGTGGGGGTGTGCAGGAAATGAGTGCTCTAACATATTTCCTAACAAAATTTACTTGTGAAATCACTTTTAAACCAGTGGTCTGTACAGATGAATTAATACTTTGCCCTTGATAACCTCAAAGTCAAGGACCTTAAAATTAAATGTATAATATTTTGTCATTATAGTTTCTCTCTAAAATTGCCACTGTATTTCCAGACATTTAAATTCAATATCTAGGCTCAATCAATAGATATGAATGCATTTGAGATCCCCAAATCACCTAAGTGCTCTGAACAGGTGTCTGCTAAGAAACATATAATCCATTTAGTGGAGGTCTATAATACTTGTTTCGTTTTCACAGGTGGTGTTGGATTATTAAAGTGGAAATATGCCAAGAAGTTTTTAGAGTATATTTCCATTTACGTTGGACTTTACATTATTTAAAGCTATGATAATTCAACTCAGCTCTAATCCTCTTATAGTCTAGTCTGATCAAATCCATTATTTTCTATATCACCTGAATTTCAGTTTTGCTGTTACTAACCCCTGCCTCGTACAAAAAGTTTCAAGGAGGAAAACATCATTCACGTCCTATGTGTTTAGGCCATAGCCATATTTTTTTTCTTTTTAGGAAGCAGACAATGGACACTAGTGGGTTGAAATAGAGTTAGGAAAAAATTAATAATGGTGAATATATTACTGACTGACTATGGGGAGGTCATTTGGTCGCTCCTATTCCACTTTAATTATCTGCTAAATAAGGTAGTAAATTTGTTCACACTATTAAGTTTTAAAGAGCAAACATGTTAAAGTAGCTCAAGATTTGCTTGTTTGTTGAGAAATAATATAACTTTAAAATATTATCATTATTTACCTAATCATATACAATATCTACCAAGGGCCTTTTAGTTACTCAGGGTGACAGTCCTTGTTAAAGAGTAAAAAGATTTGGAGTTGGATAATGAATTCAGTTCTTTTAGTTTTGTTTGTTTAGTTTGCTGTGATCTTCAACAAATGACATATGTGTTTCTTTGGCTGCCTAGAATCTGAACTACTTTTGTATCCCTGGAGAATTCCTCATCATATACATTTCTGTTGAACTCTCTCCTACTATAGAAGTTGAAAAGACCAAAAACCTACCTCTCTATCCTCTACACTCTTCACTCCTAGCACCTAGGGTATTGGCACAGAACCTAGGCTTCTCCAAATATCAGATTATTCCACTTGAAGTTTTGAATGAAATAGAGTACAGTTCATTTTGCCAGTTGGAATGGCAATGGTGGGGATGGTCATCTGGGCAATGCCATTGAGCTGTTCCTACTAAGCAGTGCTTCTGTTATCAGTCAGGAGGCTGAAATGGATATTCAGATGGACAGTCATGATATCTATCCTGACTTTATACTGAGAAACTGGGAGAAGTCAGAGGATGAATTTAGGGCATGATATTTCATATCAAAATCCCATTTATCATGTGACCCTTCTGAAACACTCATTCAAACAAATGGACTCAGTGGTAAGTTCCCAGAAATTAGTTTTAGCTCAGAGCTGGTATGATTAATTCCTAAGAGATCTGTGGGTTTTTTAAGCTGTCAATACACTTGGGAGGCTAGAGGACACACTTACACGGGGACTTGCAGCTGCTCTCTATTCTCTGTTCTCATGCTGGTAGATGGGGAAACAGTGGAAACAGTGGCTGACTTTATTTGGGGGGGCTCCAAAATCACTGCAGATGGTGATTGCAGCCATGAAATTAAAAGACGCTTACTCCTTGGAAGGAAAGTTATGACCAACCTAGACAGCATTTTTAAAAGCAGAGACATTACTTTCCCAACAAAGGTCCGTCTAGTCAAGGCTATGGTTCTTCCAGTGGTCATGTATGGATGTGAGAGTTGGACTATAAAGAAAGCTGAGCACAGAAGAATTGATGCTTTTGAACTGTAGTGTTGGAGAAGACTCTTGAGAGTCCCTTGGACTGCAAGGAGATCTAACCAGTCCATCCTAAAGGAGATCAGTTCTGGGTGTTCATTGGAAGGACTGACGCTGAAGCTGAAGCTCCAATACTTTGGCCACCTGATGCGAAGAGCTGACTCATTTGAAAAGACCCTGATGCTGGGAAAGATTGGGGGCAGGAGGAGAAGGGGACGACAGAGGATGAAATAGTTGGATGGCATCACCGATTCAATGGACATGGGTTTGGGTGAACTCCGGGAGTTGGTGATGGACTGGGAGGCCTGGCGTGCTGCGGTTCATGGGGTTGCAAAGAGTCGGACACGACTGAGCAGCTGAACTGAACTGAGCTGAACTGAACTGAACATGCTGGTTAGCCTCCCCTCAGGGGACACTGGACCCACAAAAGCACAGCATCAAAAATGTCCCTCTCACCATGAGAATCTTCTCCAGGCAAACCAACTCATCAGAAACTACTTTCACAATCCCCTAAGGAAAAGTAAATGTTCCTAATGTGCTGAAGCTTAATTGTCTAGAATAGATTAAAATCACAAGCATATGCAAATACTAAATGAGTTACCACTTAATTAGAAAATATTAAATTTGTCATTCTTATTACCAAGAAGTCACTTTGAGGGATAAGCAACATCAGACTCATTTTAAAGATGAGAAACAGAAACAACAAGTGTTCTTAGCAAATATTAACCTAGAGCTTGACATTGTGGTCCTTTAATTTAAAATATATTGACTCATGGCTGAGTCCCTTCATGGTTCACCTGAAACTATCACAACATTGTCATTTGGCTATACTCCAATTAAAAAAAAAAAAGTACAAAATAAAATAAAACACACTGACTCTAGAGATAAAATTTCAAAGGTACCAATACTAATAAGACATGTTAATTTGTATATTACAATATTTAACAAATGTCTGGCTTCAGAATTAATTTTGCTCCATTTAAAAATATGTATTTTAAAAGGAAATTATTTTAAATGGATAATACTACATATAAAATAGGCTTTATCCACAAATACTGTTTCCCTGGTGGCTCAGATGGTAAAGAATCTGCCTGCAATGCAAGAGACGTGGGTTTGATCTCTGGGTCAGGAACATCCCCTGGAGAAGGGAAGGCAACCCACTCAAGTATTCTTGCCTGGAGAAATCCATGGAGGGAGGAGTCTGGTGAACTCCAGTCCATGGGGTCAAAAAGAGTCAGACACGACTGGGCAACTAACACTTTCCCATTCACTTCACAAATCATACAATGAAAAATCTTTTTTAACTTAAAAAGTTATTTTTAGAAATTTAGACAATCAGGACTTAATGATGAAATTCTGATAATTAAGCTAGTGGTTGACATAGTAATAGAGAAATTGACCAACTGAATAGAGAAAGTATAGAAGCCCAGAGGCAGAGCTAGTCCAGTGTGGAAAAAAAATTTGTGTATACAAAGAGGTGAGGAAGAGAGAAACTATTCAATAAATGAAGCTGAAAAAATTTCCATTATTAAAAAGATCAAATTTGATCCCTACCACAGGCCATAATTTTTTTAAAATCAATTCTAAATAGAATAGATAATGAAAATACAAAAAAACAAAACTTCTAGAAGAAAATACAGGTAAATATTTAAGACCCTGCTGTAGGGAAAGATTTCTTACTTTAAACAAACAACAGAATAAATAAAAATAAACTTTGCTGTATCTAAATTAGGAAATTTTGTTCAAAAACACCTTAGGGAAGGGGGTGTGGATAGGGAAGGGCTTTAATGCAGGAGAAGACATATGGACATTTGTAACAAGAAAAATTTCTATAAAGAATATATCCTAGAATTCCCTGGTGGCACAGTGGATAAGAATTTTCCTGTAATGCAGGGGTCACAGGTTCCATCCCTAGTCAGGAAATATCTCACATGCCATGCAGCAGAACAACTAAACCCATGTAACACAATTCCTGAGCCCGAATTCTAGGGTCAGAAAGCTGCAACTACTGAGCCCGCATGCCTGGAGCCCGTGCTTTGCAACAGGAGAACCCACTGCAGTGAGAAGCCTTTGCACAACTAGAGAGCAGCCCTCACTTGCCACAATTAGAGAAAGCCATGTACAGCAAAAAAATCCCATCACATTCACAAATTTAAAATAAGCTAATAAATAAAAGAATATATATCTTAAAACTCTTAAGAAAACAATAAGAAAATCAATATAGAAACTATAAAAATAAAAGACACAATATTTAGCTAAAGATAAAATGCATACAAATAAGAAATACATGATAGTCAATGTTGTTAATAATCAGTGAAACGTAAATCAAGACCCAAATGAGATACCATGTTATGGCCATTAAATTTGCACAATTTAAAAAATCTGGAAATGTCAAGTGTCAGAAAGCACATGGAATTCCAAGGTCTCTTATACACTCCTGTTGTAAAGGTATTTAAACAAAATCACTCTGGAAAACAGCTTTATATTACCTCCAAAATCCAAACATTAATAAACCTTATGACCAGCAACTTAATTCACAGGCATATATGCTAGAAAAATTCATCAGTTCTGTTCAGTTCAGTCGCTCAGTCGTGTCCGACTCTTTGCGACCCCATGAATCGCAGCATGCCAGGCCTCCCTGTTCATCACCATCTCCCAGAGTTCACTCAGACTCACGTCCATTGAGTCCGTGATGCCATCCAAGCATCTCATCCTCAGTCGTCCCCTTCTCCTCCTGCCCCCAATCCCTCCCAGCATCAGAGTCTTTTCCAATGAGTCAACTCTTCGCATGAGGTGGCCAAAGTACTGGAGTTTCAGCTTTAGCATCATTCCTTCCAAAGAAATCCCAGGGTTGATCTCCTTCAGAATGGACTGGTTGGATCTCCTTGCAGTCCAAGGGACTCTCAAGAGTCTTCTCCAACACCACACAGTTCAAAAGCATCAATTCTTTGGCGCTCAGCCTTCTTCACAGTCCAACTCTCACATCCATACATGACCACAGGAGAAACCATAGCCTTGACTAGACGGACCTCAGTCGGCAAAGTAATGTCTCTGCTTTTGAAAATGCTATCTAGGTTGGACATAACTTTTCTTCCAAGGAGTAAGCGTCTTCTAATGTCATGGCTGCAGTCACCATCTGCAGTGATTTTGGAGCCCAAAAAAATAAAGTCTGACACTGTTTCCACTGTTTCCCCATCTATTTCCCATGAAGTGATGGGACCGGATGCCATGATCTTCGTCTTCTGAATGTTGAGCTTTAAGCCAACTTTTTCGCTCTCCTCTTTCACTTTCATCAAGAGGCTTTTGAGCTCCTCTTCACTTTCTGCCATAAGGGTGGTGTCATCTGCATATCTGAGGTTATTGATATTTCTCCCGGGAATCTTGATTCCAGCTTGTGTTTCTTCCAGTCCAGCGTTTCTCATGATGTATTCTGTATATAAGTTAAATAAGCAGGGTGACAATACACAGCCTTGATGTACTCCTTTTCCTATTTGGAACCAGTCTGCTGTTCCATGTCCAGTTCTAACTGTTGCTTCCTGACCTGCATACAGATTTCTCAAGAGGCAGGTTAGGTGGTCTGGTATTCCCATCTTTTTCAGAATTTTCCACAGTTTATTGTGATCCACATGGTCATAGGAGACATGGATAGAAATCTTATAACAGCATTACTTTCAACAGCAGAAAGCTAAATGCCCATCAACATGAATAAGCTGGTATATTTACACAGTGGAATATTACATAGGCAGCATTTTACTATTAGAGAAATACAATTGTGGTAGACTGAAAAATGGCCCCTGACAATACACTCAAGCCCCAATTCCCAGAACCTATGAATATAGTAAGTCCTTCACATCCTGTCTGTCTATGGGTTCCATATCCTTGGGTTGTGCATAGATATGGGTTTTCAGTTTTCATGGACTGAAAATACAGTTTTTTAAATCCTGAATGTTCCACTAAGCAAAATTTGAATTTACCGCTCAGTGCTGCTGCTGCTAAGTCGCCTCAGTCGTGTCTGACTCTGTGCGACCCCATAGACGGCAGCCCACCAGGCTCTGCTGTCCCTGGGATTCTCCAGGCAAGAACACTGGAGTGGGCTGCCATTGCCTTCTCCAATGCATGAAAGTGAAAAGTTAAAGTGAAGTCGCTCAGTCGTGCCTGACTCTTAGCGACCCCATGGACTGCAGCCCACCAGGCTCCTCCATCCATAGGAGTTTCCAGGCAAGAGTACTGGAGTGGGGTGCCATTGCCTTCTATTTACTTAGCATTTATATTACAACTATATACCTAGCATTTATATTGCATTAGCTATTATAAGTAATCTCAAGATGATTTAAAGGATGTACATAGGTTATATGCAAATACTGCACCATTTTATATAAGGGTCTGGAGCATCCTCGGATTTTGATGTCTGGGGGGTCCTGAAATTAATACCCTACAGACCCCAAGGATAAAAGGCTAGCTTAAAACTCAACATTCAAAAAACTAAGATCATGACATCCAGTCCTATCCCTTCATGGTAATAGGTGGGGGAAAAATGGAAACAGTGACAGACTTTATATTTCTTGGCTCCAAAAGAACTGTAGATGGTGACTACAGCCATGAAAGAAAAGCTATGACAAACCTAGACAGCTTATTGAAAAGCAGAGACATCACTTTTCAAACAGAGTTCTGTCTAGTCAAAGCTATGGTTTTTCCAGTAGTCATGCATGGATGTGAAAATTGGACCATAAAGCACCAAAGAAGTGATGCTTTCAAATTGTGGTGTTGGAGAAGACTCTTGAGAGTCCCTTGGACAGCAAGGAGATCAAGCCAGTCAATCCTAAACGAAATCAGTCCTGAATAGTCATTGGAAGGACTGAAGCTGAAGCTAAAGCTCCAATACTTTGGCCACCTGATGTGAAGAAATGACTCATTGGAAAAAACCATGATGCTGGGAAAGATCGAAGGCAGGAGGGGAAGGGGTCGACAGAAGATGAGATGGTTGGATGGCATCACTGACTTAGTGGACATGAGTTTGAACAAACTCTGGGCAATGGTGAAGGGCAAAGGGGAGCCTGGCATGCTGCATTCTATGGGGTCGTAAAAAGTCAGACATGACTTGGTGACTGAACAACAATAGACACCAAGGGACAAATGTATTACCTTATATGGCAAAAGATACAATCAAGTTAAAGCTACTGAGAGGAAGAACTTATTCTTATCTTTCTTATGGACCCTAAATGATATCACATATATCCTTATAGAGAGAGGAGAGGGAATTCTGAGACAGACATCCATAAAAAGAGGAAACAAAACCCACCAGACATCAAATCCGAGGATGCTCTAGACCCTTATATAAAATAGTGTAGTATTTGCATTAAATCATTTTGAGATTACTTATAAGAGCTAATACAATATAAAAGCTAGGTATATAGTTGTAATATAAATGCTGAGTAAATAGCTGTAGACCATCCCCATGGAAAAGAAATGCAAAAAAGCAAAATGGCTGTCTGGGGAGGCCTTACAAATAGCTGTGAAGAGAAGAGAAGCAAAAAGCAAAGGAGAAAAGGAAAGATATAAGCATCTGAATGCAGAGTTCCAAAGAATAGCAAAAAGAGATAAGAAAGCCTTCCTCAGCGATCAATGCAAAGAAATAGAGGAAAACAACAGATTAGGAAAGACTAGAGATCTCTTCAAGAAAATTAGAGATACCAAGGGAACATTTCATGCAAAGATGGGCTCGATAAAGGACAGAAATGGTCTGGACCTAACAGAAGCAGAAGATATTAAGAAGAGGTGGCAAGAATACACGAAAGAACTGTACAAACACCATGAAAGAACTGTACAAAAAACATCTTCATGACCCAGATAGTCATGATGATGTGATCACTAATCTAGAGCCAGACATCTTGGAATGTGAAGTCAAGTGGACCCAAGTGGGCCTTAGAAAGCATCACTATGAACAAAGCTAGTGGAGGTGATGGAATTCCAATTGAGGTGTTTCAAATCCTGAAAGATGATGCTGTGAAAGTGCTGTACTCAACATGCCAGCAAATTTGCAAAATTCAGCAGTGGCCACAGGACTGGAAAAGGTCAGTTTTCATTAGTCAAGGCTATGGTTTTTCCTGTGGTCATGTATGGGTGTGAGAGTTGGACTGTGAAGAAGGCTGAGCGCCGAAGAATTGATGCTTTTGAACTGTGGTGTTGGAGAAAACTCTTGAGAGTCCCTTGGGCGGCAAGGAGATCCAACCAGTCCATTTTGAAGGAGATCAACCCTGGGATTTCTTTGGAAGGAATGATGCTAAAGCTGAAACTCCAGTACTTTGGCCACCTCCTGAGAAGAGCTGACTCACTGGAAAAAACTCTGATGCTGGGCGGGATTGGGGGCAGGGGGAGAAGGGGACGACCGAGGATGAGATGGCTGGATGGCATCACTGACTCGATAGACGTGAGTCTGAGTGATCTCCGGGAGTTGGTGATGGACAGGGAGGCCTGGCGTGCTGCGATTCATGGGGTCGCAGAGAGTTGGACATGACTGAGCGACTGAACTGAACTGAACTGAAATAGCTGTAGAGATTTGAAAATGTTGACAATGTGGTGAAAAGTAAAGGGATGCTAGCAGCATGAAGCTGAAAGAGGCAAGGAACAGAGTATTCCTCTTGAGCCTCTGAAAAGTGAACAGACCTGGTAGCGCCTTGATTTAGGTCCCAATGCAACAAATTTTGGATTTCTGGCCTCCTGAACTGGGAGAGGATAAATTTCTGTTGCTTTTAGCCACCACATTTATGGTAATTTGTTACAGCAACCACAGGAAACTAACATACAATCCAATGATACATCCATAAATACAGCAAGTATATTTTCTAAAATGTTGGCTGAGCGATTGCTCAGTGCATGTACTAAAACTGGAACAATACAGAGAAGATTAGCATGGCCCTGCCAAAAGATGACATGTAAATTCATGAAGTGCTCCATATTTTTAATGAATATTAGGATGTTAACATGGAGAAGGCAATGGCACCCCACTCCAGTACTCTTGCCTGGAAAATCCCATGGACAGAGGAGTCTGGTGGGCTGCAGTCCATGGGGTCGTGACTGAGCGATTTCACTTTCACTTTTCACTTTCATGCATTGGAGAAGGAAATGGCAACCTACTCCAGTATTCTTGCCTGGAGAATCCCAGGGACAGAGGAGCCTGTTGGGCTGCCGTCTATGGTGTCACACAGGGTCGGACATGACTGAAGAGACTTAGCAGCAGTCATTTTTAGTCACAAAATGTTTAATTTGGGTACTAAATTGGGTACTTAAATGATCATTCCCAAGAAATACTCAAGACTCCAAACTTAATTTAAAGCTCCTCCCTCCCTCCCTTCCTTAGAGAGGAAGCTCACATGGGAAGGTTTCTAGCTCCCTTGTTCTCACTCACTGTCTTTCTTTCCATCAATTGGCTGGTTCTAGAGCATCTAGATTTCAGGAAGGCATATTAGAAAGAGAGAAGGCCAAGAAAGTTCTCCTTTAATAGCCATCAGTAGTTTTGGCACTGGTATACCCTGGCTTGGCAGGAATTATAAGGCTGATTCTTCTCCTGGACAGTGGTTGGACTTTCTATGGAGTCCCATCACTGACAATGGAATCCCTCACTGCTGCTCTCTTTAAATGCATGTGGTCTCCTCTGCCTGGACGTTGATGACTTCACCCTGACTTTCTGAGGCCCATTCCACTCTCTCAAGAGCCTAGAGCCCCTCCAAGGTAGCTCCAGGTATTCTTTCTCTTCCATGTGGCCCCTCTGGCATCCCCAGGAAGCCTGAATGAATTCTTCCTTCCAACGACTTTCAACAATAGCAAGCTGTTGCTAAGGTAGCCAGACTTCAGGTTTTTCTAGCAGCAATATCTGTGCCTCAGACCGCAATATACAAGGCAATCTCTTTAAAGGGCCCCCTTGAATCCTCTCATTTGGCTTGAGGAGAAATGGAAAAGACATTTCATAGCACTCCAAATCAAATAATATCTACTTAAAAGACAGACAACCAAAACAAAACAGCATGGAAAGGTGGAACAAAACAGTGGGGGACAGTGCGTTTGAAAGCATCGAGAAAAATGAGACAAAAAGCTCTGTTAATTTGAAAAAAGTAGAATCGAAAGATTGTTTTTAACATGGATAAAAGAGAATCATGAAAGTAATAAGAGATGAAAACCCTAAAATGTATCAAAATACAGTAAGACAAATTCTTGGAACTGAGTGATAATTTGACATAGGCCCAATTTGATACACATTTCTCAGCCCCTAATCAATTATATAGAAAATATCTGATTATATTTAGGCTTCCCTGGTGGCTCAGATGGTAAAGAATCCACCTGTGATGTGGGAGACCCAGGTTCAATCCCTGGGTTGGGAAGATCCCCTGGAGGAGGGCATGGCAACCCACTCCAGTATTCTTGCCTGGAGAATCCTATGGACAGAGGAGCCTGGAAGGCTACAGTCCTTGGGGTCGCAAAGAGTAAGACACAACTGAGCGATTAAGCATAGCACACAGCACATAAAAATTAGAATAAATGAATTCAGAATTTTACATATATCAAATTTTGTGAAATTTTCAATAGACAATTAACCAATGCACATGACCTTTTAAAAACAATACATACCTTGCAAAAATCTTAAAGTACTAAAAATATCCTACGTCTAGTCTTTCTTTGCAAAAGAATAAAATTAGTATTTCCAAAAGAAATATTTTTTAAAAAGGATCTGATTAGTTAATAATTGAAAAACAGCCTCATAATACATTGGGCAAAAAAAATATGTGTAATTATAAACTGTTTAGGAAGTAATGGTAATGAGTTATATGTATAATTTGTTGGGGATGGTCAAGGCGATGCTCAAAGGTAATTTTATATTTTAAAAACAAAATTTCAATTAGCTTAAAATGAATTATTTGTTGTTTATTATGTTATCCTAAATTCAAGTATTTGGAGAAAATCCATAGAAATCGAGTCAAGTCAGAAAGAAAATATTAATAGCTTTGAATCTTTGGACTTTGATGCTGAATGAAAAAATACCTATTTTTTATTTATTAAGAAAAAAAAAATTGGGGTTTCCCTGGTCGCTTGGTGGGAAAGAATCCACCTGCGATGCAGGAGACATGGGTTCGATCCCTGATCCGGAAAGATCATATGTGCCACAGGGCAACTTAGCCTGAGAGCCACGACTATTGAATCTGTGCTCCAGAGGCCATGTGCCGCTGCTATTGAGCCCACATGCTGCAACTACTGAAGCCCACATGCCTGTAGTGCCTGTGCGCCATAACAAGAGAAGCCACTGCGAGGAGAAGCCCGTGTACTGCAACTACAGAAAAGCCCCCACAGCAATGAAGACCAGCAGAGCCAAAAATAAATTTAAAAATAAAAAAAATTTTTTAATTGGGTGCTTAATTCATGCTTGGCATTTTTCTATACAAAAAAAAAAGTCACAGGTGTTATCCTCCAGAAATAGGGAATGAAGTCAGTAGGGAATTAAGTCAATAGATAATTAAAATATAGGGGATATCAGGGATTCTCTGATAGTAAGTACAAGAGGCCAAAGGCAGGTAGCTGTACCATCTGTAAGCCATAAGGTGACAGTGAAGGTCTTTTGAAGGAAGGATATGCAAAGTCTTGAGGGTAAAAGGCATTATCCATTAGGGAGAGGGTGTGGTGCACATCCAGGGAAGCATATGGAAGCAGAAAGGACAGAGTGCATTTAAAGAACTGAACACAGTATTGCTGTTGTTCAATTGCTAAGTCATGTCTGAATCTCCTGCAAGCTCATGGAAATGTAGCCCGATCGGTTCCTCTGTCCATGGGATTTCCCAGGCAAGAATACTAAAGTGGGTTACCATTTCCATCTCTAGGTGATCTTCTTGACCCAGGGATCGAACTTGCATCTCCTGCATTGGCAGGCAGATTGTTTACCACTGAGCCACCTGGGAAGCCCCCAAAACAATATTGTTAGAGAGAAAATGATAAAATATGGTCATGGAGAGGTAAGCCTGGACCCTATCTTGGAAAACCTCTAGGAAATGTTAAGGAATTTTAACTTCATCCTAAGAAGGGATGAAAGTAGAGGTGTGACATTTTAGAAATGTGGTAGGATGGGGCGTGTGGCAGGCTGTCCTCTCTTGGGTGAGAGATCCATGTCACGCTAGGAGCAGAGGGGCTCATAAATCTTAGTAAAGCATAGACACGACACAGACACGAGCATGGATGTCTATGCGAGCACAGACATAGACATGAGATGAAGTTAAGCAAGGAAATGAACACTGAAAACCTAAAATTATGTACCCGGGAGCCAGGAAGTGAATACTAACAAATACTGACTCAGTAGAGAACAGAAGATCCAAAAGTGAAGGAAAAAAGTAAAAGCAGCCAGAGAGAAGGGTACAAAGGAAAGATACAAAACTCAGAGGACAGTGGAGATGAAATAATAAAAAATTAACAGAGATGTTATAAATTACCAGAACTGAGGAAAATTGGCAAAGCCTCCATTGTAACCTTAAGGAGAATAATTTCAGTAGAGTTGCACCACAATTCTATTGGGTTTCCTTTAAGGTCAACTGGCAAACTATTTCTTAGAAACTCATCATTCAGTCCTATTATGAAATTTTAATTCTCCAGTCAATTAAAAACACCTATTACACTCCCATTCCCAAGATACCTAGGTAGGCTGAATGCTAAAGCTTAGACATCAGGTTGTGATTCTCTGGAATCACAGAGCAGTAGTTACATAAGGACTTTAAAAAACAACAAGATTAAAGCTTTATGGAAAGCTTCAGTGTAATCCTGTAAGTCAATCATTAATTTGAATAATATTGGAAGCTTTTAATAAAATAATATTAATTTCCTGAACATCATTCCCAGCAGTAACATCACATCAACTTACAACCAAAGCAGTATATGTTAAAAGTGAGAGGCTTCCATCTAAAGTGTGAATTATAGGAATGTATGAAATTGCAGCAAAGAATTTTTAGGGGGTATGATTAGTGAAATATCACTTTCTCTCCACAGATTAGGAAATTTCTTCCCAGTGCTACTGAGTCCTTCCGCTTCCATCAATTTGGTTACCAATCATTTCCCAATATCTATCAATGCCAGTCACTAATATGTTTCTCTGTGGTATTTTAAAAGTAATCTTAAGGATTAAGTGGAATGGAAATGAGTCATCTGCTCTTGCTGGAACAATTGGTCAATTCAAAATATTTAAGTGCCAGTTCTGAGTGTTATTATGAATATCACATTAAATACATCAACTGCCAAAGCTGATTATGTGGATACACTCATAAATGAAGTTAAACTTTGCAGAATTTCAGTAAATTGAAGTTCCAGGATTATATAAGCATCTAATTAACTTTTTAGTCAGTTTATCACTCATAAAGTATTTATTGAGCATCTACTATGTACTAGGTCCTCTTCCAGGCACAGGGAATAGCAGGAACAAAAAAGAAACAACTATATTCTCAATGATTATCACAGAGTTGCTTTCTCTAAGTATTCATTTCTGAAATAAAAATTCATGACACAAGACATTTTGAAGAGGTATTAATGGAGAAGGCAATGACAACCCACTCCAGTACTCTTGCCTGGAAAATCTCATGGACGGAGAAGCCTGGAAGGCTGCAGTCCATGGAATCCCTGAGGGTCAGGATCGCTGAGGTCTGATACGACTGAGCGACTTGACTTTCACTTTTCACTTTCATCCATTGGAGAAGGAAATGGCAACCCACTCCAGTGTTCTTGCCTGGAGAGTCCCAGGGACAGGGGAGCCTGGTGGGCTGCCTTCTCTGGGGTCGCACAGAGTCAGACATGACTGAAGTGACTTAGCAGCAGCAGCATGTGTTCTTTGAAAGCTTTGAAGATGAGTCTGTGATATATTTTGTCCCTTCTTCCCAAATCCATTTAAAATATTTATCATCTTTCTCTGACAGAATGTAAAATAATGTTTCTTTTTTGAAGGCAATGAAAAAGGATTCTGTAATAAAATTTGCTTATTTATTGCTCATGAGAAAGAATTCTAATAACAGAGAGAATTAAAAAAAAAAAAAACAGTATTTAAAAATTTTAATTTTAAATTTGGAATCTGTCAGCCACACACTTGATTTACCAGTCACCTGCATATTAGAAAATTCAGTAATCTCCAGATGTGTCTCAATTACACGAAGAATAAAAACACATCAACCCATGTTTTATACCTTTCTTAGCCCACTCCTAATGCTTTTGTTCTGCTTACATATTTTGAGAATTATTCATCCTTTTGCATATTCATGAGTAGTGTCATATAAAGACATGGCAGAACTGAGAGCTTTTCACATTTTCACTTATTCAGAAAACATTACAACTTATAAATTCAAACAACATGCATAATGATAAGTGCATATACTTCTTTGCTTTTCTTCCTTAAATTCAGCACCTATTTCATTACATTTCCCACCATTTCATGACTCTGTTGCTGGCCAGCTCATATCTTTTGTTGTGATTTGCTGCTGAAAAGTTTTTACACTCTATGTAAGTTGATGCCCATCATTTTTTCTACTTTGATGAAATTTGGGAGCTTTGAAATTAGGATATATTGACATTTCCAGTGAGTCTCATATATACTTAAACTGCTCTTTTCTTAGAGGTTTCTCATAATATATTGTTGAATAAGTTGAGGAAGTGATCTCACGTATTGTGTTGTTTTTGTTTTATTTTGTTATTGTTAACTAGTATCAAATGTATTCCCTTTTTTAGGAATCTACTTGCAATTTATGTTTCTTGTTTTTCAGACTAATGTAATTAATCAATCATTTGATAACTCAACAAATGTGTATTTAACACGGCTTTGTAGGAGGCAGTTTTCCAGGTGCCAAGATTATAACTGTGAACAAAATATAAATTCCTGCCCTCATAGAGATATTACATCCTCCTAATATTAAACAACTTTTTTAAAAGAAATATATTCCACTTCCGTGGTGGCTCAGATGGTAAAGAACCTGCCTGCAATGTGGGAGACCCAGGTTCAATTCCTGGGCTGGGGAGATCCCCTGGAAAATGGAATAGCTACTCATTCCAGTATTCTTGCCTGTAGAATTCCATGGAGAGAGGAGCCTGGCAGGCTATAGTCCATGTGGTCACAAACAGTTGGACATGACTGAGCAACTAACACTTTCATATTCATTACTCTCTTTTATTCAACCTCTCCTGAGTAGTTTTGGTACATTAAGAGCACAGTTTTCCTTCAAAATATACTTTTAAATCACAATAATTTAAAATATATTTCATCTTTCTTGTATTTTATGTTTCTAAGGCTCCTTTCTAACTTTTTCTCTACAACACCTTGTCTTATAAATGTCTTTTCTTATATCTAAATTATTTGGTAAAATAATTGGTGTAAATAGCTAAATGTGCCATAGTTTTACCATCAAAAATATGAATATCAGTGTTTTTTAAAACTCAACATTGTACCTTTTGGTTTGATATAATTTAGGTTAATAATTTTGTGACTGAGATTGGAAATTGTCCCTGACATACATTCCACCCCCTCCTTCATAGTTGAAGTTTGTCCTTTTGGAATTCTTTTTCACTGACTGGGCCATAAATTAGGGGTGGTGGTGGAGGTTTAGTTACTAAGTCACGTCCCACTCTTGAGACCCCCATGGACTATAGCCTGCAAGGCTCCTCTGTCCATGGGATCTTCCAGGCAAGAATACTGGAGTGGGTTGCCATTTCCTTCTTCAATAATAAAGAGACTGGAGCTTAATCAGTCACATGTGACCATAACATGGAAGCCTCATAGTGACTATGGCCTGGCAAGAAGAAAGAAGGCATTTCGATCCCCAATGATTATGCAGGCATCATGCCAACCCTGTACAGGTAACACCAAGATTCTGTTTGCCTGAGACAGAAAACCCCCATGTTGCTTATGACATTGTCACTTGTAGATTTCTATCAGTTTCAGACAAATCTAATCCTACGTGATGCATAGTCCATAACTTATTTTCATAAATTTAACAATCTTTTCTAGATCCGATATAATTATGGTCACCCAGATTATTTACTGGAAATGATGAAACTTTCAGCTCTGACTGTGACTGACCACAGCATGATTCCCCAGTCCAACACTTGGAGATTTTTTCTGAAAAATGAAAGCACAATCTTTTTCTGACATCATTTTTGCATAATCACAGATACCTAGAGAAAAAAACAAATGAACCATGTCCAAAACAGCAAGTGACTGGTGATAATAAAAGTACATGCTTGCTGAGTTATCAAATAATTGATTACATTAGAATAAAAGATAAGAAATATTTCAATTTATGAATTACAAGTAGATTCCTACCAAAGGGAATAATAATATTTTGAAAGTGATACAACAGACAAATATGTTAGCTCAGGCAGCTAACACCAACCAGGCAGAAAAAAGGCACTACTTGAGTGTTTGATTAAGAAAGATGCATTAAGTTGACCTTAAATTTACTTTTTTAATCAAATAGGATATTGAAAAAAATCCACTCTATAAAATTACAGTAAAAGGTGTGACTTGTTTTCTATAACTGATTTAATGTAATTGTTGCTATTTTATCACTTTCTTTAGAGTTAAATTTTGCCCGCCCCCATTTTTCTGGGAAATTAGAATTTGCATATTCCCCACTCTTTCTTTTTTCCTCCCTCTGCTTGATGCTATCTTATGCATGAAATTGTACAAGGGGTTCACCTTCATTTTCTTTTTCTTTTTTTTAAAATGTTTTATTTTGTATTGAGATATAGCCGATTAACAATATTGTGATCTTTTCAGGTGAACAGTGAAAGGACTCAGCCACACAGACACATGTCCATTCTCCACCAAACCACCTTCGTTTTCTAACCAAGATCTTGTACATTAAATACCAGATCCACCATATTTTATGCAAATGTCACATGGTGCTGATTATTCTTCCAAATTCCAATGATTCACAACCACTGCCGAGCTGCTCAAGAGCGTTTTTAATCCAGAGTGGTTAACATGACTTGAACAGTGACATTATTTAACTGGTAACACTGTAGGTTTACAAGCAAAAGCAAGCCTTACACCAGAGACATCAAGTCGGCAAAAAAATAAATAAAAGAGAATGAAACCTCAAATTTTAAAAGCTGATGTGAAAAGTGTCTTATTTAATTCAAATAAACTACTATGAAATAATCCTTTAAAACATGTAAATGAAGAGCTAAGCATCTAAAAGTGACGATAACATCTAGTTGAGAGAGAGAGTTTATATTCTTTTGGATGGTGGGATTAAATAACACGAAGACTCCAAATACACCTACATATAAAGAGTTTGGTTCCCAAAACAATTTTTAAATATTTATACCATCTCTAAGGGAATGGCTGGAATATGAACAAAGTACCCTGTTTAAAAGAGTTTCAAAGAGCATACCTATTGTTGCAATTAATTTACTTCCTGACAGGCTGGAAGAAATTGCAGATCTATGTAGAAGTTTATGGTACTTGCTAAGTTTAGATAAGAACTTATATTAACATTTGTGATTATCAATAATAATAAAACAGTTCAAAAGATTCATACAAGAGAAAAACAAAATGCTTTTAGTTTGGATACAACTGGACAAAAGTACAACTCAAACTTGTTTTTTAACAAGACGACATAGAAGTTCAAGTTACATACTAAATCTTTATTTCCACTCAAAAGTTTAGCAGGTTTTAATAGACTGCTAAGCCAGCATAGCGAGTGTCATACTCTGATACCACATTAACAATGCAAACAGAAACTTGTTTATTCCATAAGTGCAAAGCATTAAAATTTTATTGACTTATAGTTTTTACTACTTTAATTAATTTTTTAATGGGCACAGTGTTTACAGAGACAGCACAGAAGTGCTTATTGATAGTATGGTATTGTGAAGAGTGATTAGTCAGACTGTCCTGGGTTCAAGCCCAGGTCTTTGCCATCTGTATAATTTCAAGCAAATTGCTCACTTCCACTTGCCTCAATTTTTAAAATGAGAAAAATAATATTTCCTTTATAAACTCATGTGAGGAGGAGCATGTAAGGCTCAGAGTCTTAAATGAGCTGCTGCTGCTGCATGAGAAGCAGACACAAAAAGTCATTCTGGCCTCATTTACCCTCACTTGCTTACTTTCTTTTACATCTTTGAATAGCAGTCCATGGAAAAAAACTACAGACACACATTTCTGGATGAATTGTTAACGTCTTCCTTCTCTTTATCCACCAGTGTTCTTGATACACTGAAAGGAAATTTAAGGAATTGGAAAAATCCTGTTTTCCATGTCAAAAGCTATGACATCATCTTACTTGCAACATGTCTTAATCTTCTGCAGGTGGGATGAATTCTTGGGCCAACTAGAGTAAATGTCATAGACTTGAAAAGCTAGAGAAGAATGGGTATTTGAATTTTCTAAAGTATTATCTCCATCATTACAGTGGAAAAGGAAGAGCAGAGTGATTGAGCTAGAAGGACAGGAGGTAACATGGCTATGCTTCTGAAAGAATACCAGTCAAACAATGGAGAGGAAATGGTGTTATCTGGATACAAAGCCAAGCAGACCTTGCCAGACACAGACATGGTGAATCAGTCCCTTATCAGGTTTGTCAGTCTCAGCTGCCCACCGAGCTTTAGAGTTTAGCTACATCTACTCCTCCTACAGTAACAATGAAAAATCTATAAGGAGAAGCTATTTAACCATTAGAGAGGCTCCCAGGGATGTGACCATGAGTAATCTCCTTTAATTTGTCAGTTTCCTCCCAATACATTGGAAGGGTATCTCCATGTAGGCTGTATGTTTTTATTTTTAAAAATGAACTCCTGTCAATGCAGGAGATGCAGAAGGTGCAGGTTTCATCCCTGGGTCAGGAAGATTCCCTGGAGGAGGAAATGGCAACCCACTCCAGTATTCTTGCCTGGAAAATCCCATGGAGAGAAGAGACTGCCGTGCTACAGTCCGCGGGGTCGCAAAGAGTCGGACACGACTGAGCCACTAAGCACAGCACAGCTCAAGTTCTCTATTACTATCAGTTTTACCACCATTTATGGAGACGTGACATCCAGTTAAAAACAGCAGCCACACTGATTGAGCCCCGGATGGCCCCATAGGATTGATAGGAGACTCATTTGTACCAATATTTTCTGATTCTGTTCAGGGATGATCAAAGATGTATAAATTCAATTTAGAAAATTTCAATCTCTAATCACACATTCAAACTTCAAAAAACAAATTAGTTCATTTTCAATTAATTAAACCATGAAATCATGAAAAATATTAATCTTGTCAGTTAACACAGTTAATCAGCAGTTAACACCCTTCAAGAAGCTAATTTTTGGCTTCCATGTGTCTTCTCTTATACACATAGCATTAATCTCTACCCTGCTGTTCTAAATATTAATGCTCATATTTAAAGGTAGAGGCACATACATCTTAAAATGTATTTTAAAATTTAAATTGTGAAATCAAGGTTTTAAAAGATTATATTATGTCACAGTAACATGTTTATTTTGCCCGTGGGGCACTTTTAATATGATACTAGAATGGCCCTAGTAGTAAAGAACCCGCCTGCCCTCTCTGGTGGCTCAGCAGTAAAGATTCTGGCTGCCGATGCAGGAGACTCAGGAGACACAGGTTCGATCCCTGGGTTGGGAAGATCCCCTGGAAGAGGGCATGGCGACCCATTTCAGTGTTCTTGCCTGGAGAATCCCATGGACAAAGGAGCCTGGCAGGCTATAGTCCATAGGGTCACAGTCAGATACAACTGAAGTGATTTAGCATGCATGCAAGAATATTTAGTGTTTGAGCAAGACAAGTCGTCTAAGGATTGCTAATACTGTCTTCAAGCTTCCTAGAGAGCATAAGTCTTTAGCCTCCCTTTTCAGATGAAATGACAGCTTGTTAAGTATTATTCTTAGAGCAATGACTCCTCTTGGCTCACTTTACGATCCTAGCTCTCGAGAGATAAAGATGCATCTTACCTTAGCCTGGCTTCTCTGGTGGCTCAGAGGTTAAAGCGTCTGCCCACAATGCGGGAGGTGTGGGTTCGATTCCTGGGTCAGGAAGATCCCCTGGAGAAGGAAATGGCAATCTGACTGAGCGACTTCACTTTCACTTTCACTTTCTTACCTTAGCATACACTGGGTCATACTTTTACCAGATCACAAAGCCCAGGTAAGACCCATATGTCTGCCACTGTGTGACCTCCCACCTAAAGAAACAGCTATCACCCCTTCCACCCTCAGTGTGCTTCCTCTGAGGGAATAAAAGGAAGGTGAGATGGTAAGGGTGCTGAACGCTTTTTTTTTTTAATAATATATTTTATTTGTTATCTGTTTATTTACGGCTGCACTGGGTATTTGTCGCTGTGCGCAGGCATTGTCTAGGTGTGGTGAACCGGGGCTATGCTCTAGCTGCAGTACACAGGCTTCTCATTACAGTGGCTTCTCTTGTGAGCATGGACTCTGAGACTCATGGGCTTCACTAGCTGTGGTGCATGGGCTTGGTTGCTCCACTGCAAGTGGGGTCTTCCCAAACCAGGGATCAAACTGGTGTCCCTTGGTCCCTTGCATTGCAAGGTGGATTCTTAACCAATGGACTGCCAGAGAGGCCCCATGCTGAACGTTTTGAATGGGCAAGTGATCGCCAACAAGTTATTGTTGTTGTTGCTGTTCAGTCGCTTAGTCATATCCAGCTCTTTGAGAGCCCATGGACTGCAGCACACCAGGCTTCCCTGTCCTTCACTGTCTCTTGGAGTTTGCTCAGACTTATGTCAATTGAGTCCATGATGCCATCCAACGATATCCTCTGTCATTCCCTTCTCCTCCTGCCTTCAATCTTTCCCAGAAACAGAGTCTTTTCCAATGAGTTGGCTCTTCACATCAAGTGGCTGAAGTATTGGAGCTTCAGCTTCAGTACTAGTCCTTCCAATGAATATTCAGGGTTGATTTCCTCTAGGATTGACTGGTTTGAACTCCTTGCTGTCCAACGGACTCTCAAGAGTCTTCTCCATCACCACAGTTTGAAAGCATCAGTTCTTTCACTCTCAGCCTTCTTTACAGTCCTACTTTCACATTTGTACAAAACTACTGGAAAAACCATAGCTTAGACTATACAGACCTTTGTCGGCAAAGTGATGTCTCTGCTTTTTAATATGCTGTCTAGGTTTGTCATAGCTTTCCTTCCAAGTAGTCAGTGTCTTTTAATTTATTATGACTGCAGTCACCATCTGCGGTGATTTTGGATCACAAGAAAATATTATCTGTCATTGTTTCCACTTTTTCTCCATCTATTTGTCATGAAATGATAGAGGAAGAAAATGTTCTAATGTAACATATGAGAAAGGAGAATTTATATTGACTGTGTAAAGTCTTGTCTAGGGCAAAGGTGGTAAGGGATTGAAGCAGGACAGTGACTGTAGAAATAGAAAATAAAAGGAATAGCCTGATTTATTAAATGTTTAAGGAAGAAATTCTGAAGGAGATCAGCCCTGGGATTTCTTTGGAAGGAATGATGCTAAAGCTGAAACTCTAGTACTTTGGCCACCTCATGAGAAGAGTTGACTCATTGGAAAAGACTCTGATGCTGGGAGGGATTGGGGGCAGGAGGAGAAGGGGACAACAGAGGATGAGGTGGCTGGATGGCATCACTGACTCGATGGATGTGAGTCTGAGTCAACTCCGGGAGTTGGTGATGGACAGGGAGGCCTGGCGTGCTGCGATTCATGGGGTCGCAAAGAGTTGAACATGATTGAGCAACTGAACTGAATTGAACTGAACTGAACTAAGGAAGAAGTTGACAGGACTTTGTTATTACTTGGATGTGTGCAGTGGTGGGAGGAGTCATGCAGTATTACTCACAATACTTCTGACACCATTAGTGGGGGAGTTTTTCCCCAACACCATTCAACTCTTCAACTCTCTGAACACCAATGGGGTGTCCTATAACTTAACCTGGAGTTGGTGCAGACCACACAGGTTAAAGGCTCAGTCCCACAAGACTGTCACCCCACTACAGACACCTGTTACAAATCCTCCCCTTCTTCTAACAAACAAATTATCAATCAAGGGTTGCCACAACACCCTCCCAACATTTGATGATTTGCTCACAGAATTTCAGAGACGTTTACTTACTATTATATGTTGATTATAAAGGATACAATTCAAAACAGGCAAGGCATGGGGCAAGTTCACAGAGCTTTCAAGTTCTCTGGGTACACTGCACCCTCTCAGCACCAAGATATGTTCACCAAACTGAAAATGCTCTGAATCCAGTTATTTAGGGCTTTTATCATGGCATCTGGTCCCATCACTTCATGGCAAATAGAGGGGGAAACAGTGGAAACTCTGTCAGACTTTATTTTGGGGGGCTCCAAAATCACTGCAGATGGTGACTGCAGCCATGAAATTAAAAGACGCTTACTCCTTGGAAGGAAAGTTATGACCAACCTGGATAGCATATTGAAAAGCAGAGACATTACTTTGCCAACAAAGAGCCGTCTAGTCAAGGCTATGGTTTTTCCAGTGGTCATGTATGGATGTGAGAGTTGGACTGTGAAGAATGCTGAGCGCCGAAGAATTGATGCTTTTGAACTGTGGTGTTGGAGAAGACTCTTGAGAGTCCCTGGGACTGCAAGGAAATCCAACCAGTCTATTCTAAAGGAGATCAACCCTGGGTGTTCTTTGGAAGGAATGATGCTAAAGCTGAAACTCCAGTATTTTGGCCACCTCATGAGAAGAGTTGACTCATTGGAAAAGACTCTGATGCTGGGAGGGATTGGGGGCAGGAGGAGAAGGGGACAACCAAGGATGAGATGGCTGGATGGCATCCCGGAGTGAACTCCGGGAGTTGGTGATGGACAGGGAGGCCTGGCGTGCTGCGATTCATGGGGTCACAAAGAGTTGGACACGACTGAGCGACTGAACTGAGAACTGAACTGATGGAAGTTCTATTATGTAGGAAAAATGGATTAAATCACTGGTGGTAGGTAATTGATTTGATCTCTAAATCTTATCCTTTCCCCAGACGTTGGAGAAGAAACATGGATGCTGAAAGTTCCAATACCCTGGTCATGTGGTTGGTTCCCCCAGCAGCCAGCCCCATTCCTGATGCTATCCAGTGGTCCACTAAGAGTTACTGAACTAGCTTAAACTCAGATATGGATAAAAGGAGCTTATTATGAATAACAAAGATGTCCCTCTCACCCCTCTCAGTAAATTTCAAGAGTTTTAAGAGTCGGACATGACTGAGTGACTGAAGAACAACAAAAGAGCTCTGTACCAGGAACCAGGGGGGAAAGCCAAATAGGTTCATATTATCCCACAGTATCACAGGGTATGGTTGTTTAGCTATTTTCCTCCCCAGGTTGTACATTAGGAAGAGGAGCTATGATTTAAATCTATAATAACTGCAAATTTATATATCTATAGTCACATTTATATTGAAATCCCAGCATAACCTTGGTTGTACAAAGACAGCTCTAGACATAGTTGTGGTCAAGCACTTCTTTTTGTCAACTACTTACTATTAACTTAAGACATAATATCTAAACATGAACATGAATATGCCCTTTTCAAAACAACTTCAAGGGGTTCTATTGTGGAGTCGCAGAATTTCAGGGTAGGAAAATTTGTTACAAGACCTAATTATTTGGGACACTCTGCAATTTAAGCTCTATCTATTATTTTATGAGACCAATAGCCTAGAGAGCAAGGGCCACTTGCTTTGACAAATTTATCTTCAATTCCTGGTTCTGAGAAGTAAGATTTTGAGAAGAAGCTGGGAACAAAAATATGTGACTACTGTTTTCATAGCCCCCTGTGATTTCAAGTTCACTTTCCTACTTCGTCAAACAACTGTCAGACAAGGTTATCTTTTCCCTCCTCATTTCAATGTCTCTCACGCTTCCTGATATTAGAATCATGCTAAAATGAAATTAGCCACTGTTTGTTCTCCTGTTGCCTAGCTTGTTCTACAGGGAAGAATAATATACCCTACAAGGAATATACACTGAAATGAATGGGTGAAGTGTGACTATATGAGTCACATGGGGAATAAAACCGCTCTCTCAGAAATAGTAAGAATTACTGCTATACTGTTCACAAACTAGAAACTTACAGATTATTTTCTGAAATTTCATTTTTAATATTTAGAACATTCAGTATGAGGATGATATAGTATTTTAAAGCGCTAAATCCAGAGGTAGTGTTGGTGTAGTTTAAATAAACTATTCAACAAAACATAATTTATCAACTCTGTATGGGTCAAACCAAAATTTCCTTTCCTCTTCTAGAAATTGAGTTACCTTATTAGAAAATGATTGCTTAGAACATTCCTCAAGTATCCAAAGACATCTATAAGTATTAAGAGTTACATGGACTTATTCAACCTAGAAAACATGTATACACACACAAACACACACTATATATATATATATATATATATATATATATATGTATACACACACCCATGTCATGACAGATTTATAGCCTTTACCATTTGGAGCAAGGAAAAGAAGGAAAAGCCTTTACACATGGAAACAAAAAGAAAATGACAAGTCATTCTTGGTATTTGATAAGCTAACCATAGATTTCTGACATAAATACATGATTATAAATGCAAGGTATCTTTCTAATGCATCATACCAAATAAGCCATAAATTCTGAAACATGAGATCAACCAGTGACTAAGGTCTGGATAAAAATCCTGACTGAATACACAGGATGAAAGCCAAAGAACAGACTCCTATGGATAAATAACAGTTAAACATCACACATTTAAGTTAATGTTTTACTTTACTTATTTTCCAAAATATTGTATTAATTCAATGAATATGTGAAGATCCTCTTTGTGTGTGTGTGTGTGTGTGTGTGCACATGCGCACACGCGCTCAGTCATGTGCGACTCTGCTACTCCCTGGACTGCAGCCTGCCAGGCTCCTCTGTCCGTGGGATTTTCCAAGCAAGAACACTGGAGCTGGTTGTCATTTCCTGCTCCAGGGAATCTTTTCAACCCATGGACTGAACCCACGTCTCTTGCATCTCCTGTACTGGGAGGAGGATTCTTTACCACTGTGCCACCTGGGAAGCCCTTTTGTATGCTGGAATCATTATTCTGTTTGTAGCAAATTCAGGGTTATCAATAGGTGCTAAAAAGTAATATCTTCCCTAAGAGATTTTACTTCACTCACTGCTGACCCTGTGCTCTTTTCTGTTGTTTTTGAAATTGATAAATGTTTACCACATTCAGTAACATTTTCCAGACTTCCAGATAGATGAATTCATAGCATACACATTCACTTCCTCTGGAAAACACAATTTGAGCTTTTGTTTCCAGAGAATACAGGCTAAGTTTATTTTTAAGGAGAATTAATGAAATAAAATGATTGCTTCACCTAGGAGCCTAGCCTCAAAGCCATGGATAATCTAGAGAGCTTCAGTGACCTATGTCTTTTCCCCCAGGGGTCTGTTCCAGTTAAAATGAATCTACTCTCCTGTAAAGTTCTCTTTATCCAGCCACCACCAACTTAATGAGAATTCCACTACCTGCTCTAGCCTCATCAAACAGGCATTCAGGACAAATCCTTCCATGTTAGCTGCCTTAAATGTTGACTTTGTAATGACTTTTTGTACAAATATTTTTAAACAATAGTCTTATTTCTTTTACCTGTTCTACTATAGTTACTGGAAAAAAGAAAAAATTATTTTAGGAATGTAATTTTCTGGTTTCCTTGTATTGTTCTCTGTGGGTATCTGTGTGGGTATCTATGTTTTGTTCATCTGCCTTGTCCTCACTTGAGGGCAAGAATCAAATTTATAGTCCTATATAGCCCTGTAACTAAAATACTTTTAAAATCATAACTCATTTTGTTTACTAGTCCTCTGGAGATTATATAGATTTATTTAAATATGCTTATATCACACCCATCTGCTGATATTAACATGGACATTAGTGATTTTGTCATGTGCCAAATAGTTATTTAATTAAGGCTTCCAAAGACTGACACTCAGAATTGGAATTCTCTAAATTTGAGTCTACAGAGTTTGTTGGTGAATATGTGTGTATACATATATATATATATATACATATAATATTCTGGATATATACTAACTAGTGTCAAAGGCTCAACAGAAGAACCTTGTTAACGTTAATGCTAATTCAGTTATTCAATGTTACATTAAGTAACTTGATTACTGTATCTAGTCCTGAAGAGGCTACTTGATCGCTCTCAGCCCTGATTTCTACAACAACTTTTCCAAAGTCACAGAGCCAAGGATAACTTAGAAGTGGACTTGAGTTTGTATGTCTAGAAAGCTTGTGCTTTTCACATTGGGCAGAATTACATTTTGTTCTCCCACCTTCACCTATGACCAGTTTTTCTGTATTTTAAACATAAGTGAACATCAGCATAATCCATCAAGTCACCCATGTCATAAATCAGGAAGCCCTCTGAGGCTGCTCCGTCTTCCTCAGAGACCATTTATAATTAGTCCCAAAGATCAGGAGAGTTGACTTCTTTAATATCCCTGGTACTTCGACTCTTTTTTTCTACTTCTACTGTCTTAGATAAATTCCTTATTTAAATTAACATTCTCCTCTTTCTCTCACCTACTCCCCTCTATTGAATCCACTTATCAACAAATTATCTACATGGCAAAATTAACTTCCCATACATACACATATGCATGAACACACACACACCAACACACACACACACATACCATCACCACCATAAAATTCAAGATAAAATTCAATTTCCTTGGTATGCCAAGTAGGGTTCTCTATGACCCAATCACTGCCTAACTCCCTGTGGGTTTTGCTGACATATCACACCTTTTATTTTATTCCTCAATTGTATTAAATCATGCATTTCCCCCAAATATGTCAAGGGTTTTTATGTTTCTGCAACTGTGTTCAGCAGCTCTAATTATCTGAATATGCTTTGCTTCCCCCAACCTCTTCAGGTCAAGCAGTGCTTCTTCTGTGAGGCTTTCTGAGTCTCCCTTTTGGGAAGACTGTGGAACATTAATCTCACCCAAAATTCATTGGCTTAAATTAGCATAATCTCATTGCTTTATTTTATATGGCTTCAGGATAATGTATTTCACAACTCCAGCCAAAGTTAATTTCCATGTTATTTTACAAGACTAGCATCTTTTACAAGGCTTTACTTTCTTAAATGGCAAAAAAATCTCTGACATTCATTTTTGTAGTGGTAATATATGTAACTCTTACATGGTAGGTATGACCACGTTATTTCTATAATAGGCACTGTCATTTAGTAACTAGAATCATATTTGTCTTTGATATATAGTAGACTGTCATGTAGAAGACTCAATCATAGTTCAATTGTCATAGAACAGGAACTTAAATGTTCTCATAGTAAATCGGTATTTGAATAGCAGTACTTACATGATAATTTACTCAAAGTTGTGAATTAAACATTTTTCAACATAATGAAATTTCACCATGCTCCTATCATAGTTAGTGCTTCCTTATAGTGACTTTATCCAGTGTTTTCAGATTCTTAAGATTGTTTATGGTAAATTTATCATTTTTCAGATGGCTCTGTCCTTAAAAAGATCATCATCCATGTCATACTATTTTCTGCTTTCATGAAATTATATTACTAAATCAGATTGCTTCATGTTTGCGTCAATGTGTTCTTGATAGCTTTACTAAAGTAAAGTTGATATATTGAAAATGACACATATTTAATATATGCAGTTTGATGATTTTACAAATAAGTATACAATCATGATATCATCACCACAATCAAGTTAATAAACACGTCTATCACCTCCCAAAGTTCCTTGTGTCTTTGTTTTCATGAGGTAAGAACATAAAGTGAGATCTGAACATGATGGTACTCTAAACAAACTTTGACTGAACAGTATTGTGTTGTTACCTACTGTGGGGAGCCACGTTAGGCATTACTGACAAAATGGAGGCACGGCCCCAACCCCCTCTCCTCATCTCACTGGCACGGTTCTGGAATGAAGGAGTTAGGCCTTGTGATTCTGACTTGTTCTTTCCTTTCTTTGGCTGAGTTGGCTGGAAAGAATGTTAAGGTGCTTGAGAGAAGCATGAGAAAGCACAAAGCCTTCTGCAGTTGTGCCCAGAAAATAATCTATAAAATAACCATTGACATTTGTGCAAGGATCTTTGCAAAGAATGTCCCGGGATGAGCATGTAGGCCACAGCTTGAGGCCAAGGGAAGGATTATTATGTGAGACCCGTTTGTGAGGGGAATGTTTATGGCAAAAGAAGTTTGCTGAGTTTAAGGTTTAGGATTAATTAAGAATAGCTAGAAGCAAAGAAATGGTATGGACGTAACAGAAGCAGGAGATATTAAGAAGAGGTGGCAAAAATACACAGAACTGTACAAAAGAGATATTCACAACCAAGATAATCACGATGGTGTAATCACTCACCTACTGAGTACATCAAGGCTTATTGTCACCCTGCTTATTTAACTTATATGCAGAGTACATCATGAGAAACGCTGGGCTGGAAGAAGCACAAGCTGGAATCAAGATTGCCGGGAGAAATATCAATAACCTCAGATATGCAGATGACACCACCCTTATGGCAGAAAGTGAAGAGGAACTAAAAAGCCTCTTGATGAAAGTGAAAGAGAGTGAAAAAGTTGGCCTAAAGCTCAAGATTCAGAAAACGAAGATCATGGCATCTGGTCCCATCACTTCATGGGAAATAGATGGCAAAACAGTGGAAACACTGTCAAGACTTTATTTTGGGGTGGCTCCAAAATCACGGCAGATGGTGATTGCAGCCATGAAATTAAAAGACTCTTACTCCTTGGAAGAAAAGTTATGACCAACCTAGATAGCATTTTGAAAAGCAGAGACATTACTTTGTCAACAAAGGTCCTTCTAGTCAAGGCTATGGTTTTCTCAGTAGTCATGTATGGATGTGAGAGCTGGACTATAAAGAAAGCAGGGCGCTGAAGAATTGATGCTTTTGAACTGTGGTGTTGGACAAGACTCTTAAGATCCAACTAGTCCATCCCAAAGATGATCAGTCCTGGGTGTTCACTGGAAGGACTGAGGTTGAAGCTGAAACTCCGATACTTTGGCCACCTGATGCAAAGAGCTGATTCATTTGAAAAGACCCTGATGCTGGGAAAGATTGAGGGGAGAAGGGGACGACAGAGGATGAGATGGTTGGATGGCATCACTGACTCAAAGGACATGTGTTTGGGTAAACTCTGGGAGTTGGTGATGGACAGGGAGCCCTGGCCTGCTGCAGTTCATGGGGTCGCAAAGAGTTGGAGACGACTGAGTGACTGAACTGAACATAAAACATAAAATGTGGTATGGGAAAGTACAAATGTTAAGGGCATTAAACTTAAGCTATTATCAGCTTAGACTGTAATAGGTAAAAATTTTTATATCTAAGGCTTAGGGGAACCAAAAAAGAGCTATAGTAAATAAACAAAAGCAAAGGAAAAGAAATACACCTCTACCACTGAAAAAGACATCAAACCACAAAGGAAGAGAGCAAGAGAAGAACAAAAGAACAGAAAAGAACTATAAAAATAGAAAAAAATTAACAAAATGGAAACAAGTACAGATTTTCAACAATTACTTTTAATGTAGAGAATGGGGCTTACCTGGTAACTCAGTGGTAAAGAATCTGCCTGTCAAGTGAGAGACATCGCTTCAATTCCTGGGTCAGAAAGATCCCCTAGAGAAAGAAATGGCAACCTACTACAGCATTTTGCCTGGGAAACCCTACGGACAGAGAAGTCTGGTGGGCTATAGTCTATGGGGTCACGAGGAGTCAGACATGACTTAGTGGCTAAACAACAACTATACATATTTTTATTTTATATATATATATATGTATATATATATATAGAGAGAGAGAGAGAGAGACTTTCTCGATAGGCAACTGTTCAACTCTATCGACAAATTCCTAGCATTGCATTCCATATAATATATATGCATATAATATAATATATAATATAATATATATATATAATAAAACTGACATGGAATAGGTTAAAATTATAACTTCTGGCTGGTTTTGAGTCAACGGATTATGGTTAACAGAACATAAAGGGAAAATTTAGTTATAACTAGCAATACCATTATGAAATATGTTTCACACCATTATGAAACCATCATTTGCACATACATTAAAATATCTACCACATGCCAGACCTAGGAGCTTAGAGGAAATTTCCAAGGTAAATAGTCTTGCTTAGTAACTGCTACAGTCCTTCTCTTCTGAGAACAGCACATATTTTGAAATGACAGAATGTAGTTAATTATAAAGTCCCCTGATAGAATTTATGCATCATCTGCTAAAAGGTAAGAGCACAGTCCCTTTATCACAACTCAGCCTGTGATGCAATGTAATGCTAGAAATTTGTTGATAGAGTTGAACAGTTGCCTATCCAGAAAGTCTATAACTATGATCTTGGCAACATATTCTATAAGAAAGCTATCAGTTTTACCTCACAATCAATTTTGCCTTCAGGGCTCTAGAACTCTATTTTTAATCCCATTTTTGTTTCATCTGCATAACAATTGAGCTGCGGCCACCAAATCAGCCTGATGCAATTCGTACCACTTTTCTCGTCAGTCAGTCATTCCCCATTTTCATCCAACAGCTTTCTAAGAAACTATATTCTTTGGAAGGCAAGTACAGTGACTCTTCTTTGTTTTAAAACCCCCTTCTGAAAGTTATCTGAGTTTTTCATTTCTTCCTACCTTACTGCTTCCCTGTGTGTGTACGTACGTGGGGGGACTGTACATTTCTGAGCATAGTCAAGACCACTGCTATGCTAGTGTCTCCTATGAGTATGTCTCACTCAGAGAGCTGTGATATCAGAAATACCATCAAAACCAGAGTATAGAAGATATCCATCAACTGAGTTTAACCATAGGCTGGCCTGCTGTTTTATTCTCTTCTTAGGAGAAAAGAAAGTATAAGCATAATATTTCCACAGGATTTGCATGCTAGTTCTTCCAACATCTCTAAATAAACGGTTTTTCTGCCTGCTGTGTGTGCTGTGCTTACTTGCTCAGTCACGTCCAACTCTTTGTGACCACATGGTCTGTAGCTCACCAGGCTCCTCTGCCCATGGGGATTCCCCAGGCAAGACTGTTGGAGTTGGTTGCCATTCCCTTCTCCAGGGGAGCTTTCCAACTGAGGAATCAAACCCAGGTCTCCCATATTACAGGTGGATTCTTTACCATCTGAGCCACCAAGAAAGCCCCCCCATATGGCCTCACCCCCCACCGGCTGCTAGCAGAGGGGATTGATTCAAACTGCCCAGTATCAGACTCCATCACTACATACAGTCTTTCCTGGGTAGCTCCCCATGGAGGTATTCAATATTACAAACCTCTCATCTTTTATAATCAACATATGCTTTTTCTTTGTAATAAGGAGAATCTACCCCCCAACTCTCAGGTGGCACAGTGGTAAAGAATCCACCTTCCAATGCAGGAGATGAAAGTTTGATCCCTGAGTCAGGAAGATCCCCTGGAGAAGGAAATGGACACCCACATCAGTCTTGCCTGGAAAATTCCATGGACAGAGGAGTCTGGTGGACTACCATCTAGGGATCACAAAGAGTCAGATGCGACTGAGCACGCACCCACCACCACCACAAGAGAATACTTGCTTTGAAATATGCAAGAACTGGGTTTAAATCTCCAGTTTGTGCTGAAAATTATTATCATGGAAAACTTAACACTAACTTCAAGTTCCTTCAAGGACTAAATGACAGAATGTATCAAACATAGCAATATAGGAAATGTTTTATGGTTGTCTATGAAATGTCTTTTCCTTAAAATAATATGAGGGAATTCTTGAATTATTTTGTGCAAAAGTCAGAAAACACAAAGGTAAATGAGTTTCTCTCAGTAAGACCGAAAGATTCCCTGAATCTTAAGCAATACGAAGCAATTACAAAAGACGCAGCAAGAACCCCTTGCAGGGCCCTGCAGTCAGTGAGGCTAAATATGGTATGTAGCCAGAATCAGATGTAACAGCTGAAGAAACTGACTCTGGAGTTAGGCCACCACTTATAGCTCTTTGTTGGGCAAAGATCTTCACCTCTCATGTACTCTAGTTTCCTCATCTCTGAAATAGTTTCTGCTTCGTAGGTTTATTAAGAAGGCTTAGAGTTGATACATGGAGAAGGCAATGGCACCCCACTCCAGTACTCTTGCCTGGAAAATCCCATGGATGGAGGAGCCTGGCGGGCTGCCGTCTATGGGGTCGCACAGAGTCGGACACGACTGAAGTGACTTAGCTTAGCAGCAGAGTTGATACATAAAGCATATGGCAGAAGATGAACAGGAAAGCAGAAAAATAAAGATGTCTTACTGACCAGCTCTGTAGACCTGACAGCTTATTTGCCCAAACCTGAGCATCAATCTTTTATTTTATGTGATTGTTAAGAATGACTACATGCTTTCCTGGGCTTCCCTGGTGGCTCAGAGGTTGAAGCGTCTGCCTGGAATGCAGGAGATCCAGGTTCGATCCCTGAGTCGGGAAGATCTCCTGGAGAAGGAAATGGCAACCCACTCCAGTATTCTTGCCTGGAGAATCCCATGTACAGAGGAGCTTGGTAGGCTACAGCCCAGGGGATTGCAAAGAGTCGGACACAACTGAGCGACTTCACTTTCACTTTCACATGCTTTCCACATGCTAAAACTGGTGCATATATCACATAACCTTTCCTCCCAAGTGGTTTCACATTTTCAGAAATTTATTTTATTGGGGTACAATGTTTTGTTAATTTTTGATTTACAATGTTATGTTAATTTTTACTGTACAGCAAAGTGATTAACTTATAGGTGTATATTCTTTTTCATACACATATTCTTTTCCACTTACATATTCTTTTCCACTATGGCTTATGACCGAATATCGAATATAGTACCCTGCGCTTTACAGTAGGACCTTGTTGCTTACCTGTTCTATATATAATAGTTTGATTCTGTTAATCCCAAACTTCAAATTCATTCCTCCTCCACTGGCACCACCCCTCAACTTGTCAACCACAAGTCTCTGTGTCTGTGAGTTTGTTTCTGTTTCATAGACGGTCCCTTTGTGTCATATTTTAGATTCCACATGTAACTGATATCATATAATACTAGTCGTTTTCTTTCTTGTTCACTTACATGGGAATGTCTAATTCCATCCATGTTGCTGAAAATGGCAGTTTTTCATTATTTTTAATGGTTGAGTAATTTTTCATTGAACACACACACCCCACATCTTTACTCACTCATCTGGTAGTAGATATTTACGTTTCATCCATTTCTTGGCTATTGTAAATAGTGCTGCTATGCACATAAGAGTGCACGTATCTTTTTGAATTATAGATTTGTCTGGATATATGCCCAGGGGTGGGACTGCTAGATCATATAGAAACTCTATTTTAAGTTTTTTAAGGAAACTTCCACACTGTTGTCCAGAGTGGCTGTACCAATTTACATTCACCCAAGTGATTTTTTTTGTTTACCCTCTCTTTCCCACTGTTGTTCATATAAGGTACATATTCTCCCCTAGAACTTTCTATCATCTACACATTTTCTCTTGCTTAGTTTTTAATCATGATGACTTACATGTAAAAACCTACAGGGATATTTCCATTATTTTTCATTCTTACCTTTTAATATATTTTAAAGGTTTCATTTCAAATATTTTTGATGAAATAAAAATTCTAAGTTTTTAGTTATTTACACATTCAAATAACTTGAAATCATAGAGACTTGTGACTCTTAAACCATTCATTCCAAAAGAAAGAAAAACAGATCAGTGTTGGGGAAAAGAGTTGGAAGCAAATATTGGTGCAAATGTTCATCTTAAAGAAGTTCTGATTATGTTTCTTGTAAAATGATAGTGATAGGAAACAACAGATTTTGACTGATAGCTTCTACTCTATTTAAATCTAATACAGCCAACAAAGTGTCACAAAAGTGTACTTTTTTTCTTACTGTGGTTAAGTCAAGACATGACTTATTTGGAACAAACCTGTCCTTATACCTCAGCAGCTGACTTCAGCTTTATTTAAGAGAATCAACAGTCGGGCAAAATTTATTAATAAAGGAACCGACCAAGACCAAGTAAAAAAACAGGAGGCTGAATGCTCTCAAGAGCCTACTGCAGAGACCTTCTTTTAAATCTTGTTTTAAAAGATTTGTTTTAAATGAATGTGGTTCAAATCTCTGAGTGTGGGGTTCTACATCAGTTGGTAGTAATTCTACCTTCCCCTTTTTATATCCTAATTATATTTTAAAATAATTCTATTACACATTTTAACAAGCAAGCCTTAGGTACCTCCTGTGCTACGGCTAAGAAGGTTACGAGAAGGCTGGTCAGGAAGGCATACCATTTCCTGATAAAAGCTGTTTCTAAGATATATAAATAGAAGCTTTTCCAAGACTGCAGCTTGATGCTATACTGGGAATCATGGAACATTTACAATACACTCCCATGCAAGACAATCTTGCGCTAAAGCATTGCTAAAAGAGATAGAAACTTTGGAGTTGACTACATATGCTATTCAGAAGTAATGGCAAGACCAATTTCCTATCTTAATCCTCACTTGCTATTATGGTAAGTAGCTTCCTGGTTCTAGGCCTTGCCCAGCAAACACTGCACTATTTTGCCCATTAGAAGTAGATAGTGAACATTCCTCTCAAAATTCCATTTGCTTGATCTGTAGCTACTGTAATAGAATTGAAATGAAAGATTTTAAAAAATAGGATGAAACCTTATATTTAAGCTCTTTTCAAATGAGATAGGTTTAATTCAAAAAGGGAAAGAAATTTAACTCAAACATCTAAAAGAATGCCATGCAATGATCTCGAAACTTTTATGAAGAGCTAATAAGAATGCCCCAAATTTTAAATTTAGATATTCATTTTATTAAATGATAGTTCACCACACATTTTTACTCATTGGTTTCCTAAAGAAGCTGCATATCTCAGTATCTCAAGTTTTTTGTATAAATTTTAGATGATGTTTGACATTTTAAATAATTCCTGGAGGAAATCTTATAATTCATATGGAAAAAATGATATGCCTGATTAAGATGTTTGTGAAGCTCCCTAATTAATCTTGTGAACTTGGATATTGATGTCACTATGGACATATTTCCTTAACACTCTGAATTTTATCGTATGTTTAGAGTAATAAATGTAATTCTTAACTTGAAGATGAAGGAGAAAATAGCTACATGGTGCCACATTTAAACATGAGTATCAAATAATAAATATAAGACTATAGGCTAAATTCTTCTCAGAGACATCAGTGAACTTAAAGATACCCCCAGGATTTGCTAGACCAAGATCTGGAAGAAGACAGCAAATCAGAGACAGTGATATAAGCTCAGGCACTCAAAGCACACATGCCCTAAGAATATTGACCACTCCAGTGGGAATAGCTGAAAAACTAAATAGTGCTTTTGGTGGCCTTGTGGGACTGCAGAAATAAAGGTCAAAATTAGGAGCATTGATAATGCACCCACTCCAAACAGTGATACTCATTAAGTAAGTTAGAATAAGTAAACCCTCCCCTGAACATGCAACCTATCATCTTTGGGGACAGGGAAGCTTAATTCTTGACTTTAAGTACTTCTAAACTTTGTAGAACCCTGATGCAGCCTGAAAAAGCAAATAAAAATCTGCTATGAAGGATGATATCATATGAAAGTTATCAAAATTTTTTTTCAAATGATTTTTATATAATATTATTCAAAGTCAAATAAAATTAGGTACACAAGGAAAGGCAACATCATGAGAGAAAACCAATAGACAAAATAGATAAAGACCCTTCCTGTGTTTGGAGCTTCCTTTGTGGCTCAGCTGGTAAAGAATTCAGTGGCAATGCATGAGACCTAGGTTCGATCCCTGGGTTGGGAAGTTCTCTGGAGAAGGGAAAGGCTACCCACTGCAGTATTCTGGCCTGGAGAATTCTATGGACTGTATAGTCCATGGGATTGCAAAGAGTCAGACAGGACTGCGCGACTTTCATTTTCATTTTCTTGGGTTTGAGAATTCCCATGCTCCGCCTCAGGCAGAAGAGCTAATGCATAGCCCCACCCACTATTGACCATAGTTATAAACTTCATTCAACCATAAAGTGTGGCCACAAAGCCTAGAAGCTGTGTAGCCTAGCAATGTTTGAGCACAGAGTCCAGGCAGACAGAACTGATTCTCTGTAGAACAAAGCCAGTGGCCCTGTTTGGCCAGAGAACTTGGGTTACAGGTTGGCTTGAGACAGGACCACAAACAAAGCCTTCCTGGTCTTGGAAGTGGTTTTCCTGCTCTTCTAAGGAAACTAATTTGTAGCCCCACCCATTGCTGAATATAGCCTTCAAGCTGTCAGACCAGGGAACCTAACCAAAGCACACAGGAAGCTGCATAACCCATCTAACCACTCTGCTTACAGTGACACTTGAACAGACAGCATAGTCTGTGACTTTCTCCATCTACAGAGCATAACCAGGGGCTCTGCCAAGTCACAGCAAAGGTTTGCCTGATTTGGGTCCCCAAACGATGAGCCATGCAGGTCATGTTCCTGTTCTGTCAAAGACAAAGAAAAGGAAGCTAATTCATAGCTTTGCCTACTTCTGTATAGAACTCAGGCCCAGTTGTCTAGAAAGCCTAACCAGGGAGCCTAGGTAACTTCAGAGTCCGTCCTACAGCCTGACTTAGGCAGGGAAGCAAGCCAGTAGTCCATCCAAGTGTTCTCAGCCAGGAACAACCCCCATCACCCAAGGGCTCAGACGGTGACCTTGCCTCAAAATAGACCCAGATAAAAAGCACCACCTGCCAAAGGACAATGCCAGCAGATAAATCTAGAAATTAAACCTGAACTGATTGGAGAAGAACTGTCTCTGCCAAATCAAACTTGTAAAGTCTGGATCAAATTGCCAACATCTGCTGGATCGTGGGAAAAGCAAGAGAGTTCCAGAAAAACATCTATTTCTGCTTTATTGACTATGCCAAAGCCTTTGACTGTGTGGATCACAATAAACTGTGGAAAATTCTGAAAGAGATGGGAATACCAGACCACCTAACCTGCCTCTTGAGAAATCTGTATGCAGGTCAGGAAGCAACAGTTAGAACTGGACATGGAACAACAGACTGGTTCCAAATAGGAAAAGGAGCATGTCAAGGCTTATTGTCACCCTGCTTATTTAACTTATATGCAGAGTACATCATGAGAAACGCTGGACTGGAAGAAACACAAGCTGGAATCAAGATTGCTGGGAGAAATATCAATAAACTCAGGTATGCAGATAACACCACTCTTATGGAAGAAAGTTGCTATGGTTTTTCCTGTGGTCATGTATGGATGTGAAAGTTGGACTGTGAAGAAAGCTAAGCGCCAAAGAATTGATGCTTTTGAACTGTGGTGTTGGAGAAGACTCTTGAGAGTCCCTTGGACTGCAAGGAGATCCAACCAGTCCATTCTAAAGGAGATCAGTCCTGGGTGTTCTTTGGAAGGACTTATGCTAAAGCTGAAACTCCAGTACTTTGGCCACCTCATGCGAAGTATTGACTCATTGGAAAAGACTCTGATGCTTGGGGATTGGAGGCAGGAGGAAAAGGGGACGACAGAGGATGAGATGGCTGGATGGCATCACCAATGGACATAAGTTTGGGTGAACTCCGGGAGTTGGTGATAGGCAGGGAGGCCTGGCGTACTGTAATTCACGGGGTTGCAAAGAGACACGACTGAGCAACTGAACTGAACTGAAAGTTTAGAAGAAGAAACCACTTATTCAAGTGCGCCGATATCTATGTAAGGAATCAAGGTTCACAACAAATCAGGTAAGCACAGAATCAAAAAGAACTCACAAAGATCCAACATGCTATATGAGGTGTGCTTAGTCACTTAGTTGTGTCCAACTCTTTGTGACCCCTTGGACTCTTCTGTCCATGGGGATTATCCAGGCAAGAACATTGGGGTGGGTTGCTATGCCCTCCTCCAGGGGATAAAGAGAGGGAAATCTATGAACTGTCAAAGAATTCAGAATAATCCTCCTAAAGTTTAGTGAACTACAGGAACACAAGCAGACAACTAAGCAAAATTAGGAGCACAATGAATGAACAAAACAAGAAGCTCAACAAAGAAACAAAGATCATTAAAAAAAAAAAAAGTTCAAACAGAATCTTAGAGCTAAAAAGAGCAATGACTGAACTGAAGAATTCAATCAGTTCAGTTCAGTCACTTAGTCGTGTCTGACTCTTTGTGACCCCATGAATTGCAGCTCGCCAGGCCGCCCTGTTCATCACCAACTCCCAGAGTTCACCCAAACTCATGTCGTTCGAGTCGGTGATGCCATCTAACCATCTCATCCTCTGTTGTCCCCTTCTTCTCCTTCCCTCAATCCCTCCCAGCATCAGGGTCTTTTCCAATGAGTCAACTCTTCGCATGAGGTGGCCAAAGTATTGGAGTTTCAGTTTCAGCATCAGTCCTTCCAATGAACACCCAGGACTGATCTCCTTTAGAATGGACTGGTTGGATCTCCTTGCAGTCCAAGGAATTCAATAGAGAACTTCAAAAAACTTAACCATAGAAGAAAGATGAATGACTCAGATGATAGGATATTTGAAATTATCCAATCAGAGGAGGAAAAAATTAAAAAATTAATGAAAAAAATACACACACACACACACAATTATAGGAAAAATGGACATCCAAATCAATACGGTGTAAACAGGATGAACTTAAACGGGGCTACACAAATTCACATTATAATTAAATTGTCTAAAGTCAAAGCATTTTGAATACTGTAAGTGTAAAGAGAGATGTTATATACAAAATAATCTTCATAATATTATTGACAGAAACTTTTCAGGCTGGGATATAATGGGATGACATATCCAAAATATTGAAAGAAAAACTGTTAAAAAATAATTCTACATCTAGCAAAATTATTCTTCAGAAATGAAGGTAGATAAAACTTCAGCAAACAAACAAACAAAAGCTGAGGGAGTTCATCACCAGTAGATCTGACATACAAGAAATGCTACAGGGAATTCTTTGAGTGGAAGCAAAAGGATGGAAATTACCAACATAAAAACATAAGAAGGTAGCATGTAATTCATTGGTTATGGTAAACACATAGGCAAAATTAGATTCAGTAATATGGTAATAGTAGTATACAATCCCGGAGAAGGCAATGGCACCCCACTCCAGTACTCTTGCCTGGAAAATCCCATGGACGGAGGAGCCTGGTGGGCTGCAGTCCATGGGGTCGCTGAGTCGGACACGATATCCTTAATCCTTTCAGTGTTAGAATATAGTTTGCCCCATTCACTCCCATCAGAAAAAGTCAATCCAACAGTGTTTCAATCACCTTATACTACATTAAAAAATATTCCATCCATGCCTTCGGAGAAGGCAATGGCACCCCACTCCAGTACTCTTGCCTGGAAAATCCCATGGACGGAGGAGCCTGGTGGGCTGCAGTCCATGGGGTCGCTGAGTCGGACACGACTGAGCGACTTCACTTTCACTTCTCACTTTCATGCATTGGAGAAGGAAATGGCAACCCACTCCAGTGTTCTTGCCTGGAGAATCCCAGGGACGGGGGAGCCTGGTGGGCTACCGTCTATGGGGTCACACAGAGTCGGACACGACTGAAGTGACTTAGCAGCAGCAGCAGCAGTATACAATCCACTTACAAATCTATTTTAAAAGCTGAAAACAAATGCAGTAAAAATAACCATAACTACAATAATCTGTTATTGGATATACAATATAAAAATATGTAAACTATAACATAATAACTTAAAATTTGAAGGAGAGGATAAGTAAAAGTGTAAAGTTTAGAAATATTATCAAATATAAGTTGCTACTGGTTTAAAATAAAGTGTTATAATTTTCATAAATTTTATATAAGCCTCATAGTAACTATAAGGGGAAAACCTGCAATAATTACATAAAAGAACATGATAAAAGAGTCAAAGCATATTAATACCAAAGGCATCCAAACATCCCCCTAAAAGACAGCAGGCTAAGAAACAAGGACAATGAATTTACAAAACAGCCAGAAAACAATAAAACACCAATAGTGAATCTTTACCTATCAATAGTTACTTTAAACATAAAAGGATTAAGCTATGTATTAATAATTAAAAGCATGGAATGACTGAATGACTCAAAAACAAGATTTTACAATATGTTAGCTATGAAATATTCACATTAAATATACATATAGACTGACAGTGAAGGAGTACATAAAAGATGTTTCAAGCAAATGGTAATCAAGATCAATTAGGGGCAGCTATGAGAAACGCTGGGCTGGAAGAAGCAAAAGCTGAAATCAAGATTGCCAGGAGAAATATCAATAACCTCAGATATGCAGATGACACCACCCTTATGGCAGAAAGTGAAGAGGAACTAAAAAGCCTCTTGATGAAAGTGGAAGAGGAGAGTGAAAAAGTGGGCTTAAAGCTCAACATTCAGAAAATTAAGATCATAGAATCTGGTCCCATCACTTCATGGGAAATAGATGGGGAAACAGTGTCAGACTTTATTTTTGGGGGCTCCAAAATCACTGCAGATGGTGACTGCAGCCATGAAATTAAAAGGCACTTACTCCTTGGAGGTGAGGTGAAGTCGCTCAGTCGTGTCCGACTCTTTGCGACCCCGTGGACTGTAACCTACTAGGCTTCTCCGTCCATGGGATTCTCCAGGCAAGAATACTGGAGTGGATTGCCATTTCCTTCTCCAGGGGATCTTCCCAACCCAGGGATCGAACCCGGGTCTCCCGCATTGGAGGCAGACACTTTAACCTCTGAGCCACCAGGGAAGCCCAAGTTATAATCTATCTGATAGCATATTCAAAAGCAGAGACATTACTTTGCTGACTAAGGTCCGTCTAGTCAAAGCTATCGGAGAAGGCAATGGCACCCCACTCCAGTACTGTTGCCTGGAAAACCCCATAGATGGAGGAGCCTGGTAGGCTGCAGTCCATGGGGTCGCTAAGGGTCAGACATGACTGAGCGACTTCCCTTTCACTTTTCACTTTCATGCATTGGAGAAGGAAATGGCAACCCACTCCAGTGTTCTTGCCTGGAGAATCCCAGGGACGGGGGAGCCTGGTAGGCTGCTGTCTATGGGGTCGCACAGAGTCGAACACGACTGAAGCGACTTAGCAGCAGCAGCAGCAGTCAAAGCTATGGTTTTTCCAGTAGTCTTGTATGGATGTGAGAGTTGGACTGTAAAGAAAGCTGAGCGCCGAAGAATTGATGCTTTTGAACTGTGGTGTTGGAGAAGATTCTTGAGAGTCCCTTGGACTGCAAGGAGATTCAACCAGTTCATTCTAAAGGAGATCAGTCCTTGGTGTTCTTTGGAAGGACTGATGCTAAAGCTAAAACTCCAATACTTTGGCCACCTCATGCAAAGAGTTGACTCATTGGAAAAGACTCTGATGCTGGGAGGGATTGGGGGCAGGAGGAGAAGGGGACGACAGAGGATGAGATGGCTGGATGGAATCACTGACTCGATGGACGTGAGTCTGAGTGAACTCCAGGAATTGGTGATGGACAGGGAGGCCTGGCATGTTGCGATTCATGGGGTCACATAGAGTCGGACATGACTGAGCGACTGAACTGAATTGAACTGATAGACTTATATCTGAATAACTAGACTTTAAACTAAAAAATGGTAAAAAGGGATGAAAAAGGATATCCTATAGTAAAGAGGGGATAAATTCATCAAGAAGATATAAAGTTCTAAATATTCAGCAATCCAATATCAGAGCACTAATATACAAGCAAAAACTAATAGAGGTAAAAGGAGAAATAAACATGAATTCAGTAATAGTTGGACAATTTAATACATCAGTTTCAACAATGGATAGATCATCCAGGCAGAGAATCAATAACAAAACAGCAGCTTTGAACAACACTATCGACCAAACAAACCTAACAAACATAAACAGAACATTCTATCTGACAACAGCAGTGTACACATTTCTCTCAAACAGAACATTTTCCAGGATAAAACATATGTTAGGCCACAAAACAATTTTTAGTAAATTCAATAAAATGAAATTATACAACTATCTTCTCTAACCACAATGGTATGAAGTTAGAAATCAGTACAGAAGTAAAACCAAAAAACTCGTGAATACATGGAAATTAAGCAACATTCTCCTGAACAACCAATAGATCAAAGAAGAAATTAAAGAGGAAATTTTAAAGTATCTTGAGTCAAACAAATGAAAACACAACATACCACATCTTATGAGATGCAGGAAAAGCAGTTCTAAGAGGAAAGTTTATTGCAATAAACAGAAACAATAAAGATTTAAATAAACAAATCTATGCCTTAAGAAACTAGAAAAATAAAAACAAACTGAGCCCAAAGTTAGAAGAGGTAAAGAAATAATAAAGATTAGAGCAGAAATAAATGAAACTGAGAAGAGAATAATAAAAAAAATAAACATAAGAGTTGGTTCTTTGAAAGGATAAATAAAATTGATAAACTTTTAGCTACACTAACCATTATAAGAGACAGACTCTACACAAACTGGACAAACTAGAAGAAATAGAAAAATACTAGAAATATAAAAATAAAATCCACCAAGCATGAATGAGAAAGAAATAGAAAATCTGAACAAACTAATTACTAGTAAGGAGATTGAATCATTAATCAAAAATTTCTCAACAAAGTTAAACACAGGACCAGAATCTTTGGCTGGAGAATTTTACCAAACATTTAAAGAATGAATACCAATTATCAAACTCCTCTGAAAAGTTGAAAAGAATGGACTATTTTCACACTCATATTATGAGTATAGCATTACCCTGATACCAAAGCCAGTAATGGACACTATAAGAAAACTATAAGCCAATATTCTTAATAAACATGAATACAAAAAATTTCTTGATAAAATACCAGCAAACCAAATTCTGAGCACATTAGAAGGATCATTCACCATGATCAAGTGAGATTTAGCCTTGGGATGCAAGGATAGCTTAACATTTGTAAATCAATAAATATGCTACACCTGATTAGTAGTGTTACTGTTAGTCACTCAGTCATGTCCAACTGTGTGCAAGCCCAGGTACCCCAGAGGCCCATCAGGCTCCTCCGTCCATGGGATTCTCCAGGCAAGAATGCTGCAGTGAGTTGCCATTTCCTTCCCCAGATTAGTAGAATAAAAAAAAACAATTATATGATCACCTCAATAAACAAAGAAAAAGTATTTGAGAAATTTCAACATGTATTCATGCTAAAGTCTTAAAAAATTAGGTATGGAAGGAATCTACATCAACATAATAAAGGTCATGTATGACAAGACAAATGCTAACCTCATCAGTTCAGTTGCTCAGTCGTGTCCAACACTTTGTGACCTCATGAATCGCAGCATGCCAGGCCTCCCTGTCCATCACCAACTCCCGGAGTTCACACAAACTCATGTCCATTGAATCGGTGATGACATCCAGCCATCTCATCCTCTGTCATCCCTTTCTCCTCCTCCCCCCAATCCCTCCCAGCATCAGGGTCTTTTCCTATGAGTCAACTCTTCGCATGAGGTGGTCAAAGTATTGGAATTTTAGCTTTAGCATCAGTCCTTCCAATTAACACCCAGGACTGATCTCCTTTACAATGGACTGGTTGGATA
>SJYT01059896.1:231333-247791 GCA_006410635.1 Cephalophus harveyi | reverse complement strand
ATTTCTGTCCTTTATCGAGCCCATCCTTGCATGAAATGTTCCCTTGGTATCTCTAATTTTCTTGAAGAGATCTCTAGTCTTTCCCATTCTGTTGTTTTCCTCTATTTCTTTGCATTGATCACTGAAGAAGGCTTTCTTATCTCTTCTTGCTATTCTTTGGAACTCTGCATTCAGGTGCTTATATCTTTCCTTTTCTCCTTTGCTTTTCACCTCTCTTCTTTTCACAGCTATTTGTAAGGCCTCCCCAGATAGCCATTTTGCTTTTTTGCATTTCTTTTTCATGGGGATGGTCTTGGTCCCTGTCTCCTTTACAATGTCACAAACCTCTGTCCATAGTTCATCAGGCACTCTATCAGATCTAGTCCCTTAAAACTATTTCTCACTTCCACTGCATAATCATAAGGGACTTGATTTAGGTCATACCTGAATGGTCTAGTGGTTTTCTCTACTTTCTTCAATTTAAGTCTGAATTTGGCAATCAGGAGTTCATGATTTGAGCCACAGTCAGCTCCCGGTCTTGTGTTTTGCTGACTGTATAGAGCTTCTCCATCTTTGGCTGCATAGAATATAATCAATCTGATTTCAATGTTGACCATCTGGTGATGTCCATGTGTAGAGTCTTCTCTTGTGTTGTTGGAAGGGTGTTTGTTATGACCAGTGCATTTCCTTGGCAGAACTCTATTAGCCTTTGCCCTGCTTCATTCTGTACTCCAAGGCCAAATTTGCAGGTGTTATTCCAGGTGTTTCCTGACTTCCTACTTTTGCGTTCTAGTCCCCTATAATGAAAAGGACATCTTTTTTATGTGTTAGTTCTAAAAGGTCTTGTAGGTCTTCATAGAACAGTTCAACTTCAGCTTCTTCAGCATTACTGGTTGGGGCATAGGCTTGGATTACTGTGATATTGAATGGTTTGCCTTGGAAATGAACAGAGATCATTATGTCATTTTTGAGATTGCATCCAAGTACTGCATTTCAGATTCTTTTGTTTACCATGATGGCTACTCCATTTCTTCTAAGGGATTCTTGCCCACAGTAGTAGATATAATGGTCATCTGAGTTAAATTCACCCATTCCAGTCCATTTTAGTTTGCTGATTCCTAGAATGTCGACATTCACTCTTGCCATCTCCTGTTTGACCACTTCCAATTTGCCTTGATTTATGGACCTAACATTCCAGGTTCCTATGCAATATTGCTCTTTATAGCATCGGACCTTGTTTTTATCACCAGTCACATCCACAGCTGGGTATTGTTTTTGCTTTGTCTCCATCCCTTGATTCTTTCTGGAGTTATTTCTCCACTGATCTCCAGTAGCATATTGGGCATCTACTGACCCAGGGAGTTCCCCTTTCAATATCCTATCATTTCCTAACCTCATACTCAATAGTAAAAGTTTCACTAAATAATAAAAGTTTCACCCTCCAATATCACGATGAAGACGAGGGTACCTCCTCTCACCACTCCTATTCACCATATTACTGGAAGCCCAGCCAAGTAACTAGGCAACATAAAAAATAAAAGACATCAGAACTGAAAAGGAAAAAGTAAAGTTGTCTCTATTTGTATAATAATTTCATATGTAAAAAAAAAAAATCCCAAAGACTACATACACACACACACACAAACACACATGCACAGATCAGCAACTTTGATGAAGTTGCAGGACATGAAATTAGCATACAAAAACCAGTACATTTACTGATTCACTAACAGTAAATTATCTGAAAAGAAAATAAAGAAAATCATCCCATTTACAGTAGCACTATAGCAATGAAACACTGAGGAATAAAGTTAATCAAGAAAGTGCTGATATCTACACTGAAAGCTATTAGACATCAATCAAATTGAAGTAGACACAATAAATAGAAAAGCATCCTATGCTCGTGTGTTGGAAGAATTAATATTGTTAAAATGTTCATTGTATCCAAAATGATCTATAGATTAAATGCAATCCCCATCAAGATTCCAATAACATTTTTTAAGAAAGAGAAAAGCAATCCTCAGATTCATTTGGAGCCACATAAGATTCCAAATAGATAAAGCAATCCTGAGAAAAAACAAAGTTGGAGGCAAAAAACAAAGTTGGAGGCACCACACTTCCTGATAAACTCTTAATGTGTTATAAACTAGAATAACTAACCTCATTATACTGGCATAGACACGTAAACCAAGGGAATAAAGAGTTTAAAAGTAAAGTCATAAATACACAGTCAACTAATATTTGACAAAAGAGCCAAACACAGTCAATGGAGAAAAGATAGTCTTTTCAATAAGTGGTGGTGGAAAACAATATCTACATGCACAAAAATGAAACTGTGCACCTTACAAAAAGGTGCACCTTTCTTACACCTCTTACAAAAGTTAACTCTCAGTTGGTTAGAAAATTAAACATGTGCTATCTGACAACATAAAACTCCTAGAAAAAAGCATAGGGAAAAATCCCCTCAGCATTAGTTTTAGCAATAATTGTGAATATGACACCAAAAGCACAAGCAACAAAAGCAAAAAATAAATAAGTGGAACAACATCAAACTACAAAGTTTCTGTATGGCAAAAGAAATGATCAACAAATTGAAAAAAACTAACATATGATTCAACAGTTTTCAGTTCAGTTCAGTTCAGTTCAGTTTCTCAGTTGTGTCTGACTCTTTATGACCCCATGGACTGCAGCATGCCAGGCTTTGGTGTCCATTACCAACTCCCACAGCTTCCTCAAACTCATGTCCATAGAGTCGGTGATGCCATTCAACCATCTCATCCTCTGTCATCCCCTTCTCCTCTTGCCTTCAATCTTTCCCAGCATCAGGGTCTTTTCCAAAGAGTCAGCTCTTTGCATCAGGTGCAAAGTATTGGAGTTTCAGCTTCAGCATCAGTCCTTATAATGAATATTCAGGACTGATCTCCTTTAGGATGGACTGGTTGTATCTCCTTGCAGTCCAAGGGACTCTCAAGAGTCTTCTCCAGCACCACAGTTCAAAAGCATCAATTCTTCGGCACTCAGCTATCGCTATAGTCCAACCCTCACAACCATACATGACTACTAGAAAAACCATAGCTTTGACTAGATGGACATTTGTTGGCAAAGTAACGTTTCTGCTTTTTAATATACTGTCCAGGTTGGTCATAGATTTTCTTCCAAGGAGCAAGCTTCTTCTAATTTCATGGATGCAGTAACCATCTGCAGTGATTTTGGAGCCCAAGAAAATAAAGTGTCTCACTGTTTCCATTATTTCCCCATCTATTTGCCATGAAGTGATAGGACTGGATGCTATGATCTTAGTTTTCTGAATGTTGAGTTTTAAGTGAACTTTTTCACTCTCACCTTTCACTTTCATCAAGAGGCTCTTTAGTTCTTCGTTTTCTGCCATAAGGGTGGTGTCATTTGCATATATGAAGTTATTGATATTTCTCCCAGCAATCTTGAGTCCAGCTTGTGCTTCTTCTAGCCCAGCATTTCTCATGATGTACTCTGCATAGAGGTGACATAAGCAGGGTGACAATATACAGCCAACAGTTTTACTTCTGGGTAAATATATGAAGGAAATGAAATCACTATCTCAAAGAGATATCTTCATTCCCATACTCACTGAAATCTTATTTTCAATAGCCAAGACATGGAAACAATCTAAGCATCTTTCAGCAAATGAATGGATAAAGGAAAAATATAACAGAATAATATTCAGAATATAAGAAACAAATCCTGCCATTTCTGACACCATAGGTGAAGCTTAAGAAAATAACACTAAATAAAATGTCAGATAGAGACAAATACTTTATAATCTCACTTACATGTGGAATAATAATACTAAAAAAAAAAAGCCAAATGCTTAGAAACAAAGAGAAGAAACAAGGGGCAAGAAGTGGAGGGGGAAGGAGAGGAGTGATGATGATCAGGAGGTACAAATTTCAAGTTATAAGATGAAAAGTTCTGGTCATGTAATGCACAGCCTGGTAACTATAGCTTACACTACTGTATTGTATATTCGAAAGTTGCTAAGGGAGGAGATCTTAAAATTCTCACCACACACACAAATGATAACTGATGGATGTGTTAACTAACTTTATTTTTTTAAATCATTATGCATTATTTACATATATGAAATCACCACATTGTAGACCTTTCACTTACAAAATGTTGTATGTCAATTATATCTCCATAAAGCTAAAAGAAAAACACTTAATATAAAAAAGTATTAAAGAGATGCTTTACATTCTTTTTACTAAGCCTTTTCAAACCTATGTATATTTTAAACAACAGCATATCTTACTTAGAACCAGCTACATTTCAATTATTCACTAAACATTTGTGGCCAATGTCTTGCATGGTCTAAACATTCCACGAGATGAGACTCTTGTGCAAGAGATAAGTATATTTTGCATATGGAATTATGTGTATAATTGTAGCATTCTGTAACTAAATATGAAATTTCATAATAATTATGAAACAGATTAAATATGATCATAAATATTTTGCAGCTCTTTCCATTAGATAGTGGAATCTCTTTCACCATTCCTTGAAGTTAGGTTCAGCTTTTGACTGGCTCTGACCAATAAAGTGGTTTTGTGTGAGTTCCAGAACCTAATTCTCAAGAAGATGTGTAGCTCTTCTTTTACAGTCTTGGAAAATACCCCTGCTATTTAAGAAGGTTGGGAGGCAACTACTGAAAGATGAGGTTTTCTAGATCATTGATCACAGGCAACAGGGTACATCCAGACTCCAGGAATGTGAGTAAGGTCACTTCAGACACCCACCTCCACCACCATGACTGTTGCAGTATGAGTAAGCCCAGTTCAGTTCAGTTCATTTCAGTCGCTCAGTCTAGTGATCACATCATCATGATTATCTGGGTCGTGAAGATCTTTTTTGTACAGTTCTTCCGTGTATTCTTGCCACCTCTTCTTAATATCTTCTGCTTCTGTTAGGTCCATACCATTTCTGTCCTTTATCGAGCCCATCCTTGCATGAAATGTTCCCTTGGTATCTCTAATTTTCTTGAAGAGATCTCTAGTCTTTCCCATTCTGTTATTTTCCTCTATTTCTTTGCATTGATTGCTGAAGAACTATGGAATGAGGTTCGTGACACTGTACGGGAGACAGGGATCAAGACCATCCCCATGGAAAAGAAACGCAAAAAAGCAAAATGGCTGTCTGGGGAGGCCTTACAAATAGCTGTGAGTAAGCCCAGAGACCAGCAAAAGTGCCCAACTTCTCCAAGCTATCAATTATCATCTCTGCTATTGATAATCTCAAAAAAGCCCTCTTTACTACCTCAGTTCAGTTCAGTTCAGTCACTCAGTCATATCCGACTCTTTGTGACCCCACGAATTGCAGCACTCCAGGCCTCCCTGTCCATCACCAGTTCCCAGAGTTTACCCAAACTCATGTCCATTGAGTCAGTGATGCCATCCAGCCATCTCATCCTCTGTCGTCCCCCTCTCCTCCCGCCTTCAATCTTTTCCAATATCAGGGTCTTTTCAAATGAGTCAGCTCTATTCATCAGGTGATCAAACTATTGGAGTTTCAGCTTCAACAACAGTTCTTCCAATGAACACTCAGGACTAATTTCCTTTAGGATGGACTGCTTGGACCTCCTTTCAGTCCAAGGGACTCTCGAGAGTCTTCTCCAACATCACAGTTCAAAAGCATCAATTCTTTGGTGCTCAACTTTCTTCACAGTCCAACTCGCACATTCATACATGACTACTGGGAAAACCATAGCCTTGACTAGACGGACCTTTGTTGGTAAAGTAATGTCTCCACTTTTTAATATGCTGTCTAGGTTGGTCATAACTTTCCTTCTAAGGAGTAAGTGTCTTTTAATTTCATGGTTGCAGTCATCATCTGCAGTGATTTACTATCTATCAGCATTTATACGGCAAGGATACATCTGTGAGGTTACTACTTCCCAACATTCCATATGAAGAGGCACTCAATCTCTCTCTTCTCAGCCTTACATTTGTAAACTGAATAAGAGATGCTGCACACTGTTTACAATAGCCAGGACATGGAAGCAACCTAGATCTCCATCAGCTGATGAATGGATAAGAAAGCTCTGGTACATATACACAATGGAATACATTGTGGAATACAATGGAATACATATGTATATTGTGTACATTTTAATACTCAGCCATTAAAAAAAATGCATTTGAATCAGTTCTAATGAGGTGGATGAAACTGGAGCTTATTATACAGAATGAAGTAAGTCAGAAAGAAAAACACCAATATAGTATATTAACGCATATATACAGAATTTAGAAAGATGGTAATAATGACCCTGTATGACAGACAGCAAAAGAGACACATGTAAAGAACAGTCTTTTGGACTCTGTGGGAGAAGGCGAGGGTGGGATGATTTGAGAGAATAGCACTGAAACATGTATATTCAGTTCAGTTCAGTCACTCAGTCGTGACTGACTCTTTGCGACCCCATGAATCGCAGCACGCCAGGCCTCCCTGTTCATCACCATCTCTCGGAGATCACTCAGACTCACATCCATCGAGTCAGTGATGCCATCCAGCCATCTCATCCTCGGTCGTCCCCTTCTCCTCCTGCCCCCAATCACTCCCAGCATCAGAGTCTTTTCCAATGAGTCAACTCTTCGCATGAGGTTGCCAAAGTACTGGAGTTTCAGCTTTAGCATCATTCCCTCCAAAGAAATCCTAGGGCTGATCTCCTTCAGAATGGACTGGTTGGATCTCCTTGCCATCCAAGGGACTCTCAAGAGTCTTCTCCAACACCACAGTTCAAAAGCATCAATTCTTCAGCGCTCAGCCTTCTTCACAGTCCAACTCTCACATCCATACATGACCACAGGAAAAACCATAGCCTTGACTAGACGGATCTTATCATATGTGAAATCGATCATCAGCCCAGGTTCGATGCACGTGTCAGGGTGCTCAGGACTGGGGCACTGGGATGACCGAGAGGGATGGAATGCAAAGGGATGTGGGAGGGGACTTCAGGATGGGGAACACATGTACACCTATGGGTGATTCATGTCAATCTATGGCAAAAACCACTACAGTGTTGTAAAGTAATTAACCTCCAATTAAAATTAATTAATTTTTTAAAAAGACATACTGCAATATTCTCCCTTTTAAATGTCTTCTAAGATTTCTCTGGCTTTCTAGCTCTCTCTTCCCCTCCACAGTTTAGCATTCTTAGCTTATATGGTGATGGCATAGGCAGCTGCTTCTGCCTTATCATTTATTTTCTCAATTTTCTTCCTGTCATAGTTATTCAGTGAGAGCCTTCCTTTGAACAATGCCTAGCTGGCCACAGCAGGGTTGGATCACAGATCTAAAGTAGACAGATGAAAGTGGAGGCAGAATAGGAATATATCAGTTATTTGTACATAATCTTATCCCATTCACTATCCAAATGCAAGTATATGGGCAATAAATAAGCTTATCATTCTTACATGCAATGCAAAGAGTTGAATGCATGGTAAATACTAAACTGAGTATGTAAGTTCAATTTGTTGACTGAACCAACAAATCCTTTCCGAGAGAATTCATTCCTTCTGCACATTTGACTATTCTCTCCTCAGAGGAAGGTTATACTTCCAACTCTTTTGAAGTCAATGGGCATAAATCTTTCTCAAAATATCTACACAGTCAACTAGTGGCTGCTGGGTAATTTTCTACCCAGGGACAAAAGGAAAAGAGGATACGGTAGAGGGAGAGAGTTATTATGTACTAGACATTCATGAAAACACACTCTATATTCCATCCTGGCTCAGTTCAGTTCAGTTCAGTCACTCAGTCGTGTCCGACTCTTTGCGACCCCATGAACTGCATCATGCCAGGCCTCCCTGTCCATTACCAACTCCCAGAGTTCACCCAAATCCATGTCCATTGAGTTGGTGATGCCATCTAACCATCTCATCCTCTGTCATCCCCTTCTCCCCCTGTCCTCAATCTTTCCCAGCATCAGGGTCTTTTCAAATGAGTCAGCTCTTTGCACGAGGTGGCCAAAGTATTGGAGTTTCAGCTTCAACATCAGTCCTTCCAAAGAACACCCAGGATTGATCTCCTTTACGATAGACTGGTTGGATCTCCTTGCAGTCCAAGGGACTCTCAAGAGTCTTCTCCAACACCACAGGCTCCTCTGTCCATGGTATTTACCAGGCAAGAATACTAGAGTGGGTAGCCATTTTCTTCTCCAGGGGATCTTCCTGAACCTGGGAGAGAATCCATGTCTCCTGCATTGGCAGGCGGATTCTTTACTGCTGAGCCACCAGGGAAGCCCATCATTATGATTCAGTTTAGTCTAGTCGCTCAGTCCTGTCCAACTCTTTGCAACTTCATGAATCACAGCACACCAGGCCTCCCTGTCCATCACCAACTCCCGGAGTTCACTCAGACTCATGTTCATCAAGTCAGTGATGCCATCCAGCCATCTCATCCTCTGTCGTCCCCTTTTCCTCCTGCCCCCAATCCCTCCAAGCATCAGAGTCTTTTCCAATGAGTCAACTCTTCGCATGAGGTGGCCAAAGTACTGGAGTTTCAGCTGTAGTATCATCCCTTCCAAAGAAATCTCAGGGTTGATTTCCTTCAAAATGGACTGTTTGGATCTCCTTGCAGTCCAAGGGACTCTCAAGAGTCTTCTCCAACACCACAGCTCAAAATGATTAGCAGATAGCAAGAACTCACATTTTTCTGAAAAACAGCACTGGATCAAAATCCAAATTATTACCTACTTATCTCTTTCCAGATCCATAACTGAAATTTCAAGGCAAAATAATAAAAAATATTTTTAGAAATACTATAATTATATATATATATTTTTCTATTCATGTGTATGTCAAAGTTTACAAAGTAAGGAAAGCCTGTTATGCAATTCTAGAGACACACACACAAATGGAATGACATTGGTAAAATGTGAGACACATCAAAGTTTACAATAAAATTTTTGAATAAACTTGTATTGATTTTGGAGAGCTAATTTCAAAGTTTAGATAATCAATTTCACTTCATAAATTACTCTTGGCAAAATAGTAATAATTCAGGTAAATGAGCATTTAATAACTATGTATTCATTGTAAATGATACTGTTTCTAAGAAAAAGTTCCTGCCTTTCAACACTTCTTTTATCCAAAAAGAAGGAAATGAAAAGGGAAGGGAAAAATCCATAGTGTGAATTTTGTTTATTTTGTCTGTTTGTTGTTTTTGCCTTCCCCACTCAGTTTTTTTTTTTCTTTCTGGATCCAGATATTTAACTTATCAACCAGATAGTTTCATCAGTATACTAGTTTTTAATTTTAAACAATACTGGATTTCATGGAACCAGCGACTCTAAATAAGTTCAGTGAAACACAGGGACTTCTCAGAGAAACACTAAAAAATAAAGCATAAATCACGAACATAGTCGTTCTGCCATTAAACATTAAGATTAGATCATTTTAAGTCTAGATTTTTATTCCAAGTATTCTGATTAAAATTTATTATATTAGTAATTTTGTTGAAAATATTTATTGAGCCAAGTTCTCCTTGGTGCCAAAGTTACTCCCTAACAGTAAACATAACAGCTCCAAAAAGTGAAGTTCCAGTAGCCTGAGAGAGTTAACGCTCTCCTTGAAGGATTAACTTAAATCCAAAGAAAATCCAAACCCATAAATGTAGAGATTTTAATTAAATGGAAATTAAGAAGAGCACTTTGAAAGACTGGTACAGAAAAAGCCACATTAGAAAATATCCTTTCAGCTGGAAAGAATAATAACCACTTAAAAACTACTAAAAAGTCATTTAAACATAAATTCTATATGAAGTCTGTTTGATCATAGTTTTGGGGATATTTAAGAAAATTGGAGATTTTTAAAAGCACAATATGCAAAAATTTGAATGCATATATATATTTCCCCTCAGACTCTTAAAAGCGAATTTTCCCCCTAGAGCTCATGTATCTATGTGTATAAAAAAATGCCTTAAAGCCTAATCTCCTTGGCTCAGAATTCCATGTATGGTTTGTGTGGTGTTAATGAATTACTCAAACTGTAGTCAAGATGCCAATCCACCTCATGCCCTTGGGGACCTTATTCTGTCTGCTGCAAACTCTTTCTTCAATATCTTCAACATCTTTATTTACCCAGCCTGGCTGGCACCCTTAATTGTTCCTTCCCTGCAAGGCAACAAGAGCTCTATAAGAAGCATGGCTATGTTCCCAAAACACATGCAGTTTCTCCAGGATCTAGTTCCTACAGTCCATTTTAATGCCTTTCATGGCAGCTTTATTTACTCTGTTTTTATCCTATTGCCTTGAATCAGGAGTCTCCCTTTAGATTCACTCAAGTTGAAAATCCGCCTGCCTTGGATTTTTTCTCCCCTCTCAGAGGACTTTTTTCTTTGTTCTGCAGCCCAGAGACCAGGCCTGCCCAGCTCTAGCCCGGCTGGTTACTTCCTGACTATTGAACCCACCTCATGACCTGGTTGGCCCCTGTTTATCCACTTATGAAGTTAGCCAAAACTGAGTCTTTTCTTACAGCTTTTAAACATATTCAAGTCTACCTTATCTTAAAAAAAAAAAAAAAAAATTCCATGATTTATCTCAAATTCTGTTTTCAAAGACTTCCCTGGTGGTCCAGTGGATAAGACTCTGCTTCTATTGCAGGGGGCGTGGATTGGGGGAGCTAAAACCCACGTGCCATGTGGCGCAGCCAAATAAATACTAAATTTTAAAAAGGAAAAAGTAAAACATCTGGAGGAATTGTTTTGAAAATCTTTTTGAATTCTAACTCCTCTCTCTCCTTTCCCTTTTGATCAAGGTCTGTGAACATGCAAGCTACTTTTAGCCTCTACTTCTTTACCCGACAAGTCCCAGACTATGATCCCCCACAACACATTGAACCTGAACCATCCTCCTAATCATTAGCTCCCACCCATATTCTTCTGGATTTATTTTAGTTAAGCTCCTTATGGCCTGAGACTCTATAGACTGTTCTTTCTTTCTTGGAATTCTCTGTTATGATATATGTGGTCCTTCTTTCTTTTGGCTTCCAAGCAGGTCAGAAAGGGGGAGTGAGAATGGCCCTAAATACCAAAGAAAATGGTCAAAAATATAAACAAAAGCACAAAATGTGAATCTTCATATGACTTGCAACATCTCATTTCCTCATCATACCCCCATACTGAATACAAAGCATCACATAATTGCATATTCATGCTTCATTTTGGTACCTAATGGCTACTTTTTCTGGTGGCTCAGATGACAGAGAATATACCTGCAAATCAGGAGAACAGTTTGATCCTTTTGTCAGGAAGATCCCCTGGAGAAGGGAATAGCTACCCACTCCAGTATTCTTGCCTGAAGAAGTCCATGGACAGAGGATCCTGGGTAGGCTACTGTCCATGGGGTCACAAAGAGTTGGACACGACTGAGTGACTAATAATCTCACTCTATTTATCTACTTTCTCAGCTTTACGAGAAAGCTGCTGGCTGAGGGGGCCAACTTAGTTATACTTCTTGAGGACAAAGAAGGTAGAATAGAGCCTAAGCCAGATTTCCAGTCCTTCTCAGACACGTTGCATCAAAGCTTCTCCACCTGGGAGGTTACCTGATGAAGGTTGGGATTTTCTTGAGGGTGAGGCATATATGGTTCCCTAAATTTTCCTAATGGAAAGTGGAAGAAAAAATGCTGGAAGAGGTTTTTAAAAAGCAGGACAGACACAAATTTTTTGCTCCCATTGAAGTTTTTGGAGCAATTGCTGAAACCCAGGGCTAAAAGGTGGCTGGGTGTGAGGAGGTGGTTCCCTTAGAATCAGAGTGGAAGATAAGCATGGGCTTGCTTTACCCTCCCACTAAAGATTCTTTCAGTTCAACAAATATTCATTGAATGACCCTTATGTGCCAGGCATCCTCTTGGGCAATGAGGATCCAAGGACAGGGAAGGCACAGGTTTTAACCCCAAGGGACAACAATCTAATGAACAGCCAGTTTTATCAGGTGGACCTCAGAGAATAAAATATAAATAAAACATAAAACATAATAAAACATCAGGAATCCTCAGTTTATCTAGTGAACTCTCTCCCTCCTCTTTAACCTCTGTAGGTGGAATCTCAATTTTTACTCATCAGTCCCCTTACAGTACTATTTATACCTGTACTTCTGAGTTCCATAATGACACTTGGGATGAAGCTTTTATCCTCAAACCTTCAGTTTGTCACAGGAATTTTACTTCCAGTGAATTTTTTTATAGGGGATATGAATTCACCTCCTGCATGAGTTGTTAAGATATGCAACTTCTGTGGATAAAACATTGGCACGGGCTTTTGACTCATCCCATGTTATCCACATTTCTGTTCCTTTCGTAAGTATTCCTACCGCTTTGGGATTTTAGTCGTTAAGAGGACAACCAAATTGAATCAAAACAATTATGCAATAATACGCATGCCAAGCTTTCCTGGCACTACTTCCCAGAAATTCTACAGTGTTAGAGTGTATTGCCCAAATATTTTATTTACATTCAACTTGTCCCAAGGTATTGCTAAGAATAGGAATGAATATATAGCCTGCTTGTCTGGAATAGTAAGCCGCATGGCCATATTTGGACTGGGTAATGTTGCATCTCCCTCATGAATAGAGAATATGGAATTGAAAAATGACTAGCATGGAAGACAGAATGACTCAGAAATCTAAGAATAACTAAATCATGTGAAAAGACCCAAAGACTGCTTCAAAATGAACTGCATCTGCCCGACTCACAAAACCAGCAAATTACATTATTTAGGTCTTTGCAAAATAGCATCTCACCAGCCTTTCATCTACATATTTAAATCGGCTTTGGATTGGTATGGGTTTGCCTTCCTACTGTGAAATAATGTATAGGTTCAAAGGTGCATTCTAGCTTAAAAATTCATCTTAAATGACCTTGCTTTGTATGTGATTATAAATGAATAGCTTCAGCTTCAGCATTAGTCCTTCCAAAGATGGCATCACCGATGCAATGGGCTTCATATGTCCATTGCATGGTGACAGGATGGGAGATGGTGAAGGACAGGGAAGCCTGGCGTGCTGCAATCCATGGGGTCACGAAGAGTCAGACAGAAGTTGGCGACTGAACAACTACATAAACAAATAACTTGCACTGTCTGACATTTTAAGAATAGAATAGATTTGAAAATACACTTTGGACAAATCATATCCTCTGTGGAGGTCTAGGAGCCACTAACCACCAAAGCATCAAGATAAGAAGACAACATGAAAGGCTCAGATGCCATGGGAGGTTCACCGTTGCTCCAGTGGACCTGAAGCTCATCATCTAGGATTTGGAGAATAATCATATCCTCTAAACTGAGTGTCTCCTCCGCTTTTATAGTATGAGCCGCTTTATTGGGATCTAATTGGGAACAGAACTGAGAGTAATCTGAGAGGACATATTTTTTACCACTCTCATCATGACATTCATCACCAATAAACCATCAAGGAAAGAGCTGAGGACAAGGTCCCTGAAACTGTCACCTGCATGATTAGCCATCTTTTGTTAGCCATCCTCTTCATCATCACACTGTGCTCTCTGGAGTTTCCATACTTTGATCAGCAAACAAATCAATATCCCGAATTTCTCCTCCAAAAGGTTTTGCAACCACATGCCTCAATTAAAATCTGGATCTCATCATGGGCTTTGTTTCTCCTGCAGCTCTTTCAAGTGGAGGCTGATTTGTTCTTACTAGCCATGTAGGCAGCATCACCATCTACCATTGCCATTTCCACATCACTCCTTTTGGTGCGATACCACCCAGAGAAAATATTCAGTCTCCTTGATTCCTGTTATTATAATGCTGAGACATGCCTGGTTCTTCTTTCTCTTATTACAAGGCCACCATTTAATGTATTTAAAAATTCTCTCCTTCCAATAAAACGTATTCTATTTTTAACTAATTTTTATTGGCGTATAATTGCTTTACAACGTTGTGTTAGTTTCTACTATTCAACGAAGTGAATCAGCTATACATATATATGTTTCCCCTATTTTTGGATTTCCTTCCTATTTAGCTCACCACAGAGCGTTGAGTAGAGTTTCCTAAGCTATACAGTAGATTCTCACTGTGTGCTCAGTCATGTCTGACTCTTGTGACCTCATGGGCTGTAGCCCACCCAGGCTCCTCCGTTAATGGGATTTTCCAGGCAAGAATGCTGGAGTGGGTTACCATTTCCTTCTCTAGGGGGTCTTCCCAACCCAGGGATTGAACCCAGGTCTCCTGCATTGGAGGCAGGTTGTTTACCACTGAGCCACCTGGGAAGCCCCAGGTTCTCATCAGTTGTCTTATTTACACATAGTATCAATAGTGTATATATGTCAATCCCAATCTCCCAATTCATTCCACCCTCTACTTTCCCCCTTGTCCAAACTTTTGTTCTCCCTGTTTGTGTCTCCATTTCTGCTTAAAGCATATTTTAAATCCATACATTTGTCTGCATTGTCACTGTCATACGCCTAACCTAAGTCACCTTTATCTCTTTTCTAGATTGTTCTAGGAGCCTTTTACCCAAGCTGCCAATTCAGAGCAGTTAAAGGGAGTAACACCTGTGCAGGTACATGGGGCCTCATGTTTAAAAGAGCCCCGTGTTTTGTTTAAAACTCTGCTGCTGCTGTCTTAAATTTTAAAGAGTTTTCGACCAAGAGGCCTCACATTTTCACTTTGCACTGGGCCTCATTCTTATATAGACTGTCCTTTCCTATTTGTATTCCTGCCCCTTCTAACTCACTCTATGAAATCAGGATATTAGTCTTCCTGTATAAATCATGACAATGACATTCCCCTGTTTAAAATACATTGATGGCTTTCCTCTGCATCTAGAATGAAATCTTCACTCATACTATGGTCTCCAGGGAACGTGGCGGTCCACTCTTCCCCACTCCTTCACCCTCCCTCACTGAAGTCTTGGGCATACCGACATCTTCCAGTCTGTTGTACACAGTGATTTCTTTCCTGTCCCCAGTCCTTTGCACAGGCCATTTCCTTGCTCTGAAATACTCTTTCTCACACTACATCCTTTCCATCCCTCAACATGTAGCTTAAATAGCACTTGATGTGTTATAATGCACTATCTGCCATAACAACCCCCAACACTCAGTGTCTTCTCAAAAACAGGCTTCTCCCTCAGTCATGACTGAGGAAGAAGTCAGCTGGTGTCAGGTTTTCAAGGAGGATTCAGAAACCCACCCTTTCCAGTGGAGTGGCTCCATCACTAACTAAGGTCTCACATTCCTTCAGATCTCCACTGTATTCAGCAGAGAGAGGATGGAAGAATGTGTGGAGCATCACAGTGGAGATCTGACACCAAGTGTCAAAGAGAAGTGTGTCAATTTTGCTCCCAATTCCACTGGGCCAATATAATTGTCAGGGGGCCTGGGAAATGTGTTCTTCTTTGTGCCCAGTAAGGGAAAGGAGACGGTTTTGAGGTCATGTTACTCTCCTGGCTCTCAGAGTCTTACCAGATTTCCAGTCTCAAACAACTCAGTGCTATTTGACTGAGCAATTGATGTCTTTCCTATCTCAATGTGTTGGTTGCTTTACTTTTGCATTTTACCTCTTTAGACCAGCTGTCCCCAACCTTTGCGGCATAAGGATAGGTTTTCTGGAAGACAATCTGTCCACGGATGGGGTGGTGGGGGATGTGAATGGAGAAGTAGTTGTTTTGGAATGATTTAATTGTATTACCTTTATTGTGCAATTTATTTCTATTTTTCCTACATTAGCTCCACCTTGGATCATCAGGCATTAGACCCCAGAGGTTGGGTACCCCTCGTTTAGATTGTCTCCCCTGAGGCTGCTAAGTCACTTCAGTTGTGTCCGACTCTGTGCGACCCCATAGACGGCAGCCCACCAGGCTCCCCTGTCCCTGGGATTCTCCAGGCAAGAACACTGGAGTGGGTTGCCATTGCCTTCTCCACTACTAGGTTGCAAATGCCTATGAGCAGGGATCATTCTCCTCCACCACTAGAGCCTCAGGGCTTAGAGAAGGCTTAGAGAAGGATCGGGTGTACAGTAGATTCTTCATTTAAAAATCTGCTAACTGAAAAAGAGCAGGGAAAATATCTGTCTTTCTCCTCCATGTTAGCAGAATTGGTAGCTACTCCTGCCTGTTAGCAGTAGTGATAGACTGGAGGGATTCCCTAATCTCACGGTGAGATTACTGTTAAAGGCAGCACATAATAATATTTAGATAATAGAGGAAAACAACAGAATGGGAAAGACTAGAGATCTCTTCAAGAAAATTAGAGATACCAAGGGAACATTTCATGCAAACATGGGCTCGATAAAGGACAGAAATGGTATGGACCTAACAGAAGCAGAAGATATTAAGAAGAGGTGGCAAGAATACACAGAAGAACTATACAAAAAAGATCTTCACGACCCAGATAATCATGATGATGTGATCACTAATCTAGAGCCAGACATCTTGGAATGTGAAGTCAAGTGGGCCTTAGAAAGCATCACTACGAACAAAGCTAG
>SJYT01059896.1:220802-230887 GCA_006410635.1 Cephalophus harveyi | reverse complement strand
CAACATCTGCTAGATCATGGAAAAAGCAAGCAAGTTCCAGAAAAACATCTATTTCTGCTTTATTGACTATGCCAAAGCCTTTGACTGTGTGGATAACAATAAACTGTGGAAAATTATGAAAGAGATGGGAATACCAGACCACCTAACCTGCCTCTTGAGAAATCTGTATGCAGATCAGGAAGCAACAGTTAGAACTGGACATGGAACAAGAGACTGGTTCCAAATAGGAAAAGGAGTCCGTCAAGGCTGTATATTGTCACCCTGCTTATTTAACTTCTATGCAGAGTACATCATGAGAAACGCTGGACTGGAAGAAACACAGGCTGGAATCAAGATTCCCGGGAGAAATATCAATAACCTCAGATATGCAGATGACATCACCGTTATGGCAGAAAGAGAAGAGGAGCTAAAAAGCCTCTTGATGAAAGTGAAAGAGGAAAGCAAAAAAGTTGGCTTAAAGCTCACCAATCAGAAAACGAAGATCATGGCATCCGATCCCATCACTTCACGGGAAATAGATGCGGAAACAGTGGAAACAGTGTCAGACTATTTTGGGGGTGGGGCTCCAGAATCACTGCAGATGGTGACTGCAGCCATGAAATTAAAAGACGCTTACTCCTTGGAAGAAAAGTTATGACCAACCTAGATAGCATATTCAAAAGCAGAGACATTACTTTGCCGACTAAGGTCCATCTAGTCAAGGCTATGGCTTTTCCTGTGGTCATGTATGGATGTAAGAGTTGGACTGTGAAGAAGGCTGAGTGCCAAAGAATTGATGCTTTTGAACTGTGGTGTTGGAGAAGACTCTTGAGAGTCCCTTGGACTGCAAGGAGATCCAACCAGTCCATTCTGAAGGAGATCAACTCTGGGATTTCTTTGGAAGGAATGATGCTAAAGCTGAAACTCCAGTACTTTGGCCACCTCCTACAAAGAGTTGACTCATTGGAAAAGACTCTGATGCTGGGCGGGATTGGGGGCAGGAGGAGAAGGGGACGACCGAGGATGAGATGGCTGGATGGCATCACAGACTCGATGGATGTGAGTCTGAGTGAACTCTAAGAGATGGTGATGAACAGGGAGGCCTGGCGTGCTGCAATTCATAGGGTCGCAAAGAGTCGGACACGACTGAGTGAATGAACTGAACTGCACAAATTTCTGGAAATCTGGAATCAGATTTCCTGGGTTCAAATCCCAAGGTCATTGATTATTAGTCTGAGTGATCTCCGAGAGATGGTGATGAACAGGGAGGCCTGGCGTGCTGCAATTCATGGGGTCGCAAAGAGTCGGACACGACTGAGCGACTGAACTGAACTGAACTGAACTGAATCTTGAACAACCTACTCAATCTCTTGAAACCCTGATTTCCTTTTCTGTTAAAAAGTATAATATTAACTCAGCCATAGAAAAAGAATGAAGTAATGCCATTTGCAGCAATATGGATGTAACTAGTAATGACCATATTAAATTAAGTAAGTAATACAAAGACAAATATCATGTATATCATTTATATGTGAAATCTTAGAAAGTGATACCAATGAACTTAGTTACAAAATAAAAATAGACTCACTGACACAAAAAACAAATCTATGGTTATCAAAGGGGAAAACCAGGGGGAGGGATAACTTGGGAATTTGGATTAACAGAGGCTCATTACTACATAAAAAATAAACAATAAGGACCTACTGTACAGCATAAGGAACTACATTCAATATCTTATAATAATCTATAGTGGAAAAGAATTTGAAATATATGTATAACTGAATCACTTTGCTGTAATACCTGAAACATTTTAAGTCAACTATACTTCAATTAAAAATAAAATGTAAATGTATAATAACATTGTCCATATCACAGGATTATTGTGAGAATAAAAGAGATATTATAAGTGCTTAGTACCATGCTATGACTAATGGCTCAAGAAGTGTAAGTATGATTATTGCTCACCACTACATACTCATGGTCTGGCCCATATCTTGCTCAAGCAAGCACTCAGTATATACTGGTTGATTAAATGAACAAATGAGGAAGTGAAAAACCTTCTCTCATAGTTAGGTGCATGCATGCATGCTCGCTCAGTCGTGTCCAACTCTTTGGGACACTTTGGACTGTATCCTGCCATGCTCCTCTGTCAATGGGCTTTTTCAGGCAAAAATGCTGGAATGGGTTGCCATTTCCTTCTCCAGGGGATCTTCCTTACCCAGGGATCAAATCCATGTCTTCTGTGGCTCCTGTGGATTCTGTATGATTTAGACATCAGGGACTCTGGTATAAACAAGACATATTTTTATTGGAATCTTACAGTCCACTGATGACCTTAGTTGCTAATGTTCAGCTCTAAGAGAGTGCTCTTGGGCAAGACAATATATACAAGACCTAGAGAACATCCAGCCTTTTAAAAACTGTCTGGCATTATGTGTAAACTTGAACAAAAGCCACAGAGACCATTCTCTGCCCTCGCAATTTTTAGTATATTTCTCCATTTACATCATCTGATTTTTATATTTTTAAACCGGGCTTTTTCCACGTACATGAGGAATACTGAAATTTATTTCTATATAAAGAATAATGGTGATGGAAATAAAAGACCAGTTCATATTAAACTTGAAAGTCAGTATTTCCATATAATTTTAAGATATTTTGAAAAAATTAATCAAACAAGCAGATACACATTCATAAAAATTTTCAAATGGTATAGAGGAAAATATAATTAAAAAATAGCCCTCCATTACTGAACACCAGTCCCAGTCCCCAGAAGCAAAAATTGTTAATAATTTCTTGTGTTTCTATCCAGAAATTATCTATGCATGATAAGCCCAGGTTAACTTATGTTTGTTACCAAAAATTGGACTCCTATATACAAACTGTTCTGCAACATACTTTTCTCTAACAATCTACCTTCCATATTTTTCTCAACAATGCAGCTCTCATTCCCTTTGCTGACTGCATGATATTTCATTGTACCAATATACTATTACTTTTTAGATACTGTTTGGTGATATTTTTTCCAACTTTTTGAAATACAGTTCACATATCATATAATTCTTCCACTTAAAGTGAACAACAGTGGCTTTTAGTATATTTACAGAACAGTGTATTCATCATCACAATCAATTTAAGAACATTTTTGTTATGACCCAAAGAAGCCTCATATCCCTTAGTTTTCATGCCCCAGTCCCTCCATCCTCCCACAGCCCCTGACAGCTACTTAATCTAAATTCTGCCTCTACAGATTTGCCAATTCTAGATATTTTATATAAATGGAAACATATAATATATGACCTTCTCTCAATTAGCTTAATGTTTTCAAAGTTCATCCATGTTGCAGCACATGTCACTTATACTATTATTTACTATTCAGACTATAGATATTTAAGTTGCTCCTATTTGTTAATGATTGCACATGACCCTGTGAAATTGGGTCAAAAAATTGAAATATATATATATATATATCTTTGCAGACTTACTTCTATAAGATAAATTCTTAGAAAGGAAGTCTCTGGATCAAATAATATGTGGCTTTAAATTTGAATGATTTTTCCAAACTACCCTCTAAAAAGTTGGGTCACTTAATTTTAAAATGTTTATCATTTTTTTTTGTTTAATTAGCATTTTAAAATCAGAAATGAAGAGACTCTTCTCATATGTTTATGTATGCATTTGCTTGTACTTCTTTTCTTTTTTGAATGAACTATCCTTTCAGGTACTTTGCTGTTTTATAGAGGATTATTTTTTTTAGTTCAGTGTATTGCAAGGAAGATTAGCTTTTTGTTTGTCTATATGTTACAAATAATTTCCCCTACTTCGTCCTTTGTCTTTGACTTTGTTTATGGTAATTTGCAATATAAAACTTTAAAAATTGTAAATAGTTAATATATCATCCATCTTTTCCTTTCCTGGTAATTCCATGATAGTTAAAGATGACTTCTGTGCTCATAAAAAATTCCTATGCTTTCTTTTGGTGATTCTAAATTGTTACAATATCGTTTCTGTTATTATATGTTTTAGTTTTTTATTGTAAGGTATGTGGGATCTTAGCTCCCTGACCAGGGATCAAACCCTCACCCCCTGCATTGGAAGGCAAAGCCTTAACCACTGGACCACCAGGGAAGTCCCCATGACTCCCCATTTTTTTACCAGTGCCACATTTTTTATGTTATAATAGCTTAACTTCAAGTTTAATATCTGATAGACTAGTTCTAACCATTATTCTTTATCTGTTCAGAATGTTCCTAATTATTACCAAATGATTATTTTTCAGTAAAAATTTACCCCAGAAAGCCCTGGTCAAGTTATTGCCAAAATATACATATTTTAATTAGTATCATATTAAAATTGTGGGTTAAGTTCAAGGAAAACTGACATCTTCACTATTTTTTCTTTAGTCAAGAATAAGATATATTTCTTCCTTCTTTCAAATCTTTCTCTATGCCCATCACTGGAGTCCTATGCATTAATAAACTTATTTTCTATGACTAGATATGTCTTTTTTTGCTATTACTATATTAACCTTGAAACTTTCTAAATTCTTTCACTGTTTGCAAAAGCTTTTCAGTGGATTTTCTGAAGGCTTTCCAGTTCTAAGTTAAATCACATGATTCATTAATTTATTCAATAAATAATTATCAAGTACTAATACATGCTAGGCATCAATCAAAACCCAAGGCAAAGAGCAATGATCAGAACAGACAATTTTCTTGTTCTCCTGGAGTTCATATTCTATTAAAAAAAAGGAGTTTAAAAATTAAATATGCAGTATGTTAAGTGATTATAAATACATGGAAGAAAAATAAATTAGGGCAAGGGAATAGAGAATGACAGGGGTAAAGACCAGTTACCATTTAAATTGGCTAGTTATTAAACTTTGACCTGAATGAAAAAGGGAAGTGAGCAATTTCAATACCTAGCGAGAGGAGAGAAGCAGGAACAGCAAGTGAAAAGGACCTGAGTAAGGAACATGCTCAGTGACTCAGTGACCAGTTGGCTAAGGTAGCAAGAAGGACCACATAGTATCTTATGGGTTTTGCATTTTATTCTGAGAGATATGGGAAGGCAAAGTTGAGCTTTGTGAGGGAAAATGGCATAATGTATTATTTTAAAAATATACATCTGGCTGTTTTGTGGAGAAAATATTGGAGAGCAGAATGCTACAGGTAGGCTACAGAGGGAAATGGTAGAGGTGAAATGATGGTGAATGAAAAGAAGAGGTAGCAGGGAAGATGGTGAGATGTGATCAGATTCAGGATATAGTCAGGTTTAAATGACAGATTTACTGAGGAATTGTAAATGGTATGTAAGAGAAACTGAGAAGCATAAGAAAATAGCTTTTTTCAGTAAAGTATAAGCCATTCTTATAATTAACTTTATCACTGGTTCTATCCTTGCCATTTCTAATTTTGTGTCTTAGTACTTTTTCCAGTTTTCTTTGTTTGAGATCTAGGCAAATAGGTTATCTATTTTATTTTTACTGTTTATCAATCATTTTTAGAATTTATTTATTGTTTCTAATGTATTCTTTATTAATTTATGCTATTTTTTTGGTTGCAAAAATAAAATTTATTGTACAATGATTTAATTCTACATGCCATCTTACTCATAAATCCACATAAAGAATCACAAAAATATTGGTAAAGTCAGTGAGTTTATTATGTGAAAATTAATGATCAAACCCTATTTACACATTTAAGTTATGTTATTTTTATAATATTCTAAATCAAAGTATTAATGGCAAGAATAATTTTACTTCTATGTTCTTCCTAACCATGTGATATACTGTCCCCAGAGTTAATAGAAGAATTTAGGAGTGTGTATATGTATGTGTTTGTGGTATGGTATGTGCATGTTTCAATTTTTTAGGAGTAACAATTTGCCCATCTTAATGTTTTGCAAATATAAACATATGTAAAAGTCAATTTTTCCTTCCAGAAATGATGGAATAGTTAGGTGACTGGTGTCAAATGTTTTGCTTAAAGCCAATAGAGTTGAATGCAAATGTAAAAAGCAGATTTAATCAAATATATGAGAAAGCTTCCCCAATCTATAGGGGACTAATGTATGGAGGTGAACACAGAATGGAGCTGCTGGACACAGTGGACATCTTATTTCAGTGGTGTGACTGAGAAGCTGAGAATGTGAGCAAAGTTTCCAGTACACTCACCAAAGGAGAAAGACTGAAGTTCAGGACCCAGCAAGAGGAATGACCCATGGCAAATATCCAGATTTTGAGTAAAATTTGTTGTTAGGAACTGAATTCTCACTTTCAATTGTCTAAATCCTTGATTTGTATATGGTAATATGAAAGTGATTCTACCACTAGTATGGCTACCTATTAAAACAGGTGAATCCTTGCTCTAGTAAAATGTTATCAAAGGGACAAATTATCAGAACACTTTCTCAGGTAAAATGAGAAATGCACAGAAATAAGAGCAAATAAGGAAAATGATTAAAAGCCAAGAAAGCAGAAATAAAAAACTATAAAAAAAAAGAATTCTCTGGATTTCCAGGTAGGGATATCACACATTGACTGTAAAGGATCATGCTTACAAAATTAAAAGATAAAAATATGGATAATATAAAACAATAAACAAGTTCATAAATTGAAAAACATAGATTAAACATTTAATGGTTGGAGTCAACACAGTAAAAAAAAATAAGGCATTCTGTAATCTTGGATATAGATGAGATGAAAAGATTCAAATTAAGCATAAAAACAAAAAAAATGGTAGAAAACATAGTGATTGTCATATACAAACAATGTGGCAAACAAGAATATTTCCATGAATCATATATGATTGGAATCTCAAAGAAAGGGGAAAGAGAAAATGAGGCTGTGCAACATCTCAAGGTAACAGATGGCAATTTTCCAAAAGTGATGAAAACATCAATATTTGCGCTCATTAAGCTTTACTAGTCCAAAGTTTCTGAAATACAAAAAAAGCCAAACCAAAGAACATCATTATAAAACTGCTGAAGACTAAATATAAATAAAAAATAAAAGATACTTTAATTATGCAGGATACAGGTTGCTTGGGGCTGGTGCACTGGGATGACTCAGAGGGATGGCATGGGGAGGGAGGTGAGAAGGGGGTTCAGGACGGGGAACACGTGCACACCCATGGCAGACCCATGCCGATGTATGGCAAAACCAATACAATATTGCAAAGCAACCAGCCTCCAAATAAAACAAATATTTTTTAAAAAAAGAATACATAAGTAAATAAATAAAATAAGAGTGGAGGCTTGGACACACCAGTGGTAAGAATACGCTATTTAAAAAAAAGATACTTTAATTAACTAGAAAAAGGGATACAATCCTGTATCTATAATGTAAACAATAAAGAGACTGAACTCCTACTGCACTGGTATAATTATATTGGACATGGAATTCTGGGTTGATTCAGTTTGTGAAATTGGTGCTTATTGCTTAAAAATATTAATCCACTGTTTTCTGGCCTCTGTTATTTATGATAAGACTTTGGATATCACGTGTAGCAATGTTTCTATGACTAGAATTTTTCTTTCCTCTGTCTGCATTCGATATTCTCTGTTTTTCTCAGCTTTTAGCATATGGCTTGATGCCCCTTTCTTTTCTTTGTATTTATGCTATTTTAAGTTGATGGATGACTCTGTATGTTTTGGATTTTATTAAACTTAGTAAATAGAGGTCATTATTTCTTTCAGAATATTTCTACCCTATTGTCCTTTTATCTGATATTACATCTCACTGACTCTCTGCCCCTTATTTTTTTAAAATACTTTTACTTAGTATTCTTTTTTAATATAAATTTATTTAATTGGAGGCTAATTACTTTACAATCCTGTATTGGTTTTGCCACACATCAACATGAATCTGCCATGGGTGTACACGTGTTCCCCATCCTGACGCCCCCTCCCACCTCCCTCCCCATACCATCCCTCTGGGTCATCCCAGTGCACCAGCCCCAAGCATCCTGTATCCTGCATCGAACCTGGACTGGTGATTCATTTCACATATGATATTATACATGTTTCCATGACATTCTCCCAAATCATCCCACCCGCTCCCTCTCCCACAGAGTCCAAAAGACTGTTCTACACATCTGTGTCTCTTTTGCTGTCTCACATACAGGATTATCGTTACCATCTTTCTAAATTCCATATATATGTGTTAGTATACTGTATTGGTGTTTTTCTTTCTGGCTTACTTCACTCTGTATAATAGGCTCCAGTTTCATCCACCTCATTAGAAGTGATTCAAATGTATTCTTTTTAATGGCTGAGTAATACTCCTTGACTGTAAAGGATCATGCTTACAAAATTAAAAGATAAAAATATGGATAATATAAAACAATAAACAAGTTCATAAATTGAAAAACATAGATTAAACATTTAATGGTTGGAGTCAACACAGTAAAAAAAAATAAGGCATTTTGTAATCTTGGATATAGATGAGATGAAAAGATTCAAATTAAGCATAAAGACAAAAAAAATGGTAGAAAACATAGTGATTGTCATATACAAACAATGTGGCAAACAAGAATATTTCCATGAATCATATATGATTGGAATCTCAAAGAAAGGGGAAAGAGAAAATGAGGCTGTGCAACATCTCAAGGTAACAGATGGCAATTTTCCAAAAGTGATGAAAACATCAATATTTGCGCTCATTAAGCTTTACTAGTCCAAAGTTTCTGAAATACAAAAAAAGCCAAACCAAAGAACATCATTATAAAACTGCTGAAGACTAAATATAAATAAAAAATAAAAGATACTTTAATTATGCAGGATACAGGTTGCTTGGGGCTGGTGCACTGGGATGACTCAGAGGGATGGCATGGGGAGGGAGGTGAGAAGGGGGTTCAGGACGGGGAACACGTGCACACCCATGGCAGACCCATGCCGATGTATGGCAAAACCAATACAATATTGCAAAGCAACCAGCCTCCAAATAAAACAAATATTTTTTAAAAAAAGAATACATAAGTAAATAAATAAAATAAGAGTGGAGGCTTGGACACACCAGTGGTAAGAATACGCTATTTAAAAAAAAGATACTTTAATTAACTAGAAAAAGGGATACAATCCTGTATCTATAATGTAAACAATAAAGAGACTGAACTCCTACTGCACTGGTATAATTATATTGGACATGGAATTCTGGGTTGATTCAGTTTGTGAAATTGGTGCTTATTGCTTAAAAATATTAATCCACTGTTTTCTGGCCTCTGTTATTTATGATAAGACTTTGGATATCACGTGTAGCAATGTTTCTATGACTAGAATTTTTCTTTCCTCTGTCTGCATTCGATATTCTCTGTTTTTCTCAGCTTTTAGCATATGGCTTGATGCCCCTTTCTTTTCTTTGTATTTATGCTATTTTAAGTTGATGGATGACTCTGTATGTTTTGGATTTTATTAAACTTAGTAAATAGAGGTCATTATTTCTTTCAGAATATTTCTACCCTATTGTCCTTTTATCTGATATTACATCTCACTGACTCTCTGCCCCTTATTTTTTTAAAATACTTTTACTTAGTATTCTTTTTTAATATAAATTTATTCGATTGGAGGCTAATTACTTCACAATCCCGCACTGGCCCCGCCACACATCAACATGAATCCACCATGGGTGCACACGTGCTCCCCATCCTGACCCCCCCTCCCTCCTCCCCTCCCATACCATCCCTCTGGGCCATCCCAGCACACCAGCCCCAAGCATCCTGCATCCTGCATCGAACCTGGACTGGTGATTCATTTCACATATGATATTATACATGTTTCCATGACATTCTCCCAAATCATCCCACCCTCTCCCTCTCCCACAGAGTCCAAAAGACTGTTCTATACATCTGTGTCTCTTTTGCTGTCTCACATACAGGATTATCGTTACCATCTTTCTAAGTTCCATATATATGTGCTAGTATATTGTATTGGTGTTTTTCTTTCTGGCTTACTTCACTCTGTATAATAGGCTCCAGTTTCATCCACCTCATTAGAACTGATTCAAATGTATTCTTTTTAATGGCTGAGTAGTACTCCATTGTGTATATGTACCACAGCTTTCTTATCCATTCGTCTGCTGATGGACATCTAGGTTGCTTCCATGTCCT
>SJYT01059896.1:207459-218306 GCA_006410635.1 Cephalophus harveyi | reverse complement strand
AAATATACCATGCTCATGGATTGGAAGAATCAATATAGTGAAAATGAGTATACTACCCAAAGCAATCTACAGATTCAATGCAATCCCTATCAAGCTACCAGCGGTATTTTTCACAGAACTAGAACAAATAATTTCAAGATTTGTATGGAAATACAAAAAACCTCGAATAGCCAAAGCAATCTTGAGAAAGAAGAATAGAACCAGAGTAATCAACTTGCCGGACTTCAGGCTCTACTACAAGGCCACAGTCATCAAGACAGTATGGTACTGGCACAAAGACAGAAATATAGATCAATGGAACAAAATAGAAAGCCCAGAGATAAATCCACACACATATGGACACCTTATCTTCGACAAAGGAGGCAAAAATATACAATGGAGTAAAGACAATCTCTTTAACAAGTGGTGCTGGGAAAACTGGTCAACCACTTGTAGAAGAATGAAACTAGATCACTCTCTAACACCACACACAAAAATAAACTCAAAATGGATTAAAGCCTAAACATAAGACCAGAAACTATAAAACTACTAGAGGAGAACATAATTTATGCTATTTTTGACCCCTTCATACTCATCTGAATATCTAGCAATATTAATTTAATTTCTTCCTTCTGTGTAACCTATAGATTTATGGTTATAATCTTTTATCTAACCAGGTTCTGTCATGAATTAATAGCATAGATTTTTTGGATCTAAAATCTTATTTTTACTTTCCAACTATGAAAATTTGGCCTATGTTTCCTCTTCAATACTAGAGCTAAAACTTCAGTTTTTTGTTATAAATTTCTATTTTTATTGCTTTATAGACAATATTATCTGCAATATTTCTATGTTTTAGAATTTATTGAGATTCTCCTATGCTCATCTAGACAATTTTGGGAAACAATCCACAGAGACTTGAAGAGAAGGAACATTCTCTGTTATTGGGATATAGAGTTTAACATTCAACTATTACTTCTATTTAATTAATGTTGTTATTGAGATTCATTATATCCTCATTTGTTTATTTTACCTATCATGTCATATGAATTATAAATAAACTATTATTATTCTAATATATTGCTTCTTGAAGGTACTAAATTATTTGTGGTTTTGATGTTGCTCTACGTGGGAAGGTTCTCATGATCAGAAAGATGGAGCATCTGGAAGCAGACAAACTGTCTGTTAAACCAAAAAAGAAAATTGAACCAAAGGATAAGTCTGGGCCCCAGATTGCTGCTAAAGGCAACCAGGGAATGAAGGTCCAAGATCCTGGAGAGAGAGATATAGCTCAGGTAGGCAAGTGGATATTTTGCAGTGTTTTACCCCTTGGTGCCCTTGTTATTTTAGAACATGGAACAAAAGGCTGGGATTCAGGAAAAGGCCAGACAGATGTCCCTGAAAGAGGTAGAAAAACCAGCAGAAATTCTGACCATCCCACAAGGCTGAAGAGACACAGAGTCTTGAGTTGGGATTCCAGTGACAAAGGAGGGCCAGAGAACAACATCCACACTCTACTGGTTTCCCTTTATGACACTGACTAATTTCTACTGCTATGTGGGGAAAGGAAACTAAGAAGCCAAGTAGAATGTCTTCAAAAAACAAAGAGAGTTTTTAACAATGTCACAGTACTTAGGAGGCAGGGACTCGAGTTTTGGATACCCCACAATACAGGGACCCAAGTGAAAATCAGGGGCGGTGGCCAAGAGGAGGAACCCCACGTCCAAGGAGTGGCGGCTGCATGGGTGCAGGAGGGCTGAGAGGAGCTACTCCACGTTTAAGGTCAGGAGGGGCGGCAGTGAGGAGATACCCCTCGTCCAAGGTAAGGAGCAGTGGCTGCGCTTTGCTGGAGCAGCCGTGAAGAGATACCCCATGTCCAGAGTAAGAGAAACCCAAGTAAGATGGTAGGTGTTACAAGAGAGCATCAGAGGGCAGACACACTGAAACCATACTCACAGAAAACTAGTCAATCTATTCACACTAGGACCACAGCCTTGTCTAATTCAATGAAACTAAGCCATGCCCTGTGGGGCCACCCAAGATGGGCAGGTCATGGTGGAGAGGTCTGACAGAATGTGGTCCACTGGAGAAGGGAATGGCAAACCACTTTAGTATTCTTGCTTTGAAAACCCCATGAACAGTATGAAAAGGCAAAATGATAGGATACTGAAACAGGAACTCCCCAGGTCAGTAGATGCCCAATATGCTACTGGAGATCAGTGGGAAAATAACTCCAGAAAGAATGAAGGGATGGAGCCAAAGCAAAAACAATACCCAGCTGTGGATGTGACTGGTGATAGAAGCAAGCTCCAATGCTGTAAGAACAATATTGCATAGGAACCTGGAATGTCAGGTCCATGAATCAAGGCAAATTGGAAGTGGTCAAGCAGGAGATGGCAAGAGTGAACATCAACTTTCTATGAATCAGTGAACTAAAATGGACTGGAATGGGTGAATTTAACTCAGATGGCCATTATATCTACTACTGTGGGCAGGGATCCCTTAGAAGAAATAGAGTAGCCATCATGGTCAACAAAAGAGTTCAAAATGCAGTACTTGGATGCAATCTCAAAAACGACAGAATGATCTCTGTTCGTTTCCAAGGCAAACTATTCAATATCACAGTTATCCAAGTCTATGCCCCAGCAGTAATGCTGAAGAAGCTGAAGTAGAACAGTTCTATGAAGACCTACAAGACCTTTTAGAAGTAACACCCAAAAAGATGTCCTTTTCATTATAGGGGACTAGAATGCAAAGGTAGGAAGTCAAGAAACACTTGGAGCAACAGGCAAATTTGGCCTTGGAATACAGAATGAAGCAGGGCAAAGTCTAATAGAGTTTTGACAAGAGAACGCACTGGTCATAACAAACACCCTCTTCCAACAACACAAGAGAAGACTCTACACATGGACATCACCAGATGGTCAACACCGAAATCAGACTGACTATATTCTTTGCAACCAAAGATGGAGAAGCTCTATACAGTCAGCAAAAACAAGACCGGGAGCTGACTATGGCTCAGATCATGAACTCCTGATTGCCAAATTCAGACTTAAACTGAAGAAAGTAGGGAAAACCACTAGACCATTCAGGTATGACCTAAATCAAATCCCTTATGATTATACAGTGGAAGTGAGAAATAGATTTAAGGGTATGCCAAACCCTTTGACTGTGTGGATCACAATAAACTGTGGAAAATTCTGAAAGAGATGGGAATACCAGACCACCTGACCTGCTTCTTGAGAAATCTGTATGCAGGTCAGGAAGCAACAGCTAGAATTGGACATGGAATAACAGACTGGTTCCAAATAGGAAAAGGAGTACGTCAAGGCTGTATATTGTCACCCTGCTTATTTATCTTACATGCAGAGTACATCATGAGAAATACTGGGCTGGAAGAATCACAAGCTGGAATCAAGATTGCTGGGAGAAATATCAATAATCTCAGATATGCAGATGACACCCCCCTTATGGCAGAAAGTGAAGAGGAACTAAAAAGCCTCTTGATGAATGTGAAAGAGGAGAGTGATAAAGTTGGCTTAAAGCTCAACATTCAGAAAACTAAGATCATGACATCTGGTCCCATCACTTCATGGGAAATGGATGGGGAAACAGTGGAAACAGTGTCAGACTTTATTTTTCGGGCTCCAAAATCACTGCAGATGGTGACTGCAGCCATGAAATTAAAAGACACTTACTCCTTGGAAGGAAAAGTTATGACCAACCTAGATAGCATTTTGAAAAGCAGAGACATTACTTTTCTAACAAAGGTCCATCTAGTCAAGGCTATGGTTTTTCCAGTGGTCATGTATGGATGTGAGAGTTGGACTGTGAAGATAGCTGAGTGCCAAAGAATTGATGAGGGACTCTTGAGAGTCCCTTGGACTGCAAGGAGATCCAATCAGTCCTGAGTATTCTATGGAAAGGCTGATGCCAAAGCTGAAACTCCAGTACTTTGGCCACCTCATGCGAAGAGTTGACTCATTGGAAAAGACTGATGCTGGGAGGGATTGGGGGCAGGAGGAGAAGGGGACGACAGAGGATGAGATGGCTGGATGGCATCACTGACTCGATGGAAGTGAGTTTGAGTGAAATCCAGGAGTTGGTGATGGACAGTGAGGCCTGGCGTGCTGTAATTCATGGGGTCACAAAGAGTCAGACATGACTGAGTGACTGAACTGGACTGAACTGAATTGAAGATACTGGGCTTGCAATTGGAATTCGCTAGGAGCTACACCCTGTGAACAGAGAGACCTAGATACAGCCTTAGAAAAACTGTAATACAGCCTTGACTTTTAACTTCTGACTGAATTGAAGGAATCCACTCTTTCTGCTCTTGGAGGAAGATGATATAAGAAAGTCTTTACACTTTCCATATCGAACACCAGACATGGAATTAAAAAGTACTATGTATGCCAAAAAATGAAAACAAAAAACCAACCCATAACTATCTGATCCTACACCAAGAGAAAGTAGTTAATCAAAAGAGATCCACAGGTTATCCAGATATTGAAATTGTCAAATTAGGACATCCCAAGTATCCTGACCATTATGTTTGAGAATATAAAAAGATGAAAATAGATGAAGAAATGGAAAATTTCACCAGACTATTTAAATCTCGAAAAAAGTCAAATGGAAGCTATAGAAATGCAAAATGCAATCATGAAAATCACAAACTTGATAAGAGGACAGAACAGCAGACTAGACAGAGAATAATAGTTAACTGGTGAACTAAAACACAGAAGAATAAAAAAGATTTAAAATAAAGAAATATATGTAAGAAAAGCAGTTAAAAATGTCCAACTTATATTATCAGAGAACAGAAGGAAAAGAGAGAGAATCAAGCAAAGCAATGCTTAAAGAGGAAAAGATTGAGGGAAGTCATCAAGTTATAGATGCATAAAGCTCTCCACACACCACCAGGATAAAATTGAGGAAGGTGAAATCTCCACACATCATGATCAAACTACTGAAAATCAAACACAAAGGGAAAATCTGAAAGTACCAAGAGATGTAGAGGGTTGTGGGGCATGGGGGATATACATTACTGAAACCAGAAACAATAAGACTAACAAGTTATTTTCAACACAAAGGATTAGAGCTCCAAAACAATGATATGACATCTTGAAGGAACTCAAATCCATATCTGCCCACCTAAAATTCTATACACAATAGGGGTACAAATCCAGAGATTTGCACTGAAAGAAACACTAAAAAGATATCTTTGGCAAAAAAAAGATGACCCCATATTCAGTGAGAAATAAAGAACAGTGGAAATAATAACCATGTAGCAAGTATAACAATATTGACTGAGCAAAATAATAATAATTTCTTTTAGGTTTAAGTATATACACAGAATTAAAATTATGGCAATAACACATAAAACAAATAAATGGAATTTACATGGTCTAAATTCCAAGCAACACTGGGGAATGGTCAAGTTATATCTTATAGCCCGACTATATTAAGAAAGGTATGCATCTTGTAATCTCAAAGTAAGTAGTAAAAAGATAGAAAAACAATATATAACTACCAAATTACCAGAGGTAATAGAGGAATAATTTTTAAAATGGATTCTTCTGAAAAGAGAAAAATAAAAGAAAGGAAATGAGAACTTAAAATAGGTAGAACTAATTTAAAAAACACAAAGATGGTAAATATAAACTCAAATATACAGCAATTAAATAAATATTAATAAAATATTCCCAGATCATGAAAAGTAAAAACAAAGAACAATACAAGCACATTTTCTAACAAATATGGGATGCTGATGGTTGAAAGCAAAAGGCCAGAAAAAGATGTGCAATCAAATAGTAACCAAAATAAAGATGGTGTAGCTACTTAGTATAAATTTTTAGAGACTTTAAGTAAAAAAGCATTCTTGACTAGAAACCAAGAATAAGCATGTATTAGTTTCTCAGTCAGCCACTGTTTCCACTGTTTCCCCATCTATTTGCCATGAAGTGATGGGACCAGATGCCATGATCTTAGTTTTCTGAATGTTGAGCTTTAAGCCAACTTTTTCGCTCTCCTCTTTCACTTTCATCAAGAGACTCTTTAGTTCTTCACTTTCTGCCATAAGTGTGGTTTCATCTGCATATCTGAGATTATTGATATTTCTCCCAGCATCTTGCTTCCAGCTTGTGCTTCACAGGGCCACATGTCTTCTAACCCCCTGACAATCAAGCTTACAAGTTTCAAGACACTTTGGCTTACTTAGTACCTAGAGAATATAAGAAATTACTTTTCTTTTATCATGACTTCCTAAATTATATACTTTGATGATTTATTTTGAAGATTTCACATAGCTGTCTCAGATCCCAGTCAGATTTTTGCATCAAAGAAAGCGACACACTAATTTCCCTTCAAACACTTGACTGTCAAATGACAGATCACTGCATCCTGCCAAAGTTTATCACAGTATATTCAAGCTTAGACTATACTGACATAAAACCCAAATATCCAAGTGAAGAGTGAAATATCCAAAGAATCATTTGAGTGTTTCTATACAATAAGACTTAATTGGTTGAAAATTATTTCAATTGCCTATATTTCCAAATATGAAACCAGAGCTCAAGAGATGAAATTTAAAAAGGCAAATAGAAATAAAATGACAACTGGAATACTGATTGGCTTTTGTATAAATGGGCACAAATGAATATGGATATATCATGTAGACAAAAAAAGACTGAATCTCTTTTTTAATGATAAAGATTTTCCACTGCTTTTGTTTTCAGAGGAATTAGCTAACACAATTTCTTTTTTAAAATATTTAATTTTTAAAATTATTTCAAAACTAACATTTCTCTATAGTATCTCCTGGGATAACGATCCCTTATTTAATGATAATGAGCTTCTGAATTGCCTTAATCCTTACTGTTAAATGCAATAAAGAATACAGTTGCTGGGTATTATTTGACAGGCTTTTATATGATTGCCTTAGTCACTTTAATAAGAAATGACTCCAGCCTGTTTTGCAAATAGAAGTTAATAACAACTGAAGGAAATGACAGTGAATGTAAATTAGTTTTTCCATTTTGGGCTTTGCTAATATATCCTCTAAAAATCAATGGAGTTTCCCAACTTCAGTTCAGTTCAGTCACTCAGTCATGTCCGACTCTTTGTGATCCCATGAATCGCAGCACGCCAGACCTCCTTGTCCATCACCAACTCCCAGAGTTCACCCAAACTCTTGTCCATCGAGTCAGTGACGCCATCCAACCATCTCATCCTCTGTCATCCCCTTCTCCTCTTGCCCCCAATCCCTCCCAGCATCAGAGTCTTTTCCAATGAGTCAACTCTTCACATGAGGTGGCCAAAGTACTGGAGTTTTTCAGCTTTAGCATCAGTCCTTCCAAAGAACACCAGGACTAATCTCCTTTAGAATGGACTGGTTGGATCTCCTTCACTCCAAGGGACTCTCAAGAGTCTTCTTGCACTTAGACGACCCAGAGGGATGGTACGGGGAGGGAAGAGGTAGGGGGGTTCAGGAAGGGGAACATGTGTATACCTGTGGCGGATTCATGTTGATGTATGGCAAAACCAGTACAATATTGTAAAGTAATTATCCTCCAAGTAAAATAAATAAATTTTTTTTTTTTTTAAAAAGAGTCTTCTCCAACACCACAGTTCAAAAGCATCAATTCTTTGGCGCTCAGCCTTCTTCACAGTCCAACTCTCACATCCACACATGACCACAGGAAAAGCCATAGCCTTGACTAGACGGACCTTTGTTGGCAAAGTAATGACTCTGCTTTTGAATATGCTATCTAGGTTGGTCATAACTTTCCTTCCAAGGAGTAAGTGTCTTTTAATTTCATGGCTGCAGTCACCAACTGCAGTGATTTTGGAGCCCCAAAAATAAAGTCTGACACTGTTTCCACTGTTTCCCCATCCATTTCCCATGAAGTGATGGGACCAGATGCCATGATCTTAGTTTTCTGAATGTTGAGCTTTAAGCCAACTTTATCACTCTCCTCTTTCACTTTCATCAAGAGGAGTTTTAGTTCCTCTTCACTTTCTGCCATAAGGGTGGTGTCATCTGCATATCTGAGGTTGTTGATATTTCTCCTGGCAATCTTGATTCCAGCTTGTGCTTCTTCCAGCCCAGTGTTTCTCATGATGTACTCTGCATAGAAGTTAAATAAGCAGGGTGACAATATACAGCCTTGATGTACTGTTTTTCCTATTTGAAACCAGTCTGTTGTTCCATGTCCAGTTCTAACTGTTGCTTCCTGACCTGCATATAGGTTTCTCAAGAGGCAGGTCAGGTGGTCTGGTATTCCCATATCTTTCATGGTAGCAGTTTGGTTTCCAATGATTAAGTAACTATTTAAAAGAGGTCAGTTGTGGTAAATAAGCCAAAATTCCCAACTCCCAAAAGATACAGAAGCCTGGACACCAACACGGCTTTATACCTCCATCACTAGGTGTTATAACATGACATCCACATTCTTATTTGGTTTTATTAGCTTCAACTACTTGCAATACTTAACATTTAATAGCAAGGGAGAATTGACAATGATTAGCTCCTGGAAAGTGGCCAATCTACCCACATTAAACTGATGCTTGCCCAGCAGAGTTCCCCAGGCTAGATTCTTAACAAAAAGGAGTAAGAAAGTGAGATTGTCGCTATGAAGTATTGTAGGGACCCATCAATGCAGAGCTTTCTTTGAGCTACCTGGACACAGCCTCAAACTACACAGGAAAATGAGCACCTGCTAAGAAAACCTAGTAACACACCTGTTTGAATTTGAGCAATCAGAAATGGGTGTTATCTTTTTGGTCAAATAAAACATACTGAGAAATAAAATTACAGCATTTTGTGAGTGTGGTATCAGGTATAATGGATGATGATTGTAACCACAATACAAATATCACAGAAAGACAACATACATGTATTTACCTTCTCTGTCTAAGATTTACATAATGTGTGTGGAATTAAATGGATGATTGTGTGTATGTGTGTGTGTGTGTGTGCATATGTGTATGTGTGTTACTTAAAGCTCTGGGATCAGACAGATCTGAGTTCAAATTCTAGCCCTGCCATTTGCAAACTACTAGAAAAAAATCTTTCAAGTCCCAGTTTCATGACTGGTAAAATAAGAATAATAATTGTACCTAGTTTTTCAGCTATAAGAAGTAAAATAATGCCCATTAAAATATTTCACTGCTCCTGGAAGTGCTTAATAATTTTTAACTACTATTCATGTTATTGTAGTCAGTCATATATATGGTTTCTAGAGAGAGTAAAAGCCAAAGAACCAAGATACCCAGTTAAATTTTAATTTGTTTGAATTTTACATAATGGATAATTTCTAACCAGAAATATGTTCCATGCAATATTTGGAACAAACTTATTCTTAAAAAGTTATCTATTATTTTTCTGAAATTAAAATTTATCTCGGCATCCTTATTTTACTGGCAGCCCTGATCATGTGAGCAAGAAAGTTTATTTATCTGTGACTTAGTTAAAATCCTAGGCATATATCCAGAAAGAACCATAATTTGAAAAGACACATGTACCTTCATTGCAGCAATACTTACAATAGCCAAGACATGGAAGCAACCTAAATGTCTATCAGTGGATGAATGGATACAGAAGATATGGTGTGTATACACACACACACAGAGGACATATTGCTGTGTGTGTGAGAGAGAGAGAGAAATATTGAGAGAGACAGAGAAAAATATTGCTCAGTCATAAAAAAGAGAGAGAGAGAGAGAGAGAAATATTGCTCAGTCATAAAAAAGAATAATATAATGCCATTTGCAGCAACATAGATGCACCTAGAGATGATCACACTAAATGAAGTAAGCAAGAGAAAGACAAATATCACATGATATCATTTATATGTGGAATCTAAAAAAAATGATACAAATGAATGTATATGCAAGACAGAAATAAACCCACAGATGTGGAAGACAAACTTATAGTTACCAAAGAGGAAAGCTGGGGGAAGGGATAAATTACAAATTTGGGATTAACATAGACACAGTAGTATATATAACATAGATAACCAACACGGACCTACTATGTAGCATAGGAAATTATACTCAATACTTTTCAATAATCTATAAGGGAAAATCCTGAAAGATGATGCTATGAAAGTGCTGCACTCAATATGCCAGCAAATCTGGAATACTCAGCAGTGGCCACAGGACTGGAAAAGGTCAGTTTTCATTACAATTCCAAAGAAAGGCAATGCAAAAGAATGCTCAAACTACCACACAGTTGCACTCATCTCACATGCTAGTAAAGTAATGCTCAAAATTCTCCAAGTCAGACTTCAGCAATATGTGAATCGTGAACTCCCTGATGTTCAAGCTGGTTTTAGAAAGACAGAGTAACCAGAGATCAAATTGCCAACATCCTCTGGATCATGGAAAAAGCAAGAGAGTTCCAGAAAAACATCTACTTCTGCTTTATTGACTATGCCAAAGCCTTTGACTGTGTGGATCACAATAAACTGTGGAAAATTCTGAAAGAGATGCGAATACCAGACCACCTGACCTGTCTCTTGAGAAATCTGTATGCAGGTCAGGAAGCAACAGTTCGAACTGGACATGGAAAAACAGACTGGTTCCAAATAGGAAAAGGAGTACGTCAAGGCTGTATATTGTCACCCTGCTTATTTAACTTATATGCAGAGTACATCATGAGAAACGCTGGACTGGAAGAAACACGAGCTGGAATCAAGATTGCTGGGAGAAATATCAATAACCTCAGATATGCAGATGACACCACCCTTATGGCAGAAAGTGAAGAGGAGCTAAAAAGCCTCTTGATGAAAGTGAAAGAGGAGAGCGAAAAAGTTGGCTTAAAGCTCAACATTCAGAAAACGAAGATCATGGCATCTGGTCCCATT
>SJYT01059896.1:182992-206849 GCA_006410635.1 Cephalophus harveyi | reverse complement strand
CTGTGGTGTTGGAGAAGACTCTTGAGAGTCCCTTGGACTGCAAGGAGATCCAACCAGTCCATTCTGAAGGAGATCAACCCTGGGATTTCTTTGGAAGGAATGATGCTAAAGCTGAAACTCCAGTCCTTTGGCCACCTCATGTGAAGAGTTGACTCATTGGAAAAGACTCTGATGCTGGGAGGGATTGGGGGCAGGAGAAGAAGGGGACGATCGAGGATGAGATGGCTGGATGGCATCACGGACTCGATGGACATGAGTCTGAGTGAATTCCGAGAGATGGTAATGAACAGGGAGGCCTGGCGTGCTGCGGCCTGGGGTCGCAAAGAGTCGGACACAACTGAGTGACTGAACTGAACTGATAAGGGAAAATAATCTGAAAAAGAATATACATACACACGTATATAACTGAATCACTTTACCGTACACCTGAAACTAACACAACATTGTTAATCAACTATATATTTCAATTTTAAAAACCTATTGATCAATAAAAGATATTAAAATCAATCAAACAAAATAGGCATATTAAAATTTCTTTTTATTTATGTAAAGAAATAGTCCCTCAATTTTGAGTCAGTGTCTATGTATCTTAACTTCAGATTTTAAAAGTTCATATTCTGATTAAGAGATGCTTGTCTTGGAGAACTTCACCTATAAAAAGGATCAAAGTTTACTTGTGGAAAAGCTCCAAGCCTTCAAAAGGAGCTGTAGCACAAGCAGCTGGCTACAAGAAGGCCTCCCAGTCAGGCCTGCCTGCCCCACGCCTCTGTGCTTTATCTTCTGCTTGGCTCCTGTCAGCCTGTGACCCCAGACTGAGCCATGGACTTTGGCTCTCCACTGGTATCTGTGCTACCCCAGTCTCTGGCCCCAGTCACGTCCCTGATTCTGTTTCAACTGCATGGACTGTGCTTTGGAATGCTGTCCATGTTTTCTCAGCCTTTCCACCCTTGTTTTGTTCCTGGCTTGACTTTGCACTCTCAGCTCAGTGCCAATATCTTGCACAAGTCCATTCTGCTGTTACCAATACAAGAATTGTTTTCTAAGCCCCAACAGATTAGACTCTACAAATTAGCGAAAGAGCCAGATATAACAGGAACACTGATAGTGGTGAGAAATTATGGTTAGCCACCTGACAGCAGTGATAGGCTACAATAATAGTGTGCCATTGGTGGAGAACTTACGTACATCACACACTTAGCTACATTGTCTCTTTTTATCCTCTTGAGAGTGGGTGATACTATACCCATTCTACAGATGAAAAAAGTGAGACCACACTGCTACTGTGTATCAGAGCTAGAACTGAATACATCTTTCTAACTCTGCACACCACATGCTTTTGACAGCAAAAGGCTATCTACTCAACAAAAGAGGGCATAGAAAAGCAAAGTCTTAGTGGCATGAACTCCCAAAGCATTGTAGTCTTCGGCCAATGAATCTGGTACTAACAGTGATTATTTTTACCTATATTCACTATTTCAAGAGTACAATGTTACCTTGGGATTGGCAGATACAAACTGTTATACATAAAATAGATAAATAACAAAGTCCTACTGTATAGCACATAGAAGTATATTCAATAGCCTGTAATAAATCATAATGGAAAAGAATATGAAAAGATGTATATATGTATGTATGTATAACTGAATATATGTATTAAAAGCAAAGTCTTAGTGGCATGAACTCCCAAAGCATTGTAGTCTTCGGCCAATGAATCTGGTACTAACAGTGATTATTTTTACCTATATTCACTATTTCAAGAGTACAATGTTACCTTGGGATTGGCAGATACAAACTGTTATACATAAAATAGATAAATAACAAAGTCCTACTGTATAGCACATAGAAGTATATTCAATAGCCTGTAATAAATCATAATGGAAAAGAATATGAAAAGATGTATATATGTATGTATGTATAACTGAATATATGTATGTATATATGTATGAATACATATAATATATTATATGTATGTATATATGTATGAATACATATAATATATTATATGTATGTATAACTGAATCACTTTTCTGGATACCAGAAAATCATACGACACTGTAAATAAACTATACTTCAACCAAAAAGGAAAACTGTACAATATTACAGTGTATATATATGCATATACATATATTTATTTACAGGACTTCCCTGGCAGCTCAAATGGTAAAGAAACTGTCTATAATGCAGGAGACCAGGTTTAATTCCTGGGTCAGGAAGATCCCCTAGAGAAGGAAATGGCAACCCACTCAAGTATTCTTGCCTGGGGAATTCCATGGACAGAGGAACCTGACGGGCTACGGTTTATGGGGTCACAAACAGTCAAACATGATTGGGTGACTAACACAACACATTTATTTATACACATATTCATGTGTGTGTGTGTGTGTGTGTGTGTGGTGTGTTGCATCATCATACTTTTGAACCTAGATGGCCCCACTCTATTAGGTTGCAGGTCAGCCTGATATTTAATTATAAAAAGTAGATTCACCACAGAGTCTTAAATCATTCATAAAGACAATATAGTGAGGTTATTAAACAAGTCTGGGGGAAGCATGGTCAGAGGACTTGTTTCAATTCTTGATTCACTCCTTCCTACTAGTTAGGAGAACTTGACCAAGTTCTCAACTTCTTCAAACCTCAGACTCTATGATAAAATAATGCTGATAGTACCTAGCACATATGTTGGGAGTGGGGATTAAATGACAGTACAGATGGTGTGATCATTAACTCAGTGACAGACAAATCACCATCACTGAAAAAAGTTAACATAAAGTAACACCAGGAAATATGTGGTATGTTTTAGATTTTTCTCCAAAACAGTTATTTTATAAAAAAGGACAAGTTGTTTTTAAAAAGGAATGCTGCTGCTGCTGCTGCTAAGTCGCTTCAGTCGTGTCCGACTCTGTGTGACCCTATAGATGGCAGTCCACCAGGCTCCCCCGTCCCTGAGATCCTCCAGGCAAGAAATGCAACCCTTAGCTAATAGGAAGTCAGTTATTCGAAATAATTTATATACTACTGTTCCCAACAGCATAGCTGTATACAGTTGACTCTTGAAAAATGCAGACATTGGGGCCCCCACCCGTAACCAAGTTGAAAATCCACTTATAGCTTGTAGTCAACCCTCTGCACACGTGGTTCCTCTGTATTTCAGGCTCTACATCTCTGCATCTACATTCAAAACTCATATTGCCGTCATACTGTAGTATTTACTATTGAAAAGTATATGCACATAAGTGGGCTTGCGCAGTTTAAACTCCTGTTGCTCAAGGGTCAATTGTATATGTATATATTTGTACACACACACACACAAAGCAGTTTCAAAGTCTAAACTTTCTTTAATTTACATAAGCCATTATAGTCCCAAGACTCTGCTCCTTTTAGAATTTGAGGAACTATAGTCTAAAAAGACTTCCCTCATAGCTCAGTTGGTACAGAATCCACCTGCAATGCAGGAGACCCCAGTTCAACTCCTGGGTGGGGAAGATCTCCTGGAGAAGGCATAGGCTACCCACCCCTGTATTCTTGGGCTTCCCTTATGGCTCAACTCCACCCGCAATGTGAGAGACCTTGGTTTGATCCCTGGGTTGAGAAGATCTCCCAGAGAAGGGAAAGGCTATCCACCCCAGTTTTCTGACCTGGAGAATTCAGTCCCTATCATGGGGTTGCAGAAAGTCGGATGCAACTGAGCGACCTTCACATAATCTATAGTATGAGCCCCTCAGCCCTCATGTCAGTAATAGACCTCTGTATACTCTTTATAATCTCCCTCTCTATATCTGTACTGATATAAACAGGTATAAACATCCACGATCTATATACTACACCTATCGCCTATTTCCTGCAGACTTGCTCCTCATGTACTATTTAGCAGATCAATCAAGGGGAAAATCTACTAGAGCCCAGAGAGTGAGCCAGAAAGGAATTATTTCTAGAATATAGTAATTACAATACAACCCACCTCCACGAATTGTCATTTTTAATGACTAATTAAAGAGTTAAAAGTGGTGAAAAAAAATGAAAAAGTTGGAATAGGCTCCTCTGTCCGGCATTTTGGGAGTTAGCCTATGTGGTCTCTGCATGTGGATTTGTTTGGGAGACGTGGCAAGCATTTGAGAGGGCAGCTGTGCTGGGTAGAACCTGCACTGGGCTTGACGACCAAGGGTGTGGATTGGAATCCTAGTTCTCCATATCCTGGCCAAGCCTCTTAAAATTGCAGAGCTTCAATTTCCTCATCTGTACCATGTGAATGATACCACCTACATCAGAGGATTGTCACTATCAGAAGGGTTTTGTGTGCAAACACTTCTATACAATGTTTGGCACAGAGAAGGCACTTAATAACTTGATTGAAAACTGCTCTTCTATAAAGAGTTAGTAGAAGCAGAATGAGATGCTCTTAGAGGGAGTGCCTAGTAGTTTCGATAAGGAATCAGAGAAATCTTTCTGAACAGTTGGCAAGTCTTCAACATTAAAAGACATAAATGCCATTTCAACATTTGGGAACTTACAGATTCAAACCTTGTGACACTTACCTCTTACCAACTGCCCAGTGAATTAACAAAGTACACACTGAGGGCATAGAAATTGTTTAAAAGTGTGTGTGGGAATGAATGTATTTAATATCACTGGACTGTATACCTAAAATGGTTATAATTGTCAATTTCTTTTCTTTTTTTAATTAATTTTTATTGGAGTGTAGTTGCTTTACAATGCTGTGTTAGCTTCTGCTGTACAGAAAAATGAATCAGCCATATGTATACATATGTTCCCTCTTTCCTTCCCATTTCAATCACCACCAGTTCAGTTCAGTTCAGTCGCTCAGTCATGTCCAACTCTTTGCGACCCCATGAATAGCAGCATGCCAGGCCCCCCTGTTCATCACCATCTCCCGGAGTTCACTCAGACTCACGTCCATCGAGTCCGTGATGCCATCCAGCCATCTCATCCTTGGTCATCCCCTTCTCCTCCTGCCTCCAATCCCTCCCAGCATCAGAGTCTTTTCCAATGAGTCAACTCTTCGCATGAGGTGGCCAAAGTACTGGAGTTTCAGCTTTAGCATCATTCCTTCCAAAGAAATCCCAGGGCTGATCTCCTTCAGAATGGACTGGTTCCCATCTCTTTCAGAATTTCCCACAGTTTATTGTGATCCACACAGTCAAAGGCTTTGGCATAGTCAATAAAGCAGAAATAGATGTTTTTCTGGAACTCTCTTGCTTTTTCCATGATTCAGCGGATGTTGGCAATTTGATCTCTGGTCCCTCTGCCTTTTCTAAAACCAGCTTGAACATCAGGGAGTTCACGGTTCACGTATTGCTGAAGTCTGGCTTGGAGAATTTTGAACATTACTTTACTAGCATGTGAGATGAGTGCAATTGTGTGGTAGTTTGAGTATTCTTTTGCATTGCCTTTCTTTGGAATTGGAATGAAAACTGACCTTTTCCAGTCCTGTGGCCACTGCTGAGTTTTCCAGATTTGCTGGCATATTGAGTGCAGCACTTTCATAGCATCATCTTTTAGGATAGTGCCTTGAAAATTGGTCAGTTTCATGTTATGTATTTTACTACAATAAAAACATGGTGGTAAAAGTGTGTATAAGAAGGTGAAATGTGGAATACGGAAGGGATAACTGCTATTATACACCTAAGATAAAAGGTTTTTTCCTGTTGTATTTTTGTTTTTCTTTTTTTCTCTGGTTTAATAAATTTAAATTTAAAGCCTTAAAAAGCATAAGACTAAGAGTACTTATTATGAATTTTTTGATTTGTGCAGTATCACATGGGAAGGTTGGAGAGGGTCAGAGTACAAACTGATAATTCTATACATGGGTGAAATCTAGAACACCTGCCTAGAATATCACAGGATTAAATCTTTTACAACAGAGCAAAAAAGTGAAGTGAATTTACCTAATAGCATTATGCCAAGCTGGCTCAACTAGTTTTTTGAATGCTCAAATGCTCCCTTTTGTATTTTCATTAGTTGTACACATAATTACCCAGTCCAGTACTCTTGCCTGGGATATCCCATGGACAGAAGAGCCTGGCAGACTACTGTCCATGGAGTCACAGAAGAACCAGACACAGTTTGGTGACTGAATAACAACAGATATTATATAAAATTGCGTACCAGTCCCTGATGCATATCTGGTACTTCAGTGAGCTTCTATCAATGATTTTTAAAGTACATATGCATCCAACCCAATTATAAAGGTAATTTACACCAATAATAAGTTAAAATGTAGAAAAACATATTTAATGCAATTTTTTCTTTTGTATATTACCATATAGCTGTGGTTTATATAGATTCTATGTCTTTTTAATTTAATATACAATTATAATTTTGATGCTATATTTTTACAAAAGCTCCAAAATTATCACTCTGAACAGTTAACATAAGTTTTACTTGTTGAGTTTGCAAAACTGTTTTCTTACAGTTGGATATTTGAGAGGTTTCCAATTTGGGGTTGCTATTTTTAAATGCAATAATAAATTTTTTTTTAATACTTTGTATCATTTCCATAGGACAAATCATATTAATCAAAGTATTTGTCTGTATTTTATACATTGCCAAATTATCTTCCAAAATGATCATACCAGTTATATTCTGCCACAAAATATCAGAGTTGCTGTTTTCATTATCTTGTTGACTTTAGGGTGAATAAATAATCTGTACTCTTTTAATTTGCTCTTACTTGATTACTAAAAATATTGAGCTAAAGACCATGTTAGGTTATAAATCGAAAGACACAAAAAAGCACACACACTGTAATAGCAGTTGATAAGAAGTGTGTGAATCATCTCCACATATTCTTCTCTGGTTTAAAGATCCTTGTTTACCTCCCAGCCTTCAGTTTTTTGAAACTCTATTTTATAACATTCATAGAGTACTTGCATACATAATATGAACTTACGTATATTACCAGTGACAGTTACAAAATTCAATAGGTATCATGAAAAATGAACATTTGTATAACATTTATTGAAAATTGAATTCAGTTTTTAAATTACATATAAGACATTTATTGTTAAACATGTTTGGATCATGAAAGAATTTGGGAATCTGGTAAAAGCTGTACATCTTTTTTTTCTACAAAAGCAGATCTGAACTGTAGGAGATTGACATTCCCCATCAAGAGCATCTGTGAAATCAAACCTAAAATCCCCTTATGCCCGAAACCTGGTTCCTTCTTCCTTAACAGCAGAACTTTTCATTTTTAACTGAGTACATGGCTGCCCAGAATAAACACTACATTTTGCAGCTTCCTCTTCTACAAGGTGTAGCTATATGATTTCATACTGGCCAATGGAATGTAAGCAAAGTCTGATGGGCATGTTCAGTAAGGTAAGTGGGCATGGCCTTCTTGCCTCCTTCCTTTCTGCTGCCTGCATAACCAGAGTTATGGAGCACAAGCTGCTGCTGCTAAGTCACTTCAGTCGTGTCCGAATCTGTGCAACCCCATAGACGGCAGCCCACCAGGCTCTGCCATCCCCAGGATTCTCCAGGCAAGAACACTGGAGTGGGTTACCATTTCTTTCTCCAATGCATTAAAGTGAAAAGTGAAAGTGAAGTTGCTGAGTCATGTCCAAACTCTTCGTGACCCCATGGACTGCGGCCCACCAGGCTCCTCCATCCATGGGATTTTCCAGGCAAGAGTACTGGAGTGCAAGCAGACCAGTAACAAAAAAGACAGCCACATAAGATTCCTAGATGGGGAAACCATATTAGAGGCCCTGCCATTTGAAGCAGGATCTGGGAGGAGTGAGGTAGAAGGTGGGATGGCCATCGTGGCCTGGTATGTGAATCAGTGACAGTTACTTGCCGTTCTCCACTGATGACATAAAATATATAATTCCTACAACATTTTCTCAAGGGAAAGAGGACAGAAGTTTTAACCTTTATCAGAGTTTTACGTCTTTCTTATTTTTATTAAATTCTAGTTTTCTGATGCCCAAGAATGTAACTGTTATGACAGAAAATTTATTCAGAGGTTTACTTTGATGTTGAATGCTACTGCTTAAAGTTATGAATACATGTCTATTTTAAGCTTAAAGTATAGCTTGAAAGTGAAGTTGCTCAGTCATCTCCGACTCTTTGCAAACCCATGGACTGTAGCCTACCAGGCTTCTCCATCCATGGGATTTTCCAGGCAAGAATACTGGAGTGGGTTACCATTTCCTTCTCCAAGGGATCTTCCTGACCCAGGGATCGAACCCGGGTCTTCCGCATTGGAGGGAGGCACTTTAACCTCTGAGCCACTTGTAAGTATAGCTTACAGGGCATCATATGTCTAATTTAGCACATTTTAACAATTATGAGGGATTTAAAACAATATCTAGTCTCAAATAAAAGTAATCTTCAAATCTGCACCTATAAATTAAATGGATTCTGTTTCTTTTTTAAGTACTTCATTTGCCTGACTAATGAATCTTCTCAGATACTTAGGTAGTTTTTATCAAGCTAATGAAAAAACATTAAGATATGATACTTATATACATGAGTTTTTAAAATATTTTAATACTTAACAAAAAAATTTTTAATATAAATTTATTATAATTGGAGGTTAATTACTTTACAATATTGTATTGGTTTTGCCATACATTAACATGAATCTGCCACAGGTATATACGTGTTCCCCATCCTGAACCCCCCCCTCCTCCCTCCCCGTACCATCCCTCTGGGTAATGGCATTGAAACATGTATAATATCATACATGAAACGAATCACCAGTCCAGGTTCAATGCATGATACTGGATGCTTGGAGCTGGTGCACTGAAACAAAAATTTTAAATGAGAATTCTAAGGCTGATCTACCACTTCAAAGCCCAAATTATCTTAAACCTCTGCAAATATGAACAGGCTTCTTAATACAAACATATTAATATTACAGGTTTAATTCCATTAAATATTTCTAAATTTACTTTTAAATTTGTTGGAATTGAAAGATATTCATTCAGTAAGACAAGTATTATGCCATTCCCAAGCAATTGAAGATGTGTTTGTGGAGGGTAGGGTTGCTGTCCCCATCAGCCAAAAGAAAACACGCAAAACTGTAACCAGAGATTCTGGCCCACACAGTTACTGATCTCTTTGAAACAAGGTTTGATCAGGAAGATCGATCCTTAATCAGGAAGATCAAGGATCTTGGATCAAAGATCCTGGATCAGGAATATTCTCTGGAGTAGGAAATGGCAACCCATTCCAGTATTCTTGCCTGGAGAATTCTATGGACAGAGGAGCCTGGCAGGCTACAGTCCAGGGGTTCGCAAAGAGTCACACACGACTGAGTGAATAATACTTTCACTTTCAAGCCCTAAGGGTAGTCTGTAACAGATATTTCACGCCTCCTGGTTTCATTGGTGCCATGATAAATCTGCTGCCGTGGGTCTCTCTAGGAAGTTTATCACCTCCTTGAATAGATCTTGTATTTCTTTGGCTCTTCAGTTCAGTTCAGTCGCTCAGTCGTGTCCAACTCTTTGCGACCCCATGAATCGCATCACGCCAGGCCTCCCTGTTCATCACCATCTCTCGGAGTTCACTCAGACTCACGTCCATTGAGTCCGTGATGCCATCCAGCCATCTCATCCTCGGTCGTCCCCTTTTCCTCCTGCCCCCAATCCCTCCCAGCATCACAGTCTTTTCCAGTGAGTCAACTCTTCGCATGAGCTGGCCAAAGTACTGGAGTTTCAGCTTTAGCATCATTCCTTCCAAAGAAATCCCAGGGTTGATCTCCTTTAGAATGGACTGGTTGGATCTCCTTGAAGTAAAATGTCTGTCCCATTTAACTCTGAAGACTTTGATCTATATGGACTTCTGTACTCTTTGACTTCCCTGGTGATTCAGATGGTAAAGTGTCTGCCTACAATGCGGGAGACCCAGGTTCAATCCCTGGGTCGGGAAGATCTCCTGAAGAAGGAAATGGCAACCCACTCCAGTATTCTTGCCTGGAAAATCCCGTGGACAGAGGATCCTGGTAGACTACAGTCCATGGGGTCGCAAAGAGTGGGACACGACTGAACGACTTCACCTTCCTTCTGTACTCTTTTCATGTGTTCATTTCCCTATAGGTCCAGCAGCTTTCACAGATTTTTAATGATACCTAATAAGTCTATTCTGAAGGAGATCAACCCTGGGATTTCTTTGGAAGGAATGATGCTAAAGCTGAAACTCCAGTACTTTGGCCACCTCATGCGAAGAGTTGACTCATTGGAAAAGACTCTGATGCTGGGAGGGATTGGGGGCAGGAGGAGAAGGGGACGACAGAGGATGAGATGGCTGGATGGCATCACTGACTCGATGGACGTGAGTCTGAGTGAACTCCGAGAGATGGTGATGAACAGAGGCCTGGCGTGCTGCAATTCATGGGGTCACAAAGAGTCGGACACAACTGAGCAACTGAACTGAACTGAACTGAGAGGGTTGTTTTGAGGATTAAGTGAGTCAATCCATGTAAAGTCTTTACATCAGTGCCTGAGATAGAGGCAGCTCTGTATCATTTCATATGCTTGATCTGATTAATTGGTCACAATTTCCAGTGTCATTCTCCTGTTAGAATTTTTGTCCAGTAGTGGTCACAGCTGTGGTTCCCATAGTATTTCTGAAGGCTGAATTTCTGGCATCAGCACTAGAACAAATCAGCCTTAAAAACAGGTAAGATTCAAGGGGTAGTAAAATGGGACTAATCTGAGTAAGAGCTCTATTTTCTCTGCACACATGCATGGGTGCATGAGATGGATATTAGTTACCTGCTTTCAATGTTTGTGTTTCATCTTCCTGAAATTGGATTACAGGCTGCACGCATGGTTAAATTAGGTGGTCTCATGTTTTCTTATCAAACTTGAAGCTCTCCTCCCTTTCCTACTCTTCACACATGCTGCCACCAAAGAGAGAGAGAAAGGTATTATGTTTTTAATAGTCAGGTAAGGACTTAATGGACACAATTTGATAGCAGATGAAATTCTAGTGAGAAGAGAAAAAAAAGATAGGAACAAATGGTCTCTTGGCTCTCTTGGTTGTCCTTTGCTTCCCATTGCAGTATTTTTTCTTCCCTGGGATTACCTCCAGTTAATCCTTATAAAGCTTAAAAATCAGTACTGCTACAGAAAAGAGAAAATACAAACTGGGGGAGACGCCTGCTTTACTACCGTGATTTCCCAAAGTGACTGACCATCAGAATCAGCTAGAGAGCTTATTAAAAGTACAGATTCCCAAGTCCTTCTTCCAGTCCACTGAATTGAAATCTTCTAGACTCTCTATGGTAGCATCTAAAAGACTGTTTCCTAGCCAGCTGGCTACTGGATCACAACTGTAGTCTAACCACCAAGGCAGAAAATGAGGACAAAATTCATTATCAACTTAGTAACAGGAGTATTTCTTCAGGCACATCATCTGAGGTGCAAATACATTTTGAATATGCCACAGTCATGAGTACTCAAATTGTATTTGACAGTTATTATGAGGATTAAATGAGCTTCCCTGATAGCTCAGCTGGTAAGGAATCTACCTTCAATGCAGGAAACCCCAGTTTGATTTCTGGGTCGAGAAGATCCACTGGAGAAGGGATAAGCCACCCACTCCAATATTCTTGGGCTTCCCTGGTGGCTCATCTGGTAAAGAATCTTGCTGCAATGAAGGGAAAGGCTACCCACTCCAGTATTCTGGCCTGGAGAATTCATGGACTATCCAGTCCATGGAGTGGCAAAGAGTCAGAAATGACTAAGCAACTTTCACTTATGAGGAAACAACGAAGCAGTTTTCACTCTTGAGCTGATCTAAACTTAAAGATTTAAGTCCTAGATGCATCAATCTTCTTTTCTGAGATTAAATGAAGGAAATGGAGACAAAACTTAGTATTGGTGAACTATGTTATTTGGAAACTGAAAATTGTAGCCACTTATGCTGATTTAATCTTACCAATAAGAATATTACAGTATCTACTATTTACTATATGAATTGCATGTTATATACTGTACACAATTCTACTTATGGTTTATCTTATATAATCTTTATAACCATCTCTTGAAGTTGATAATATACCCAAATTTATAGGCAAAAAAATAAAAATTTTAGAGAAATACAATAACACAGCTAAGAACACCTAAGTTCATTTGCTACTGCAGACTGTGATATTAATTACTTCATCACACTACCCTCTTAATATTAATTGTGGATGATGTAAATTATCAAGGTACCCAGATATTTTTAAATATGTACCTGACTCTTCTATTCAAATATTTCATCTATCACAACAATAAATTATGTATTAATATACATATAGTGGATTACAGCTGTCTCTTTTGATATCCCTAATTCAAAGAATCCTTAAATTTCAATAAGAAAAAATAATATCAACCCAGTATAACTCTAGACAAACTATCAATATACAAACAAGCCAATCATATGCTAAATACATGGCCAAATATATGCTAAATACAATCAGTTTTATTAAATTGAATATAATGTAAATATTCATCATAATAAAATGTTTAAACATGAGTTTGTCCATGCTTTGGAACATTATATAATTCTTCAAATGAATGAGAGAGATAGACATCAAAGTCAGAAAGTTCTGGAAGAATATTTGCCAAACTGGCTTCCTCCGGAAGCAGGCTGAGTTTGAGAATCTGCCATCATGGGCAAGAGGGTGGAGAAAGTAACATACATGCTTGTCCAAGGCTGTACTTTTGGTTTTTACTGCATATATTTCTGTAATGCTTGGCTTTTTATAGCTAAATTACCTTTATATTGAATTTTTAAAAATTTAATACTAAAAATTTTTTTGATTAAGATGAAAATAAGGAGTAAAACATTGGATAGAATTCCCAACTATATTATGAGGAAATAACGTACAAAAGAAAAAAACAAAATAATTTTAGAAACATTTAGAGTGCTATTTGTATTAATTATTTTGAAACCTTCTTTTAACAGAAAACCCACTCATCTGCACTTTCATATTTGTAATGTTTAATACTTTCATATTTGTAACTAAATGCACTATAACAATATCATATGTATTTTTTTATATGATCTTACAGTTCATAAGGAGAAGGCAATGGCACCCCACTCCAGTACTCTTGCCTGGAAAATCCCATGGATGGAGGAGCCTGGTGGGCTGCAGTCTATGGGGTCGCTAAGAGACTGACACGACTGAGCGACTTCACTTTCACTTTTCACTTTAATGCATTGGAGAAGGAAATGGCAACCCACTCCAGTACTCTTGCCTGAAGAATCCCAGGGACGGGGGAGCCTGGCGGGCTGCCGTCTATGAGGACTCACAGAATTGGACACGATTGAAGCGACTTAGCAGCAGCAACAGTTCATAAAGTACTGTTACATATCACAGTGGGTTGAAAGATGGCCCTTCAAATATGTCCACGTCCTATTTCCTGGAACTTGTGAATATTATGTGGAAAAAGTCTTTGCAGATACAATTAAATTAAGGATCTTTAGATGATGATATCATCCTGTAAGAGGCTTCCCAGGTGGCTCAGTAGTAAAGAATCTGTCTGCCAAAGCAGGAGATGCGAGTTTGATCCCTGAGTCAGGAAGATCCCCTGGAGAAGGAAATGGCAACCCACTCTAGTTTTGTTGCCTGGGAAATCCCATGGATAGAGGAGCCCAGTGGACTACAGTCCACGGGGTCACAAAAAGTCAGACATGACTTAGGGACTGAAAAATGACATTATCCTGTAAAATCCAGATGGTTGCTAAATCCAGTGATAAATGTCCTTATAAGAGAAAAGTAGGGGGAAATTTGATACAAAAAGGAGAGGCAATGTGGCCACAGAGACAAAGATTAGAGTAAGGCAACTGGAAATCAAGGAATGCCAACAGGCAACAGAAGCTACCGCAGGCAACAAGTGGATTCTCCCCTAGAGCCCTCCAGAGAGAATGCAGTCCTGCTTGCAGCTTGATTTAAGACTTCCCATCTCCAGAAGGGTAAGAGAATAATTTTTTGTCCTTTTAAGCCACCTAGTTTGCAGTCATTTGTTTCAGCAGCCACAGGAAACTAATACATATAGTTTACATGTCATTTTGGTTTTGTTTTCTGTAGCAGTCCTTTGAAGCACCAAGATTCAATGCTTTTTCCAAGTGTTCTCAAACTTTTCTAAAAATAGGAGGGAATGGTTCCCAACTCATACTGTGGTGCCAGTATCACCCCAAAACCAAATCCACACAAAAACATCATAAGGAAGGAGAGCTACAGAATCATGGCACATACAAAACTCCTCTATAAAATGCTAGGAAGCCAAACCCAGCAGCATATAAAAAACATTATAGAACTTGACCCAGTAGTATTAATCCCAGAAATACAAGATTGATTCAACATACAAAAATCAATCACTGTAATATACCATATCAATATAATAAAAGAAAAAAATCATCTCAATAAACATAGAAAACATTAGACAAAATTCCACATGCTTCATAGAATGTGGTACAAAGTGTAATATGATATAAGCACTCAATAAACTAGGTATACAAAGGAAGTTCTTCAACCTGATGAAGGCCATTGATGAAAAACCTATACCTAACATTGTCCAGTTGAGTTCAGTTGCTCAGTCATGTCCAACTCTTTGCAACGCCATGGACTGCAGCATACCAGGCTCCCCTGTGCATCACCAACTCCCACACCCTACTCAAACTCAGTCCACTGAGCCAGTGACACCATCCAACAAATCATCCTTGTATACAATAGAAAATTGAAACCACCCCACCCTAAGAACAAGAATAAGATGGAATTTTACCATTTGGTTCAACATGGTGCTAGAGGTTCTAACTGGTGCAATTAGGCAAAAAAATGAAGACATACACTGGAATGAAAGATGTGAAAATATCTCTATTTACAGATGACATCCTTTGTATGCAATAAATCCTAAGGAATACACACACAAATGTTAGTGCTAATAAAACAGATTCACTGAGTTTGCAGATTATAATCAATATACAAAAATTACTGTGTTCAATATATTGCAATAATATATAATTTAAAAGAATCTGAAAAAGAATTCATATATATGTATATAATGTATGTGTGTGTGTGTGTGTATATGACCATTTTCCTGTAAACTGTAATTCAAACATGTGTGTGCTCAGTTGCTCAATTCAGTTCAGTTGCTCAGTCGTGTCCTACTCTTTGTGACCCCATGGAGGGCAGAATGCTAGGCCTCCCTGTACATCACTAACTCCCAGAGTTTACTCAAATTCATGTTCATTGAGTCGGTGATGCCATCCAACCATCTCATCCTCTGTCGTCCACTTCTCTTCCTGTCTTCAATTTTTCCTAGCATCAGGGTCTTTTCAAATGAGTCACTTCTTCATATCAGGTGGTAAAAGTATTGGAATTTCAGCTTCAGCATCAGTCCTTCCAATGAATATTCAAGACTGATTTCTTTTAGGATAGATTAGGTGGATCTCCTTGCAGTCCAAGGGACTCTCAAGAGTCTTCTCCAACACCACAGTTCAAAAGCATCAGTTCTTTGGTGCTCAGCTTTCTTTATAGTCCAACTCTCACATCCATACATGATTACTGGAAAAACCTTAGCTTTGACTAGATGGACCTTTGTTGGTAAAGTAATGTCTCTACTTTTTGATATATGTCTAATTTGGTCAAAGCTTTCCTACCAAGGAGCAAGCATCTTTTAATTTCATGGCTGCAGTTACTATCTGCAGTGATTTTTGAGCCCAAGAATAAAACATCTGTCACTATTCCTATTGTTTCCCCATCTATTTGTCATGAAGTGATGAGACAGTAGATAATCATATCAAAAAAAAAAAAAAAAAAGAAAAGATACTCCCATCTCACACTATATATAAAAATTAACTCAAAATGAATCAAAGATTTAAATGTGAAAGATAAAACTTTTAGAAGAAAGCATAGCAAAAATGCTTTATGATATTGAGTTAGGCAATGATACCTCAGATATGACACCTATGGCACAAAGGAAAAATAGATACATCAGACTTTACAAAAATTTAAAACTGCTTTGCATCCAAGGATACTATCAAGAAACTGAAAGAAAGGGAGAAATTACTGCAAATCTGAACAAGGTTCTAATACTCAGAATACATAAATACACATACAACTCAAAATAAAAAGACAACCCAATTTAAAAGTGATGGAAAGATTTAAATAAATATCTAGTAAGCACATGAAAATATAATGAATCTTTTCTCTAATCATTAAGTGATTAGAGAAATGCAAATCAAAACTACAATGAAACACCATTTACTAGCCACTTGGATGAGAATAATAATAATAGGGAATATCAAGAAATGAAGATGTGGAGAAATTCATACATTGCTGATGAGAATGTAAATTAGTACAGCCAATTTGGAAAAACATTTGACATCCTCCCAACTTTTAAACATAGAGTTACCATTCTTACTATATTCCCAAGAGAATTGAAAACATACTTTCTCACAAAAACTTCTTTCACATGAATATTTATAGCAGCATTATTCCCAATAGTCAAAAAGTGAGAATAACCCAAATGTCAATCAACTGATAAATAAATAAACACAACATGGTATATTCATATATCAGAATTTTATCCAAAGGAATGAAATAGTGATACATGCTATGACATGGATGAACTTTGAAACATGCTTAGTGAGAGAAACCAGACACAAAAGTTCACATACTATATGATTCTATTTATATGAAATGTTCAGAATAAGTCAGTACATAAAGACAGAAAGTAGATTAATGACTGCACACTCTATGGAGAAAGGGAAAGACTGTTAATGGGTAGGGGGTTTCTTTCCAGGGTGATGAAAGTATTCTGGAACGAGACAATGGTTTCATGTCACACTCATCTCACACACTAGCAAAGTAATGCTCGAAATTCTCCAAGCTAGGCTTCAAGAGTACATGAACCAAGAACTACCATATGTTCAAGCTGGATTTTAAAAAGGCAGAGGAACCAGAGATCTAATTGCCAGTATCCACTGGATCATAGAGAAAGCAAGAGAGTTCCAGGAAAACATCTACTTCTGCTTCACTGACTACACTAAAGCCTTTGACTATGTGGATCACAACAAACTGTGGAAAATTCTCAAAGAGATAGGAATACCAGACCACCTGACCTGCCTCCTGAGAAATCTGTATGCAGGTCAAGAAGCAAGAGTTAAAACCAGAAATGGAACAACGGACTGGTTCCAAATTGGGAAAGGAGCACGTCAAGGCTGTATATTGTCACCTTGCTTATTTAACATCTATGCAGAGTACATCATGTGAAATGCCAGGATGGATGAAGTACAAGCTGGAATCAAGATTGCAGGGAGAAATATCAATAATCTCAGATATGCAGATGACACTACCCTTATGGCAGAAAGCGAAGAAGAACTAAAGAACCTCTTGATGAGTGAAAGAGGAGAGTGAAAATGTTGGCTTAAAACTCAACATTCAAAAAAACAAAGATCAAGGTATCCAGTTCCATGACTTCATGGCAAATAGATGGGGAAACAATGCAAACAGTGATAGATTTTATTTTGGGGGGGCTCCATAATCACTGCAGATGGTGACTGTAGCCATGAAAATAAAAGACAATTGCTCCTTGGAAGAAAGCTATCACAAACCTAGACAGCATATTAAAAAGCAGAGACATTACTTTGCCAACAAAGGTCTGTCCAGTCAAAGCTAGGGTTTTTCCAGTAGTTATGTATGGATGTGAGAGTAGGAACATAAAGAAAGCTGAGCACGAAAGAATTGATGCTCTTGAACTGTGGTGTTTTAGAAGACTCTTGAGAGTCCCTTGGACTCTCAAGATCAAACCAGTCAATCTTAAAAGAAAACAGTCCGGAATACTCATTGTAAGAACTGATGTTGAAGCTGAAGCTCCAATACTTTGGCCACCTGATGAGAAGAACTGACTCACTGAAAAAGACCCTGATACTAGGAAAGGTTGAAGGCAGGAACAGAAGGGGATGACAGTGAATGAGATGGTTGGATGACATCACTGACTTGATGGACATGAGTTTGATCATGCTCCAGTAGTTGGTGATGAACAGGGAATTCTCGTGTGCTGCAGTCCATGGGGTTGCAGAGTAGGACACCACTGAGTGACTGAATGGAACTGAGACAAGACTGATGGTTGCACAACTCTGAGACTATATCAAAACCACTGAAATGTACATTTTTAAGATGGTGAATTTTATGATATATGAATTATATCTCAATAAATAATTTCAGTAAATAAAAGAAAAATAAACTTTTAAATCATTATTCCAGTTACTATGGCTGCATAAAAAATTAGCCCACATATGGTAGCAAAAAAAAAAAAAGACTCATTGGAAAAGACCCTGATGCTGAGAAAGATTAAAGGCAGGAGGAGAAGGGAACAATAGAGGATGAGTTGGTAGGATATCATCACTGACTCAATGGACATGAGTTTGAGCAAGTTCTGGGAGTTGGTGACGGACAGGAAAGCCTGGTGTGCTGCAGTGCATGGGGTTGCAAAGAGTCGGACACAACTGAGTGGCTGAACTGAACTGACTATGGTCATGGAATTCAAACAGATGCCTGGAGCCTAGGTTGGAAGGCTCCAAGAGGCTAAAATCTTCTCTAGACACCTTTACTCATATGTCTGATAGTGGATGTTTGGCTGTGAGCTGAGCCCTTTGTTGGGAGTGTTGACTAGAACACTTTTCTATGGCCTGGGATTTCTCACAGCAGGGTGGCTAGGTTCCAAGGACAAGTGTCTCAACAATGGAAGAAGAGAGTCAGGTGGGAGCTGTTTCACCTTTTATAATCTAGCCTCTCAGAAGTAAGCAGGTCATCTCCCACACTGCCATTCCTTAGAAGTGAGTCACTAAGTCTAGCTGGTATTCACTGGTGGGACTACAAAAGTCACCTCTCATTGGAGAAATGACAATGTCACATTTGTGCTCAATCACTCAGTTGTGTCTGACTTTTATGACCCCATGAACTATAGCCCACCAGACTCCTCTATCCATGGCATTTTTCAGACAAGAATACTGGAGCAGATTGCCATTTCCTCCTCCAGGGGATCTTCTTGGCCCAGGGATTAAATCTGTGTTTCTTGTTTCTCCGGCATTGGCAGACAGATTCTTTACCACTCTGTCACCTGGGAAGCCCCCATATTACACTTGACCTTAGCCAAAAGGCCAAGAAGCAATGTCACATTTATGTTACCTAAGTATAGAGAATAGGATAAATTAGGAAAGAAAATCTACTCCACTCTTTAATAACAACATCCCCCTGAAAATAAAAGCATAACTTATTCAAAGCAAATTTTGTAAAATAGAAAAGCTTGAGAGTCTGTGGATAAGCCACTAGACTGAAGCAAAAAAAGAAAACACAACAGTGTCTCATATACAACTATTAGTTATAAAATAGGTAACTAAATAGAACCTCCTGTATAGCACTGGGAACTCTTCTCAGTACTCTGTTACGACCTACATGGGAAGAGAATCTGAAAAAGTGTGGTTATATATATTAGTATATGTATAGCTGATTCACTTTGCTGTACAGCAGAAACTAACACACCATTGTTCCTAAATTTTTAAACTTTTTACAATATAGCGTAGTATCTTAATTCTACTCCAATAAAATTTTTTTTAATTTACAAATACAAAAAAATTTCCAAAGACCAATGTCTCCAACTACATGACAATGAATGAGCAAGCATTGAGAAGCTGCATATATTCTGAGCACTTTTTTTGACTGTGACTTCTTCAATCAATCATTCCTTTCATTATTCACCCATTAAACAGAAAATTTATTATTTCCAAGTGTCCTTTTAGGCTCTGGGATGGCTGAGTGAGCAAGAAAAGACGTATGGCCCCTCGCCTGAGCAGGAAAGAATAATGACCAGAGTTACATAAATGCAATCAAAGGGGAAATTTAGCACTGGAAAAGCACATTTTAGTGTCTGCTCAGACTACCCAGATGTGTAAATAGCCACTGTTTGATGTATACTTTTCAGGTATTAATCATAAACATCATGACCCAGAGAAGTACATATTAGTTGCTGGAAAAAAAATCCTTCTGCAAATGAAAAAAGATATCAGAGCAAGGTTTAGGCAATTTAAATAATTAACTGGAGAGTAATACAATAATTCATTGAAGAAACTTATGTTCTCTTTCCCCCTCAGTCTCCCTTTCCAGTCTCGAGTCTCCTAAACCACAACCTTCAGAATGACTGGGATGAGGGTGGGGTGGGGGTTGGAATAAAATCAAGTGTTTGGGTGATTATACAACAAGTTACAGCAACTTTTTAAATCCTAGGGATACCCTTCATTTGCTGTTGTTAATGACCCACATAACGGTTTTTTTTTTTTTTCACATTATTATGCCCATATTCAGAGTTAATTTTTTTTTAGTAAATTCATCATCCTTCACTATATCTAATCAAAGTACAGCAAATGAGTACAGAAGAAACTAACACAACATTGCAAATAAACTATAGCCCCATAAAAATTTTTTAAGATAACTAAAATAAAAGACAGAAAACTCGCTTTAGTCATTTCCAAAAGCTTACATATTCTGTAAACATACCGATGTTAAGCTGGCATTTTCCTTAGAACATATTTAATGGAACCTAGTTTTCCCCCCCAAGCCTTAACAGAACATGAAAGTAGTGACAATGTACAATAATTATAGCTTTATGCAGCTGAAATTCAATCCATTTATCAAGTTACATAAAAAGAGACAGGACACTAACTCACTCAGAGAACAGAACCAAGAGCCTTAAGTTTTCCCGGCCAAGACAGTTCATCCCTGGAAAAGGAGCTTGCAGTCTTATGAAATGGCAGCTGGGATGAGAAGAGGTGACTCTTGCCATTTTGAACAAATAAAAAATAAATACAATCAAACAGTTTGATCAGATTTTGAAGACATAAAATTTTGTATTATTTTCAGTGTAGCTAAAATCCTTTTGAGTGAACTAACATTTTCATTTTGAAAGTGACCAAACGGATTTAGGAAAGGTCTTTCTGAAAACTCATCTGCTTAAAAATTAAGTGTAAATGTATTCCTACTGTCTAAAACACAGTCCCACCCTCTCCTGCCTCATCCTCCCTGAACCTTCCATCCATCTATCAAACCTCACATGAGGTCTTATCATTGTGTATTGTCATTTCATCAATTTCCAGTTCATTTCCAACATTAGACTGTAAGCTTCATGAGGGCAGGAACTGGGTCTTCCTGTCTATATATACTGGTGTCTGGCATTTGGTGGACACTTGAAAAATGTTTGATGAAAGAAAGAGAGGGAAGGGAAGGAAGAAAGAGGGAGTGGAGGAAGGAAGGACAAAAGAGGACAAAAGGAAGGGAGGAAAGGAGGAAATGAAAGAATGGACAGATTTTGAAGACTCGAGCAAAATCATCAGTGACAGAACAATTGTCAGGTCCTGAACAATATTTAAATTTTTTCGCTTTGATTTATTTAGATTTGGTACTCTGACTTTAATACAAACTAGAAACAAAGTCTCATTTTCTCTCACATTGTTTACCCCTGAACTGCTTGTGAAAGTGACATCTGATTTACAAAGAATGTGTGATACATGAAGTCCTGTTGCCATTGACTCTGCTGGGATTCAAAGGTAAGATTCTCTTTTGAGATTTTTCTCACACATTTCTGTCTTCTCTGAATTGTCTCACGATTTGTCGTATGGGAAATTAAAGGTCACTGAGAAAAGTACAAAACTGCCATACATTTTACTATAACCTTCTCAGAACTCCAGGTAACATGTTTAATTGTATCATCTTTATTATTCACCATAAAAAAGAGGTACCTTTAAAAAGAAAGGACTTTTTTTTATTACTTACTTTTTTTTACTATTAAGTGAAAGCTCAAGGACATTACCATCAAGGGGTGTCTTTGCAATTTGAGCTTATTGTAGCTTTTTTTAAAAAGTATGTGTACTTCTCACATACTTCTCAGACTTACACTTTGTTCCTAGAAACTATACGATTTCTTTGTTGATCTCTACTTCTTAAAAACAATATTATCTACACAGATATTATTGTAGAGAATATTGTTTGTGGCCGCCAGACGTGAAGAGACAACTCATCAGAAAAGACTCTGATTCTGGGAAAGATTGAAGACAAAAGGAAAAGAGGGTAGCAGAGGATGACATAGTTAGATTCACCAATTCAGTGAACATGAATTTGAGCAAACTCTGGGAGATAGTGAAGAACAGGGAAGACTGGCATGCTGCAGTCCATGGGGTTGCAAAGAGTTGAACATGACTGAGTGACTGAACAACAGCAATGTATAAATATCATTAGAAATAAACAGAATCAATTCACCCTGAAAGAAAAGCTTATATAAATAAATGCCTCCACATGAGGTCAATTGACTGATAAATCATGACACAGAAATCTGGAAATAAGGGAAGACTGATCTTGTTTTTTATAAATTGGAACCATGCATAACTTTTCTAAATTATTTTTGATAATTAAACTAAATTTGAACTTCCTCCATCATCTAGGGAATGAAAAATATCCTCAGATAAATACACAGGGATGAGTAAAACCTTTTAAACTTTTAAAGTCTATAGAGATAATTGAGCTGACTTCTGATGGTAGCTCTCAGACTGGGAAGATCATGTCAGGCTACCAGTTTGCTGGTTTCAATGAATCATTGCAAAACTTAATCTTTCTCCAGTGAAAAAGCCAGTCTAATGCCAGCAGATTCACTAAAAGATGGTATTGATGATTTTACAGTGTAGGGAGCATCACGTGTTACTGGTGAAAGTGATTCTCATTGTCATTATCCCCTGAGGTAGTTCACAGAAAGGACACAACTTTAAAATCTACATAACTATGAGAAAAGTTACATGAAATATCTATAAAGTATTTAGATTCTAGAAAAAACTATTCAAGCTAGTAAATGGAGGATTAAAGAGGTTTCAAATTTCTCATCCATAATTTGTGTATGAATCACCTAAGGAAAGACATCTTATTCAGTTTCCCAAGAACAAATATCACAACATACCATTTTAAAAAATAATAAGCCATTGCTAAACAGAATGTGAAAGATGTTATTTGTTCTATTACACTGGTTCCTGTAAATTTGACTTCAGATCTTCTTTGGAAAACCTGACACGTCATACTCTCTAAATCTTGTTATTCTGTGAGCTGGGATCCAAAATAGAATTGAGCTCAAATATATGATATAACTTTTATGGGAATGTATCTTATATTTCAAAGAAAGGCAAAACAATATCAACTATTATAAGATAATGATAGTCAAGAAGCATACACTTAAAAATATGTCCAAGGAATTCTGTTCATCCTCAAGGATGAAACTCTAAGATGAAAAAGAAGAGGAAAAATAAAAGAAACCTAATTTAAAATTGTTCTTTTACTTTTGCAATGTATAAATAGTTAATGGTGTCCCTCTCCAAAAGTGTTCTGAACTTACTAAGGGAAGAAATTATTAACTCAAGATCGTATGGTAAGAACTATAAGTACCCAATAAAGATTTGTAATTATCAGATGTATTCAAGAGGATTCATGTTATCTTGGAATCCTATCTCGTAGGATTTTGTAAGTAAAACCAGTGGATACTAATAGTCTACCTACTTTGCAAATAACTCTATGAAATATAGTAAGCAAATATGATGGTTCAGTTCACAGTGGATATGTGGCTAGGGTTTTTTTTTTTTTTTAAGGAATCTTATTTTGCATTGTCAGAGAATTTTAAAATTTTCTTTATTTTTATATGCCAAAATAAAGTAAGAACTGATTTGAAAGGCCAATATGAAAGAAAAACTGGTTATTATCTTGCAAGTTATGCTCTTTTGACTGCTAATTCCCATCTTTCCTAATAATTGGTTCTCTTTTTTTAAAATTGGAGTATAATTACCAGATAGTTGATTCTTTTTTTTTTTT
>SJYT01059896.1:166139-176831 GCA_006410635.1 Cephalophus harveyi | reverse complement strand
TGAGTCTGAGTAAACTCCAGGAATTGGTGATGGACAGGGAGGCCTGGTGTGCTGCAATTCATGGGGTTGCAAAGAGTCGGTCATGACTGAGCAACTGAACTGACTGAACTGATCATGCATAAACTCAAAATATTTAAGGACTGAGATCAATAATGAATGCCTAATTTCTCAGTGATTAATTATTTTGAATCTTTGATTAAATGAAATCTGCCTTGCCGCTATTCCATTCCCTACTGTATAGGATGGTTAATCTCAAAGTCTATGGAACCAGAAAGCTTGGCAGCTCTTCTTGTATTTTCTGGATGCTCTTTGGCAGTTATTTGCTATTTCTGCTCAATTTTCACTCTATAAAGTGGGGATGAGGTTGTTGCGAGGACTAAAGGGCCCTGAAATAGTACATCAAGATTTAAATTACTTTCACAGACTATTGTTGTTCAGTCACTAAGTTGTGTCACTTTTTCGACCCCAAGGACTGCAGCATGCCAGGCTTCCCTGTCCATCACTATCTCCTGGAGTTTGCTCAAACTCATGGCTATTGAGTCAGTGATGTTATCTCATCCTCTGTCACTCACTTCTCCTCCTGCCTTCAATCTTTCCCAGTATCAGGGTCTTTTCCAATGAGAAGGTTCTTTACAGCAGTTGGCCAACATATTGGAGCTTCAACATCAGTATCAGTCCTACCAGTGAATATTCAGGTTGACTTCCTTATCTGCATTAAATATAACAGTGAAAAAAGTCATCCTCTGTCACTCACTTCTCCTCCTGCCTTCAATCTTTCCCAGTATCAGGGTCTTTTCCAATGAGAAGGTTCTTTACAGCAGTTGGCCAACATATTGGAGCTTCAACATCAGTATCAGTCCTACCAGTGAATATTCAGGTTGACTTCCTTATCTGCATTAAATATAACAGTGAAAAAAGGAAATTGTGTTCTACCATAGATGCTTCCCAGCTGGTACAGTGGTAAAGAATCTGCCTGCAAGGGCAGGAGACCCAGGAAACACAGGTTTGATCCCTGGGTTGGGAAGATCTCCAGGATGAGGAAATGGCAACCCATTCCAGTATTCTTTATTTTTTTCCATAAGAACTTATTACTTTTATTTTTTAAAATAAATTTATTCATTTTAATTTGAGGCTAATGACTTTATAATATTGTAGTGGTTTTGCCATACATTGCCATGAATCAGCCATGGGTGTACATGTGTTCCCCATCCTGAACCCCCTCCCACCTCCCTTCCCATCCCATTGCTCTGGGTCATCCCAGTGCACCAGCCCCAAGCATCCAGTCCCATGCATTGAACCTGGACTGGCGATCCACTTCACATCTGATAATATACATATTTCAATGGCATTCTCCCAACTCATCCCACCTTTGGCCTCTCCCCACAGAGTCCAAAAGACTGTTCTATACATCTGTGTCTCTTTTGCTGTCTCGCATATAGGGTTATTGTTACCATTTTTCTGAATTCTATATATATGCATGAAATGTTCTTTTGATGAAATTGTGAGGGAGAAAGTGGTCTCCCCGTCCTATTCCTCCGCCATCTTAGGACCGCCCCCCTATAATCAATATTTTAAAAATAACTTTGTATAGAAAGTAATCTATAAGATTATTGAGTCACCATGTTGTAGGCCTCAAACTGAAGTTGCAAGTCAACTACCCTTCATAGAAGTGAAGTGAAGTAGCTCAGTCGTGTCCGACTTTTTGCGACCCCATGGACTACATGTAGCCTACCAGGCTCCTCTGTCCATGGGATTTTCCAGGCAATAGTATTAAAAAATATATAATAATAAAATTATTAATTAGTATCATCAAAATTTCACAACACTTCAAAACAGCTTCCATGTTAGGTAGCCTTGTTTTCCTGGGTATGTGCAATGAGTGTTGGGGAATCACTGCCAATCATAAATTTAGTGACATGTAGCCAAATAATTTCCAAAACAAAGTTATAAACAGTATTTTTTCACCAATTTAAAGCCATTTTAATGTGTAACATGGATGGTGGTTAAGATTTTCAATATGATGTCAGGTAGTACCTCCAAGTGTGAGAGTACCTTGAACTCCAAAAGTCAGAAGGAGTGGCCTTTTGACCTTCAGCAAAGGGAGGTGTTTTTTACTTATCTCTTATTATAAAATGTTAGCATTAAGAACTGAAAGCAGGTTCTTGAAGAGATATTTGCACACTCATGTTCATAACAGTATTATTCACAAGCAAGAGATGGGAGCAACCCAGATGTCTACCATGGCTGAATGGATAAACAAAATAGGACATAGCCACATAATGGAATATCATTCAGTCTTAAAAGAAATCGTGCCATATTCTACTACATGAATGGCTCTTGAAGACATTTTGCTAAGTGAAATAAGCCAGGCAGAAAATGAGAAATAGTCTATGAGTATACTTATATGAGGTGTCTAAAGTTATTAACTTCATAGGAATGCAAAGTAAAATGATGATTCCTAGGGACTGAGGGGAGAGGGAAAGGAGGCGTTACTGTTCTGTGGGCATAAAGTTTCAGTTTTGAAGGATGAAAAGGTTACAGAGCTCTGTTGCACAGCAGTGTGAATGTATTTGACACAGTTCAACTATATAGTTACAAGTGACTAAAATGCTACATTTTATGTCATTTTTTTTTTACTACAATTTTTAAAAAATGTTCATATTATAGTACTTTATTCTTTTCCATGGCTTGCCCTATTTGTGGAATACTTTGATAAACACAATGAGTTTTCATCCATATTGCTTTTCCCACTATAGTGGAAAAGCAAACCATAAAAACTTTAATATTGTTTCTCAAACTTGAGTAATACAAATTCAATTTTAAATTAAAAAGAAAAATAAAAGATATGGCATCTATTAATTTTGTTATAAGGTTAATCCAATATGTACAAAAGTAAAACCTAAATGAACAAATAGTATTTAACATTTGGACAATTATAAGACAAATAAAACTGTAAATGACACTATTCTCCTGTTACCTTGAAAGCGTTAGTTGCTCAGTCGTGTCCTACTCTTTGCGATCCCATGGACTGTAGTCTGCCAGTCTTCTCCATGGGATTTTCCAGGCAAGAATACTGGAGTGGATTTCCATTTCCTTCTCCAGGGAATCTTCCCCACCCAGGAATCAAACCTGGGTCTCCCACATTGCAGGCAGACTCTTTACCATCTGAGCCACCAGGGAAGCTCTCTTATTACCTTTGTTTCTTTTAAATTGCTGAACTCTTTGTATGGCAATGTTGATATACTTATTAGGCCTTCGGTTGGGAGAAATCATTTTTACATTGTCTGCCTTGTGTTCTTGTTAGCACACAACAATAAAAATCATATGATGTCTTGAACATGATTTCAGAATGTAAATGCAAACTTCAGCATTTAAATAGTACCCTGGTACTTAGTTATAAATATTCAACCTGAAGATTTTGAAATGCTTACATTAATTTTTTTAGATTATTATTAGAAGGAAAACATAAATGTTTTCAAAGAGAATTCCCAGACACATTCTGAGAATACAAATTACCCAGTTTAAGTTATAATACAATGTGAGAAGGGTTATCAGAGAGATATATACAAAGTGACATTGGAATGTAAGAGGGAGCAGTTAATTCTGCTAAAAGGAACTGAGGAAGCTTCACAGAGAAAGTTTCAACATTTAAACTGGATTTTTGTTAGCAAAATATGAAATTCCAGAGGGCTAATCATTGGTGCATTGCCAGAGTAGGAAATTCCAACAGAGGATGTAACTTAAGCAGAAGCCAATGCATGAGAGAGAGTCTGGTACATATGAGGCAGTATCGTGCAATATATTTGGGAGAGCAGCTGGAGGTAGAAATAGAGAGGCACTGAGGGTCAATTTATGAAGGACTTTGGTGCCCTGCTTAGGAATTTTGAACTTTAATAGCAATATGGCATAATCAAAGACCATTACATAATAGAGAAAGGTTGATCATATTTGTGTCTTAGAAATATGCTGAAAAAGAGCTACATAAGGACAGGTATCATAGCAAAGAAAATCGTAACTGCCACTAGGAGTTCCCAATAAACCTAAAAGATTTCTAAGGTTAAAGGTAAATTAACAGTGATTACTTCATTTAACGTTTCTGCTGCTGCTGCTGCTAAGTCACATCAGTCATGTCTGACCCTGTGCAACCCCATAGATGGCAGCCCACCAGGCTCCGCCGTCCCTGGGATTCTCCAGGCAAGAACACTAGAGTGGGTTGCCATTTTGTTCTCCAATGCATGAAAGTGAAAAGTGAAAGTGAAGTCGTTCAATCATGTCCGACTCTTAGTGACCCCATGGGCTGTAGCCTACCAGGCTCCTCTGTCCCTGGGATTTTCCAGGCAAGAGTACTGGAGTGGGTTGCTAGTGCCTTCTCCCATTTAATGTTGAGGCAATGTTTAAGATGTGTGTTTTTTTTTTTTTTTTTTTCCTTAAGGAGGGACCAACATTATATTAAAAAAAAAATTATGTATTGTTATTATCTGGTTTTTAAAATGTAGTGAGTACCCACATAAAACCTCTTAAAATAAACTGAAATTTCAAACTGAAAGGACCAGGAGGAAGTCTTCTCTTATTTATAAATATTTTTCAAGTGATAGCAAGTCACTGAATTACAGATGTGAGAGGAGATAAGGTACCTAGCATTTTTAAGACTCAGATGCTATGTTTCTAGCACTGAGTATGATTCATGCTTCCTTCAAGAGAAGAAGTGAGAAGATCTATCTTTTCGTGATAAGACAAGTTGAAAAGAGTGCAGGAATGGGGACTTAGGGGAAGGGTCATAATAGATTGATTTTGGTTACAACTTGAATTGGAAAGAGAGCAGATTATCACTCATTCTTGGTGTAATAAGTCATCACTTAGTGAAGTTGAAACTGTCATTAAAACCATTGGTAGCCTAACTTCCTGGACATCCACAGATGATTTAAATTCATTATTTCAAAAATTAAACTCCTAAACTTCTCCAGTTCAATCATAGTTCTTCTTTCTGTGTTTTCTGAATTTTACTTTCGGTAAATGGAATGCCTATAGTTCATGGACATTCCCTCCTGCTTGATGAAAGTATAACCCTGGACTCATGCTAGAATCTTCCCTCCAAATTCTCTTGCTTCTATATTTACAAAATGCATTCATATTGCTCTATACTCACTGCAAGCAGCTCCCTCTGCTTAATTCCTTATTACCTCCAATCTCTATTCTTGAAATATTTTTTTGTCTTCGGTCTTGCCATCTACCTCAGTACATCTCTCACGATCCCCTATAATAATATCCACCTAAAATGTAATCATTCCTTTGTAAGTGTATTGGGATAACATAGTTTCATTCTCCTGGAGTCACATAATGGGTCTAAATATTGAGCATAGCTCTTTCTGGCTGAGAATTGTGAGATAGTATTAGTCTTTGTGTCTCAGTTTTCCTCTTTAAAAAGTTGTGAGGATTAAATAACACTTAGAACAATGCCTCATACATAATAAATGCTCAACAATGCTGTGATTACCCTCATTAAATTCCTTCTGGCTCTCCATCTTCATATAAGGAAAATCCAACATGATAATTAAGGTCATTTATAATGTGGCCACTGCTTACCTTCTCCTGTGAGGTTAGAATAGCTAAAAATATACAGAGACCTTTATATGTTCTTGCATGTGCCATGGGTTCTCATCCCTCCAGGCTTTCGCACATGCTGTTCTCTTTGAGTTAAATGCCTTTTCCTCTGTCATAGCAATTGAATTTCTAGTTTCCTTCTTTGTTCGTATTAATGGGAGCTTTCTTAGCAGTTCCTGAACCCTATCAGAACGGAATGGTCCTATTGCCATACTCCTGGAGCTCCCAGTACATGACCTCTACCATGACTGTTACTATCCTGTTTGGTTTCTTATCTATCACATCAATCAAGCAGAACTCCCAGAAGATAGGATTCCGACCTTACTCATTTCTAAAACTTCAGGATGTAGGCCACTGTATCTTGAATGAAAGTGACATGGGTTATGTTAATGACACTCCAAAACTTCATAAAATCCTCAGAAGTCTTTCTGTGAAGAATAAATGCATTTCAGTAATAAACTATTACTTATTTACATGGTTCAAAATTGTTAAATTGATGAATATGTATGAGCTATTAAAATTAGCCCCATTATTTTTATATTTTGCTTGTTTTCCAACTTAAAGCTCTAGATTGGTCATGGAATACAGTTTGAACAAGTTAAATATAATTCACAAAGTATATGCTTTTTAAATGAGAAAAGATGGACATAAGTTCAAAAGGATAGTGGCCACAAAATATTTGAACACAGAGGAAGTTTAGATCAGAGGTCTCTTGGAGGCCAGTTAAAGAAACCAAAGTGATCTGGTAAGTGGAACAATTGAGATTAGGTAAACTAATTCCACGGTTCTCCTTTCTCAAAATGGTCTATTATCGCTTTGGTTCAGTTTACAAAATAATTTTTCAGCTTCAAAGAAAGCATTGTATTGATATTGGCAGGGAAAACAGTTAGGAATTGCAATTAGATTGTGGAGAAGAAATTATGATGGTGATATATCTCCTCTTTTCCACTATATTAGATTTCTATTTTCTGTTTTTTCTTTCATTCTTTTCTGATTATCAATTTTTTTCCCTTAACTCCCTTTTCAATTTTTTTAAACTTCGGAGTTCAGTGAAATTCTCCCAATAGTCTTTATTCCGATTAACTTATTTTCTTCAAAAGAAAAGGTCATAAGTACAAATTGGAATGCTGGCATTGCTCCATAGCCAGACAAATTCCCAAGGTAATACTGAAATCATTTGTGACCTCCTAAATAGGATATGGTATGAAATGTGGACTCAATCCTTACTCTAGATGAAGAGGTTAGCATGGAACGCTATATGTTTATTGTTCTAGGAATCTGTAGTGTCTTTTTGTCTTGTGTGTGGGAGGGTGTGTACTAAGACAAAAAAGGTAAAGAATCTGCCTGCAATATAGGAGACATAGGTTTGATCTCTGGAGAGATGGACAGGTGATTGAGGCCTCACCATGTGCAGCATCAAAATCCACTAACTCCTGTGACTAGATTAGAACCGATGAGAGTAAATGAGCATGTGGATTTTTTTAACCACTCCTCTCGGTCAGAATATGATCAGATTTAAGAAGATTCATCTAATTTGCCACCACAGGGCAAGAGCCAGATTGAAAAGAGCACAAGTTCAATATTAGGAGAACTGAGCTAGAAAGGCAGAAACCAGGATATACTTGAGCCCCTCCATCACTTCATCCTGCACCAGCCACAGCCTGAACTTTGAACTGAATTTTCAATTATATGAGCCAATATAGATACTGGGTTTTCTGTTGCTTACAATGAAAGGAATCCACCCCATTACACAAGTATTAGGTAGTTACTTATGGTTTCTTGAGTCTTGAAACATGTAAAACATCCTCAAAGAACTTTATTAAAACAAGTCCTCAATCCCCAACCACAGAGTTTTTGATTCATTTGGGAGCAGGGAGAGATGGGAAAAAGAAAAAGCACTAGATTCTACATGTAAAGAAGCATATCCAAATATTCTAATGCTAATATTCTATACCCTATATACTGGGAAAAACAATGTAGTGATGATGTGCTTCCTTCTTCAGAACTGTTCAAAAGCTCTGCTGAGGGAATGTTTTAGACTAACATTAAAACCATAATGAAAAGTAACTTGTATTTATGTCCCTTAATTATTTACCTTTAGTGTCCACTTTTTTTTTTTTTTTTTTTTTACGAGAAAGCATCATCATGTTCAGAAGGAGCTTGGAAAAATTTTTAAATGTTAGTAGTCCTACTGTAAGTAATGAAAATCGCCTGTACATTTATTTAAATTAATCCAAGAGTCAAAGTTTGTTTGTTTGCTTTTAGAATTTTCAAGAGCAATTCGTAAATTTACTATCATTGTTAAAACCTCAAGTGAACCATCATATTCAGGTCAGTTGACTAGCACATTTCTTATTCAGCTAAGAGAGCAAAAGAAAAGTTTACTACGTAGGGTTCAGAAAAAAGAATTTGAGAGCTTTCATATCTTAATTTTTCTCAATTCAGAGGGAAAAAAAGAAAATGGAAGGAAGGTAAGAGAGAAGAAATTAATTAAGGAAGAATTAAGACAACTTTGAGCATTCATTAAATTGACTATGGAATCTGTCAAGAAGGGTAGTTAACTATTTTTTTAGCAATTACATCCTACTAATTTCATTTATTGATTTGATCAGTGAATATTTACAGAATAGTTCCAGGAAATGTCCTAGTAATAAAAAGGTGAATATTTATTGTGCTGTCTTCATGTAGTTCAATCTAATAGAGAAGTTCAAATATATTTCAATTCAGTTCAGTCGTGTCCGACCCTTTGCGACCCCATGAACTGCAGCATGCCAGGCCTCCCTGTCCATCACCAACTGCCAGAGTTTCCTCAAACTCATGTCCATTGAGTCGGTGATGCCATCCAACCATCTAATCCTCTGTCATCCCCTTCTCCTCCTGCCCTCAATCTTTCCCAGCATCAGGGTCTTTTCAAATGAGTCAGCTCTTCACATCAGGTGGCCAAAGTATTGGAGTTTCAGCTTCAACCTCAGTCTTTCCAATGAACACCCAGGACTGATCTCCTTTAGGATGGACTGGTTGGATCTCCTTGCAGTCCAAGGGACTCTCAAGAGTTTTCACACAGTCAAAGGCTTTGGCATAGTCAATAAAGCAGAAATAAATGTTTTTTTGGAACTCTCTTGCTTTTTCAATGATCTAGAGGATGTTGGCACTTTGATCTATGGTTCCTCTGCCTTTTCTAAAACTAGCTTGAACATCAGGAAGTTCACGGTTCACATATTGCTGAAGCCTGACTTGGAGAATTTTGAGCATTACTTCACTAGCATGTGAGATGAGTGCAATAGTTTGTGCATTTCTTTGGCATTGCCTTTCTTTGGGAATGGAATGAAAACTGACCTTTTCCAGTCCTGTGGCCACCGCTGAGGTTTCAAATTTGTTGACATATTGAGTACAGCACTTTCACAGCATCATCGTTTAGGATTTGAAATAGCTCAACTGGAATTCCGTCACCTCCACTAGCTTTGTTTGTAGTAATACTTCCTAAGGCCCACTTGACTTCACATTCCAGGATGTCTGGCTCTAGGTGAGTGACACACCATAGTGATTATCTGGTTTGTGAAGATCTTTTTTGTCCAGTTCTGTGTATTCTTGCCACCTCTTCTTAATATCTTCTGCTTCTGTTAGATCCATACCATTTCTATCCTTTATCAAGCCCATCTTTGCATGAAATGTTCCCTTGGTATCTTTAAGTTTCTTGAAGAGATCGCTAGTCTTTCCCGTTCTATTGTTTTCCTATTTGATGACTAGCATATATGTATTCCCCATAGTGCTAGACATGGTGGCGCTACAAAATGGAACTTTACATTTATGAGATATGCACTACTTCTTAATACTGATGCTTAGTTATAAACAAGTAAATAAAATAGTTACTAATTGGGTACACTTCAAAGAATGAAGAGATTAATGAGTGAAAAAATAAATAACAACATGATTTCTGAATCTTCTTACCCACTGGGATTTGCTCCCAGAAATGGTCATTTAGAGGATAACAGCAAAGAGCAATTTCTCTATTTAAAAGGAGGGCAAACTGGCACATGCTTAACATAACCCACTGATGCACTGTGTGTCTTGGAAAAATTTTATGAGTTCTAATAGTGGTGCTGTTGGTTACTACTGATCACTGAAATTTTCTGAACTTCAGTTTCCTCATCTGTAAAAGAATTGTGAAGTTTATTGCATAGGACATTTCAAATGATCTTTATTCCTCTATGTAGATCCATATTTTGATCTGGCTTTGTTTCTCTTTTTCCTGAGGACTTTCTTTAGCATTTCTCATAATGTAGGTCTGCTGGTGACTAACTATTTCAGTACATTCGTATGCATAACACTCCTTATTTCATCTTTATAAAAGTATATTTGTTGGGTATAGAATTCAAGCTTGATATTTGTTTTTCAGTACTTTCAATATACTGTTCCACTATCTTCTTGCTTGCATTTTTTTTTCCAAAAAGAAATCTTCTGTCCACTTTATTTTTGTTCCTTTGTAGGTAATGTGTGTGTGTATGTGTGTTTCTTTGCTGGATTTAAGGGTTCTCTTTATCACTGAGTGTTAGAAATTTTATTATAACTTACTTTGATGTAGTGTTATTCCTGTTTTTTTGTGTTTGGAGTTTGTTGAGTTTCTTGGGTCTTTGGGATCATAATTTTTATCAAATTTTGAAATTTTAGTAATTATTTCTTCAAATATATTTCTGCACTTTCTCCTTTGATGGACTTGTGTGTATTGTAATTACATGTATTTAGTCCAGTTGAAGTTGCTTTATCATTCATTGATTTTAGTTCACTTTTAAAATTATGGGGCTTCCCTGGTGGCTCAGTTCAGTTCAGTCGCTCAGTCGTGTCCGACTCTTTGTGACCCCATGAATCGCAGCACGCCAGGCCTCCCTGTTCATCACCATCTCCCAGAGTTCACTCAGATTCACGTCCATCGAGTCCGTGATGCCATCCAGCCATCTCATGCTCCGTTGTCCCCTTCTCCTCCTGCCCCCAATCCCTCCCAGCATCAGAGTCTTTTCCAATGAGTCAACTCTTCGCATGAGGTGGCCAAAGTACTGGAGTTTCAGCTTTAGCATCATTCCTTCCAAAGAAATC
>SJYT01059896.1:77735-153205 GCA_006410635.1 Cephalophus harveyi | reverse complement strand
ACATCCATACATGACTGCTGGAAAAACCATAGCTTTGACTCTGTCTCTTATACACATCTAGATGTGTATAAGAGACAGATTTAAAGAAGGTGTTTTCAGAATTGTCATTGTATTAAAAAACACAAAACAGAAAATAATTAAGCCCTCTAAATTCAAAGAACATATGGTTGTGAAAGAAATCTATGGATTCTATTAACAAACACATCTATCTGAGGTGTTTTCTCCCCAGATTTTTAAAATATATTTTTGTCTGTGTAACAAAATGAGAATATACAATGGATCTATTCTATATTCAGACAATGTTTTTCATAATTCCTCCATTAAAATACTTAGCTTTACCTCTCCAGGGCTGGTTCTTAGACTTGGTAAATAATACAGGTTAGACAACTTGATTCATATCTAGTGAAAATAGTTGCTAGAAAATCACCTTTAGAACTATCTGATTTGCCTACTTCTCAAGATGGTGTCTCAAGATTACTGGAAAGTTTGCAGTGGACCTCCTTAAAATTTCTACCTAGAATCATAACAAAGAAGAGAGAAAAAGCCTTAGTTTATCTCTTTCTCTGGCTACTGATTAGAATTCACCATTTTAAGAGTCTTGATATATCTATCTATTAATTCATCCACTTAGACAACAAAATTTGAGTATCTACCATCTAATCTAACCAATGCGTCATATGCAGAACTCAAAGGAAGTATGTGGCCCACATTTTCCATTTCCTTATATTCTGCCTGTGGGCTCCATTAACTTAATCTTAGAACATTACCTTCCCTACCCTATCCCAAACCAAATATTATTTAAACTGTTTCTATTAATGATGTCACCATTCTATGTGAGTATACAAGTTCTTGACCTACAACTGTTCTTGATAAATTCCGAAATGCAGTCCAATGTATGAACATAAAAGTTGTGCTTAAGAAAACAAATATGTAGACACACATGCACGCATGCAGACATGCACGCGCGCACACACACACACACACACACACAATTCTTGTCTAAGGAAAGTTTCCAAAATAGCCTCTCTGTCATTTAGGTCTCTAGAAATCCCCCAAATGGTTCCTGAATGCTTGCAAAATATGAGGCAAGGCTTTCTTTTTATATCAAAAGCTACATTTTGTGCTAACTGATTGAACTAGTTGTTCTTTCACTTTGAATTTCTCTTCTACCAATGGCTATAGTGGAGGGAAAAGAAAACTTCATATAAAACAAACTCAGTATACAAGTACTAATGGACTCAGTAACATTTAGTATTGGAAAATTGCTGAAAAATTGTCAGGTAATGTGATTTTGTTTTCAATTTATGCCACTGAAAAGTAATGTAATGTCTAATGCCAAGAAAGAAAAAAAAAAAACCCTACTCTCCATAAAACTGTGTTACTGTATATGGGTTTGACATTTGAGAAGCAAATGAGAGCAAGTTGTCCTTTTCTCTATTTCTTAAACAGTGTGTAAAGTTGTTAGATTATACTGTAACATTTTAAGAAATCCTTTGTGCTATAAGAAAATTGGTTTCAGGAGCATGGCTATGTGTACCAAATGTAAAGCATTTGAGAACTCAAATGGCAATGCCAGGAGGAAAACCTGGAGCTGAGAGCAGAGAACAGGGGCCCCAACGTTCAGTAATTATGTCAACCTGAGATTTTAGTTTTTTGACCAAGAAAGAAAAATTCTTCACTTCAGATTCCTCAATGAAATTTTTACCAGCAAAGATCTAAATCAAATACCTAGTTAGGACAATTGTGTGTGTGTGTTAAATGCAACAAATGCAAGTTAATAAGACTGAGATGTTAAATGCTTTGTTTAAATGATCTAATATGTTGCTTTGAGAGATAGAAATGAGTAAATATTGAGAGGCCATTATTTGGGGATAACATGTATGGAAGTTCTGGGGCTTCTCATATGAAACTAGTGGTAAAGAATCCCCCTGCCAGTGCAGAAGATGTAAGAGATGTGGGTTCATTCCCTGGGTCGGGAAGATGCCCTACAGAAGGAAATGACAACCCACTCCAGTTTTCTTGCCTGGAGAATCCCATGGAAAGAGCAACCTGTAGGGCTACAGTCCACAGAGACACGAAGAGTTGGACACAACTGAGGCATCTGAGCAGGTGTAGTATCGAAGCTCTAGGAAAAAGTCAGAGTTTTTAAGTTTTACTGCCAGGAACTTTACTAACTCAAATAGCTTTCTTACTTCCTGAACCTATTGCCCCTTTGGAGATGCTAGAATAATAAGATGTCCTGTCTCATGAGACTGTTATAAGGATCAGATTATATGTATGTGAGAATGAATGCCTTTAAAATAAGGTATTAGAGTTCTCTTTCCTCCAACATCTCATTTCTTGATATACACAGTTGTCTAGACTTGGGGCTTAAGGAGTGATCTTCACACTCGTTGCCTGACTTCATATGTGTTGTTTTTTGTTGTTCAGTTGCTCAATTGGTTCCGACTATCTGCCACCCCATGGACTGCCGCACCCTAGTGTTCCCCATCCTTCACCATCTCCCGGAGCTTGCTCAAACTCATGTCCATTGAATCGGTGATGCCATGCAACCATCTCATCTTTTGTCATCCCCTTCTCCTGCCTTCAATCTTTCCCAGCATCAGGGTCTTTTCTAATGAGTCAGCTCTTTGCATCAGGTGGCCAAAGTATGTGTTAAAGCAGAGCAAGTCCTGGTTTGAGAATCAAGCCACTTGGACTCGAGTCCCAACTCTGTCCTAAGTTCATCGTGCCGAAACAACCTGGTTCCGTTCAGTTCAGTCGCTCAGTCGTGTCTGATACTTTGAGACGCCATGGACTGCAGCACGTCAGGCCTCCCTGTCTATCACCAACTCCTGGAACCTACTCAAACTCATGTCCATTGAGTCGGTGATGCCATCCAACTATCTCGTCCTCTGTTGTCCCCTTCTCCTCCCGCCTTCAATCTTTCCCAGCACCAGGGCATTTTCCAAGGAGTCAGTTCTTTGCATCAGTTGGCCAGTGTATTGGAGTTGCAGCTTTAGCATCAGTCCTTCCAATGAATATTCAGGACTGATTTCCTTTAGGATAGACTGGTTGGATCTCCTTCCTGTCCAAGGGACTCTCAAGAGTCTTCTCCAACACCACAGTTCAAAAGCATCAATTCTCCCGTGCTCAGCTTTCTTCATAGTCCAACTCTCACATCCATACATGACTGCTGGAAAAACCATAGCTTTGACTAGACGGACCTTTGTTGGCAAAGTAATGTCTCTGCTTTTTAATATGCTGTCTCGGTTGGCCATAACTTTTCTTCCAAGGAGCAAGCGTCTTAATTTCTTGGCTGCAGTCACCGTCTAGGCATTGAAAATAACTTAATTAAATAATAGTGAAGGTGAGGTTTGACTCCTCAGGCAAATCTTGGAAGGTAATTCCTGTTTATTTAGTAAAGATTTCTTCAAGGCTTATTAAATTATAAGATACCTTTTAGCAGTTTCTACCAAATACTTGGTAAAAAGTGATGACTTCACCCCATTGACAAATTGTAGACAATCCACATAAAGTATGAAAAATGATCCCAAATGATGCTTGTGTCCTTAGAGATACAGCCCTGCATCATGTCAGGAATGGTTTCAAACCATCTTTTACTTGCCCATGATCACCCTTTCTTACTATCAATTAATATACAGCATTTCTTTTGATCTTCAGATTTTCTTTTTCTTCCTATCTTTTATGTTCTTTCCTTAGGCAGTTTTTCAGTGTTTGATTCCCAGGATCTTAAAAGTTAACTTTCCAAACTGATTTCAGTATTTTCTATGCTATAGCTAAAAGAACTATTTTGAATTTAACAACTTCATTAGCAAGTTTTGAATTTCACAAAATTTAGCAAAGTTTGAAAGGCATGCTTTTCTGTTCAACTTTTCTCCTATTTTTTTTCCTATATAATTATCCATCAGGCTTATCCCTCTTATTTAATAAAACTTTTTTGGGGTGAATATTTCATCAAATAAAAATATTTGTATGTTTCTATAGTTTCTCAATTTTTTAAATGTCCATTTTAATTTGTATGAAGTTCCTATATTTTACTGTCCCTTTATTGCCTCATAGTATAATTTTGACATTAAAGGAGTTTAAAATTAAAAAATAAAAAAAAAAGGAGTTTAAAGTCCAGTCATTTATACAAGAGTGAGTTTGTGAAGCAGATTAGTGCCAGAAATTCACCTTATTTTATATTTTAAATATCTGGTGTTTGGTAGAAGCATCAGGTACTGCCAGTGACAGCTTGGTCCAAATCTACTAGTCTCAAACTGTGACACAATAATATTTCAACATTCTGTATACACAGACTGTTCTTTAGCATCTGATTCTCTTTGCATTTATTGACTGCTCACATTAAAAAACTCTTAAACGTTTTAATCATGTTTTATATTGTTTCCTATTTGGTACCAAAATCTTTGTACTAGTATCTCATAACAACTTACTTCAGAAAGCCGATAAATAGTTGAGAAAGGTGCCCTTCTCAGCAGTTTCGTCTCTCAGTAAGCTTTATTCCCCTAGTTTCTTTTAGCTTTCTGTTGGCCTTTTATCTTTTCAAAAGCATTTCTGCAATTTCTGTATTGCTCTTTGACCTACCATTAAAGCACGCATTTGTTTCCATGTGTTTCTTTTTGGTTTTTGAGCGAGATGTTTATCTCATCTTATTCAGCTTTTTAAAAAAAAGTCTTCCTGAAGCGTTTCGTTATTCATTTTCTTTATAGAGTTCAATCACTTGTTCTCATTTGTATGTTTCAACTCATACCATTATGTTGTTAATTTAATTCTTCAGAATCATCCAAAATCTTTTCATCTTTGCCTTGTTTTTTAACCATTTTGGGGGGGTTTGTCCTTTTGTCATTTGCCTTTTCAGAATTTCATATTATCCTTTTGCCGTGTTTCAATTTCATGCTACACTGAAGTTGTGACTCTTCTCAAGTCCCTTTTCTTTTTTGTCATTATTTACTTTCTTTTATCTATTCCTGTTCTATTTTCAGCTTTTCATCTTACACATTCCTAAATTAAATGGACATTTTCACCATTGTATAAGTTTTTGTTACATTTTTTACCTTCTTTTTTGTTCTACATATGAGTTCTACTGCCATTTCACTTCTATTATAAGAGTTTTTATGAAATAATAGTTAATACATACTAGTTACAACTTCACTTACTTGTACTTCAACTTCCTACTGATATGTTAGAATCAGATTTTATCTTTCTCCCTATATTTTATTTATAATTTACCCTTTCATATCCTTTTTATGTTTTTTTCTGACTATTTAAAACTGATTTTACTCTCCTAAAAATTCCTGTTTTATTATATCTATTCTTGTGCTTAATATAGAGCACTTAGTCCCTGATCTTAATGTTATTTTTAAATGTTTCTACATTGATTCCATCAATTTCTGTCTTTTTAATGACATATAATATTAACAAAAGTAAATGTATTTGAGGTTTGGATCCGTCTAGCTCTTTTATATCTATGATATAGAACAATAAACACAAAAGGACTGTTTATACTACCAATGCATTAAAAATGTTTCCACAAGATAACCACTTCCTTGGCATGTTCCATCATGTTTTATATGTATTTCTGTTTCCTTTATCTCTAACAAAAGTAATTCTACTAACCACTTAGCATTGCTATAAGAAGTCACCAGAGCAAACCTGTTGAAGAAGAGCAAGCATTTGTAGCATCCATAAATATTTTCCTCATGAATATCTTTTAATTAGTTATATTCCTTATGAATGTTTTGATGGGGAAGATCTGATTTACTGGAAGAAACCTTAAGGTTGGTTTTCAAAACCATTTTGTTGAGTGCATAATTCATATCTAGGCTGTGATGATATATATGGAAGAGGAATCAAAAGTTTAAGAAATTCAGATGGTTCTGCATTTGTATAATAAGTCGTAGCTCTGTAGATGTTTCCTCTTTGAGTATCTTTCCTTCTCTTAAGATCTAATTACTATTTTCAATATTGTTCTTAATGATCTTTCATTTGTAATTTTTCCATCCAGCTATTCCTATTGTTTGGTTTAGTCTGCTTTTGTGTTTGATTTAAACAACAACAAAAAAAGAATTATTGTTTGTAGTATTCTATGACTTGCTTTTTCTCAGAGTAGTATGTCCAAGATTGATCCATGTTCAGATATGTAGCAGTAGTTGATTTATCATCACTTCTGTGTAGTATTCCAGTGGATGGAAATATATAGGTGTCTGGGTGCTTTTCTGATTCTGTTTTAGAATACATTCCTAGAACTGAGTTTATAAGATTAAAGATCAACTTATTTAAAAAATTTTTTACATATATTGAAAACTTGTCCTCCAAATACTGTACTCCAGTTAAAATCATTTGACCTTCCTCTAAGAAACCCCATTTTTCTCCTGTGTCATCAACACTGACTTCACAACCCTCTATTTGTTTTCATTTTAAATTCTGAGGTCATTCCCTTAAGAATTAGTTCATTATACCATGAATGAAATTTTTTTCAATAAAATAGTTCATTTAAGCATGAAGATAAAAGGTTAAGGTTGTTCAATAATGTGTGCCTCTGGGAAACACTATTTAGCTGTGACCAATAAATCTACAGTATCTGGTATATTGTCATCAAAAGGAGAAAATCAGACCTTGGGCTTTTATTGGAAGGAAATTGTTGCCACAAATCTAGTTTCCAGAGATACCAATTTTGTTCAATTTTAAATCTGTGCATATGAAACTCAATTGCAGTATGTGACTGGCATCTATTTTCTGGCTAGACCTGCCTTTGCTTTCCCTTATCACACTGTGACCCTTGTTAAGTAAGTGGCATCTTTCCAGTGGAAATTATTATATCAAAAGGCTGCTTTGCAATCAGAAGCAAAATAAAAGCTTAACATCCTTGTTACAAGCTAAAAGAAAGGGGAGGAAAACCTATTGATGGTGGACTGATTTTTGTGGGAATTTTTTCTCAAAAACTTAGATTAAAAAAAATGTATCTACCAACATTATATTTCAAGTCTTAAATCTGTTTCCTATCCAATTCCCCTTCCTCCACGTAATATTTAATTATATCCTTAATTTTGCATTTATTAATCCTTTCCTTGTAACTTTGAGCCTGATATTCAAAAGAGGATTCAATAATAAATTCTCTGAGGAACGAGAATTTGAGATGTTGATTTTTTTTTTTTATCATCCTTAGAAATCTTAGGAAAAAACAAGGAAGGATGTGTGATAGCAGCAATCAGCTTAGACCTTTCTCTGGGTAAGGATCAAAATGATGTTATCGATCTTGATCTGCTTTGACTAGTAGATTGAAAATTTCCCCTAATCTATGGTTGACATGACTGAAGAAAAAAAAAAATAGCACCCTCTATGGAAAACTCTATCATTTGACTCCATCTGGCAAATAGGAAAGGAAAACCTCTGACCTCAGTGAATTAACACTCTCAAATAATGCAAAGACATTTACATAAGACTACTTTTTAATTGATATTTGTATTTTATACAAATAAGAGGTTTAAATTTTTTTAAATTATATTTCAAAATTTATTATTGTGTGTGCTGGTATTTTATGTGTGGAGAAGTTTCCACAGATCCTGTATTGACCAAATTATGTTGGAGAATATATGTGTGATATTTTCAAGAACCTAGAATGTAGCATGCCACATAAAAGTCACTGAATAAATGTTTAATAAATGAAAGTAGCACAGAAGTTGGAGAAGGCAATGGCATCCCACTCCAGTACTCTTGCCTGGAAAATCCCATGGACGGAGGGGCCTGGTAGGCTGCAGTCCATGGGGTCTTGAAGAGTCAGACATAATTGAGCGACTTCACTTTCACTTTTCACTTTTATGCATTGGAGAAGGAAATGGCAACCCACTCCAGTGTTCTTGCCTGGAGAATCCCAGGGATGGCGGAGCCTGGTGGGCTGCCGTCTATGGGGTTGCACAGAGTTGGACACGACTGAAGCGACGCAGCCGCAGCAGCACAGAAGTTCAAACTGTATTCTTCCTTTAGGGCAATTCCTTCAGGAAAGTTAATCGATTTACTCCCTTAAATTTTTGGTTCTTTAACCAGGCTCAGTTAAACTGCAGAGGGTTGCATAACACTAAACTTTAACATTATTTCACACTGATCTTTTGACTAAATGGACCAGTCCAGCCAGGACTGTAATTTCTGTAGTTATATTCTCCCACTTAGTGATGTTATCCCATGGCAAATTTTTATTCTTAATTCTGGTTCTGGCCTGTTCACTCACAAACTTTGTAATTTTACGCAGGCACTTAGATAAATAACTTATCTAAGTACCAATTTCCTGATCTGTAAAATAGGGATAAGAATTCCAAGTCTGTGATGAAAGTTAAATGATATAACTTATGAATATGTAAAACCCTATAACATAGTGGTCAACACATAGATGTCCAGAGTATGTTAAATTTTCACTTCCATCAATTAGACAGATTCACTGTTATTATATATTTCCCCCTAAATATGTAGCCAAAGCATCTGGTTTGATTAAAATTAGGGTTATTGAATGTAAGCCTCGCTGTAGGTTTAGTGGTGAGATGCAAAGACCAGCATGACATCAACTCTGCCCATAACTGACTGACAATCTGCAGATGGGGCAAAAGGAAGATGGAAAGACACAAATCATTATATTTGTAGCATAATCCAAACATTTATGAAAAGATTTGCAAGCGGGAGTATATTTGGACTGGAATTGGAAAAAATGAGTAAAATAAAGGAGGAAAGAAATTTGGATGCAAGGAACTACCTCAAAAAGCATTCAGGGCTATTCATATGTGGAAGGTCTGGGATGGCAAACCAGCAAGTATGGCTGGACCAGAATATTTACACAAGATCTAGAAGGGTCTTGCTCTAAAAAACTGGTGCATATGTAAGTTCAAAAACGTTGACTGCAAGTAAAAGTATGCTCAAATCAATTAAAAACTAATGTATTGTTTAAGTACACTGTAAGTTAGGGTCGATTCACTGATTCAACAGTATCAACAACAACAAAAAGTTTATTACATTTTCTTTATACCTCTGTGTCCTGCCACATGGACTATCAGCTCCCCATGAGGAACCTTTTTATTTGTATGTTTGTTTTGTCAAAAAGTGATTATCAAGAAAACAAGATGCCGTGCTTTTCCATTTTTGCCTTCTGACAGATTCTCTTACTTCAGGGATCAAAGTTACATGTTGTATCTTGGTTTAGCTGACTCATATCACATAGTCATCTTTGAAATTAGCAGGGTAGCTTAGGAATTGCATTCTTATTGGCTTAGGCCTGATCATCACTCCAGTCCTAACCAGAGATGTGTTGAAGGAGGCCAACAAAGGCCTCTTCTGAAGTTGAAGGTGGAATCAAGCCTGCCAAAGGATCAGGCTGCTATACAACTGGGACATTCTCCTAAGATGCTGCTGAAGCAAGCATCATATGTTTTCCAGTCTTAGCAGTGAGAGCCTTGAATACATATTAAAGAGTTTAGAATTTATTCCTTATGTAAAGAGAGACTATCTTTTCAGGTGAGTGTTTCATCTAGGACTGCATATAGCCTATTGTGGTGGGCTGTAAAGATAGCACTAGACATGAATGAGCTGTCATCCCTGCTTTCAGGGAAACTACATTTTCCTATTTCTTGGGAGACCTAAACTACGTTGTTTGAGGTGATACTAAGTCTCAACTATAGATCAGTTGTAGGCATTCATCCAGCTTTTCATGTGTTGATGTTAATGAGATTTTTGCTTGATATTTTTGGAATTGATAAGGATAATAACTAATATTCACAACTATGCTCTGTGAATGTTAAATTCTATCTATAGATTATGTCACTTAATTTTCCTAACAGCTTCATAGCCTGGTGTTTTCCCTTTGCAAACAAGACAACTGAAGCTTAGGGAAGTTAAATAATTTGCCCAAATCTGTGGCAGATTCAAGATTCAAAGAGAAGCTTTCTGATTCTGAAATCTATATACTTAACCTCTAAATACCATAATAGTTGATGAAAAATAATGCATACTAGGTGCTGTGAATGAATATTTTGGGGGAAGTGTGAAAGACTATTTGGAGGGAAAAAGAATAAACCATGAACTCTCTCAATATGCTTTTGAAGGTTCATGCCTTCAGATGTGTTTATAGTCTGCGTGAAATTTTCAGAGGTATAGATGAGCAGTAGCTAGTTAGGTTAAATCTCAAACATAAAGAAATTTCTAATATTTTCTCCAAATATTAAAAAAAAATATTTGAATTGAATAAGTCCTGGAGAAATGGGAGAGGAAACAGGCATGGATAGAGTAAGGAGATAGGAAGTAGTTTTCTCTTAGTTAGTCACTGCTTTCTCAAAAGAGGCCAAGGAAAGCCAGCAAGTGATGTTGGCACTCTCTTCACAAATTATTTTGGTTGATGGAAAGTTGGAATTCTGAAAGAATTCCAAGTGGATGTAAGCACTTTAGGGAATTGGATGGTACATGAAATATAACCTAGAATAATGTGAAAAATAATGGATATTGTCTAAAATAATCTTGAAACCCTTCTCTTCTCTGATAGGCTCTGATTTTGATAGCTCCTTTGAGGAAAAATATTTAGGAGTCATCCTGTCTATAGTGGGCTCTTTGGACTTTATGCCCAGTTCATGTCAGCAGTTAAAGCCAGAAATAAGATGCCAGGTACATTAAGAAAGGAATAGAAAATACTTAAAATATTATAAATTAATGACATGATCGAACAAATGCAAACTGTAGTATCTAGAATAGAGTATTCCATTCCAATTACTTTGGTTTATAGTTGCCTAAGATTATATTTAGTTTTTATAAGCACATAATCTTTCAGACAAAAGAAAAACTTTAGAAATTGCCTCTGGTATTTAAAGTCAGCAAGGCATAATATATTGGTCAAAATCTCATAGCTTTTAGAAAGAGTGTGATATTTCAAACAAAAAACCCATATGCTTATGTCTTAAAAAAATAGACTTACATTTTCTGAAGCTTTGATTTTTCAGTCCAGAAATCCGAAGTTTGTATGTAAAGGGGTCTATTAATGTTCAACTGTGTTTCACTTTTCTGTTCAGAAGTACTATTAGGGCAATTACCCTTATTTTGTATAATGTGTATGTTATTGGAAAAAATTTTTTTCTGTATTTCTTAGGAGTTGCTTTCTTTTTCTTTTAAGATTTAAAATATTTCAATACCACTTTTTGAGTGATTTCAGCTTTACATCCCCAAATTTGAGTTTGTCTATAAGCATAGCCTCTAATAAAATTGTCCTTATTACAAATTAGAATCAAATTGAGCAGTATTTTAAGAGTTGTTTGAAGAATCTGGATTTCATTAAAGATTTTGGATTTCATTTTGAACAGTTCCTAGTCCTGGACACATGTCTAAATGATGTGCATGCATCAAGGAAAAAATTTATTGCATATCTTAAGATTTTGTTAACTTGACATTCTGGTATTTGGATAATTAAATGAATTTCTCTGACTTCATCAGCATATTTGGCATTAAACATCCATGGCATTGCTCTTTTACATAAATAAAGTTACTTCACCATTATCAGATTATCAGTTTGGTGCTTTTTCATGAGGGATAAATTATGTACTGTTAGAAGTCAGTATGACAAATTGTGTTGCTTAATTTTTTAAAATCGTTTTTAAAATTTTATTTTAAATTGGAGGATAGTTGCTTCATAGTATTGTATTGGCTTCTTCCATACAACAACATGACTCAGCCATAAGTATACATATGTTCCCTCCCCCCTACCTCCTACCCTATCTCATCCCTCCATCTGTGTTTTATAGCAACTTCCCATTATCCATCTATTTTACATATGGTAATATATATGTTTCAATGCTACTCTCTCAATTCATCCCACTTTCTCCTTCCCTCTCTGTGTCCAAAATCTATTCTCTGTGTCTATGTCTCTATTCCTGCCCTGCAAAGAGATTTATCAGTATCATTTTTTTTTAGATTCTATATTTATGCATTAAGGTATGATATTTATTTTTCTCTTTCTGACTTCACTCTGTATATAACAGGTTCTAAGTTTATCTGACTCAATAGAACTGACTCAAATGCGTTCCTTTTTATGGCTGAATAATATTCCATTGTATATATATGTACCACTGCTTATTTATCCATTCATCTGTTGATGAACATCTAGGTTGCTTCCATGTCCTAGCTATTGTAAATAGTGCTGCAATGAACATCAGAGTACATATGTCTTTTTCAGTTATGGTTTTCTCAGGGTATATGCCCAGTAGTGGCATATATGATAGTTTTATTTGTAGTTTTTTAAGGAATCTCCATACTGTTATCCATAGTGGCTGTGTCAGTTTACATTCCCACCAACAGTGCTTTATTTTTAATGAGTGTAATTTTAAGACCACTAACAATACTGGTAATCTTGAAAGTTGATATAATGCTAAGTAATCAAAACTTACACTTGTGGTAGATCATAATCCTAATATCTCAGTTTATATCCTTACTTCCATGTATAGCTATTATGGCAACAGATAGCTAAAATACTCAACTATGTAAAAGACCTATATAGTAGAGTTGGATTAAATGGAGTTTTTCAAACTTGTTAATGGATGTTTTCGTAGACTAAAAATACTGGCAGCAATTATAATTACTGGCAGTAATTATAAATGTGTCTTTAAGACAGGGACCACAGTGCTAGAGTTCATAAGTCCACTGAGTTAACAATTACCCACCTTGGGCATTTACCCAGTTACTGGTTTCTTAGCCAGGAAACCAGTCAGAAGGACACAGCACTCTAGTGGGCCTGTATGTACATGACCAGAGACAAAACAGCATTCTCCTTCATTCAGTTTTATTACTCTTTGGTATATATTTTATTTCTCTCAAATTTGAGGTCATACCTCAGTAATTTTTTGAAAAATAACAGCAATTAAAACAAACAGAAACAAGTTATCTATTTTCAGGAGCCAGTGTGAGGAATTCTACCCGTGACAAGGTCATACGGCAGAGCTCTGATGGCAAGGCTAATCAGACCTCAGGTTTTTCCCCTGGTATTTCCTGAGCATGTACCCCCAAAAATAAAAATCTGCCTGCTTTTCCACTCTTCTGACACACTCTGGAAAAAGTCAACTCAGGGCTTTAGTCTTCTGCATTTGAAAGGGATGTTTCAGCTCAACCGCCCTCTGATAACTCTCTAGCTTGCCTAACAGGTTCCCCTGGACCTCTTACAGCTTGTGAATTGCTTACAGCCCCTCAGCCGTGAGAGGCACAAAGCTTAAAAGCATCTTAAAGATACAGAGCCTTTTCTAAAGAGTTAAAAATTATATTGGTAGAGGGTTTTCACTGTTGACTCAGTGACTGCTGCCAGGCCTCCATATTCTTTATCTTTTAGGCACCTGGGAGGATGTTAATCAATGTAAACAGGACATGCAAAAAGATATATAGTAGTTTTGATGTTAGCAACACTAGACTTTTGAGTTACTTTTCTTTTGTTATAAATCACTATACTCCTTTTACTTGTTATAAGTTGCTGTATTTTTGCTATGTAAGAATGTAACTTTATTTAGTGCTTTCTGAGAGTGGCACCAGACTTTGGGAAGATCAACACAAATAAGTCTTCTGGTTGACAAACCCTCATCAGAAAAAAGACCATAAAATGTTAATTGGCCCTTCTGGCCGGAAGATGATGTAAATTACCTAAGACTTGTGTATACAACTAGGTATGCAGAGAGAAAAGCCTGGTCTTCATAAGAGTCTGGGCTGCTAACACTGCATAATTTTGTATTACCCATTGATCTCTATGTACAATCAAAAAGGTATAAAAGGCCTTTCTAGACAGTAGAGGTTGGGCCAGCCATTGGAAGGACTGGTTTCCCCCGCGTCTCCTCTTTACTCTAATTTCAGGCTGAATTCCCATCTGGGGTGTGGAGGCTCGCCATGTCTACTTACTTGTCCCGGCTTCTAAGATCCGTAAGAGAGAGAGCCCAAGGCGGGGCACTCTCCAGTATTCAAGCGGACGCCAGTGGCCTAATGTAGATGGTGCAAGTTCCTTGTCTGGAACTTAATTGGCTTTCCACGTAAACCAAGTTATTCAGCCTCTTTTCTCCACTTAATTTTCCTACTACACTATTTCTTCCTAATCTAATCTTATATTAATTAATAAGTTTTTTTCCTCGCCTATCCGTCTCCCCTTCGAATCACCCTGGATCCACCAGGGCTGGACCCCGGCAATCTGTCACTTGTTAAAGCAATTACTTGTTTCTGTGGAAAAATGAAAAGCTTCATAGCATAGTGGTTGAGTATTAACTAGTTTTATAATCTAAAGATGGTCTCCTAACCTCTGGGCATCAGTTTCCTCAATCATAAAGTAGAGATATTAACAGTTTAGTTTGTTAGAATAGTAAATGTTAATCTCTGAAGTGTCAAGTATATGCTGAGTTCTTCATCAACATCATTATTATGCTATCATGATATTTTTAATCTTCTAAATGTTTCAGGTGCTGTCGCTCAGTCGTGTCCGACTCTTTGCGACCCCAGGGACTGTAACCTACTAGGCTTCTCCGTCCATGGGATTCTCCAGGCAAGAATACTGGAGTAGATTGCCATTTCCTTCTCCAGGGGATCTTCCCGACCCAGGGATCGAACCCAGGTCTCCCGCATTGGAGGCAGACGCTTTAACCTCTGAGCCACCAGGGAAGCCCCTAAATGTTTCAAGGTAGATATTATTAGAAAGGGGATTAGATGACTTAATGAGGACCCCTAGCTGGAATGCAACTCAAATGCACACCTATTGTTCCTCCATCACATGCAACCAAAGCCTAGAAAACAGGACATTTGTCAGCACCATTCCACATATTGACATTTAGGTGCTTACTGGAAGAAATAATTGGTCACTAAAGCTTGATTTTTTTTTTTTCTGTTTTATTTTCTATAATCATTTTGTATAATCACATAACTTTATTCTAAAGGAAAATTCAAAAGGACTTTAGTAGGCTGTTTGCAATGTGTTACCCATTTTTCTAAAAGCTTTATATGGATTAAATTGTTAAATCTTCACCCCATGGAGTGGTTAAGTGTGTGTGTGCTAAGTCTCTTCAGTCATGTCCGACTCTTTGCTACCCTATGGACTCTAGCCCCCAGGCTTCTATGTCCTTGGGATTCTCCAGGCAAGAATACTGAAGTGGGTTGTCATGCACTCCTCCAGGGGATCTTCCCAAACAAGGAACCAAACTTGCGCTTCTTTTGCTTCCAGCATTGGCAGGCGGGTTCCTTACCACTAGCACCACCTGGGAAGCCTCAGAGTAGTTAAGTAAATTTCCCCAAATTATACAGGAGTAAAGAGACAGAGCTTGTATTCTGTACTACTGTGCTTTAAATATTATTAATGAAAGGATATCATATCTCTGAATATGAAGACTCAGTATTAATAGGAATCTATATCAGTAGTCTCAGCTGTATCCCAACTGAATCAGTATTTAAATGGAATATGACAAGATGATTTTAGAATTTATCCAGGAAAAAAAAAAAAAAAAACTACTCAAGAACTGAAAACAATCAAGAAGAAAATGGTGAAACTTGATATCAAGACAGTAAAGCATACTAAAAAGCTGTAGTAATTAAACATCACTGACATGGCATGATAACAGAGAATAGATAACAATGGTAGAGAGTTCAGAAACAGACATTAATAGTTTTGAAAATCTAACCTATGATCAGTATAATATTTTAAGTTATTTTAACTTTTAAGAGAAGGGAATGGTGAACTCTTCAATAAATAGCACTGGTTAAATAGCTGTAATATTGGAAAAAATGTTCAGTTGCTCACCCACAAAATATAAAACCAATCTCCTATGTAAACTAGACATAAAAAGAAAACTTTAAACATATTAGAACATTTTATATGATATTTATATAATTGTGTTGTAAGAAGGAAAACCTTACACAAAATATAGAAATTATTAAAGAAAACTAATAAATTTGGCTATATATATTTCTGTGATATGATTCATTATTTTTAACAGAGTACATTTACAATGGTTACATTGAATTCAGTGTATTGAATTTTTCAGCCACCTTATACAAAATGCACTTTTATATTTATCTGGTTTGTTCATATAACAAATATTCATAGTAATGAATATCTAGTTATATATATAGTTATATATATATAGTAGTTATATATTTAGTTACATATATAACTATATTATATAGTTATAACTATGTTCATAGTAATAGGGAATAGGAATATAGATAATTCTTGGATGTAAGACATAAGAATCCCCTCTTTTTTAATACTTATCTGGATAAACAACATAATGAAATTGATCTTCTCTGTCATAGGGTACATGGACTTACTTGGGGAGAATGAGGAATTATTAGAATCATAATATGTTAAGTATCTTTGTGATCATCTCATCTAGCCATTTTTCTAGAAAGCTAGCATCTGTGTAGTTAACATTTATCAGAATTTCTTATTCATCATTTTGGCTTTGAGTTATTGTCTAGTGTCCTCTCATTTCAGCCTGAAAATTTATTTTAGCACTTCATGTAGAGCAGGTTTACTGTCAATGATTCTCTTTCAACTTTTGTTTGCCTGGGAATGTTTTCATTTCTTCTTCATTCTAAAACTAAAGATAGTTTTACTGAATATAGTATTCTTGGATAACAGTTTTTACTCAGCCATTAAAAAGAATTCATTTGAATCAGTTCTAATGAGATGGATGAAACTGGAACCTATTATACAGGGTGAAGTAAGCCAGAAAGAAAAACACCAATACAGTATACTGACACATATATATGGAATTTAGAAAGATGGCAATGATGACCCTGTATGCAAGACAGCAAAAGAGACACAGATGTATAGAACGGACTTTTGGACTCTGTGGGAGAGGGAGAGGGTGGCATGATTTGGGAGAATGGCATTGAAACATGTATACTATCATGTAAGAAATGAAGCGCCAGCCTATGTTTGATACAGGATACAGGATGTTTGGGGCTGGTGCACGGGGATGATCCAGAGAGAGGATATGGGGTGGGAGGTGGGAGGGAGATTCAGGATTGGGAGCTCGTATACACCCGTGGTGGATTCATGTCAATGTATGGCAAAACCAATACGGTATTGTAAAGTAAAATAAAGTAAAAAAATAAATAAATAAATAAAATTAAAAAAAAATCCTGTTCTTTTTTGCCTCCATGTTTTCTGATAAGAAATCTGCTATTAATTTCATTGAGGACACTTTGTAAAAGGGAACTATTTCTCTCTTACTGCTTTCAAGATTTATTTATTTATTTATTTTTGTCTTTGGCTTTCAACAAATTGACTATAACGTGTGTCCATGTGGATCTCTGATTTATACTTAAAACTTATTGAGCTTCTTGAATATATTGATTTGTGCTTTTATCTAATTTGAAGGGTTTGGGTCCATTATTTCTTCAGCCTTTCCATCTTCCTCTTTTTTTTTCTCCTATTGGATTCCCATTTTAAGTATGCCATCCTTTTTTTTAATAGTATCTCACAAGTCTCTTAGGCTTTGTTCATTTTTGTTCTTTGGTTTATCTTTCTGCTCTTCAGACTAGATTATTTCAATTGAGCTACCTTCAGCTTTGCAGATTCTATATTTTGTCTGCTCAAATCTGCCATTTGAAATGCTCTAGTGAATTTTCATTTTGGTTATTGTGCCTTTCAGAATTTCTTAGTTCCTGTTATAATTTTTAATTTACTGATATTCTTTATTTGTTCATATTTTATTCTCCTATTTTCTTTTGCTTTTGTTTTTTCACTCCTTGGCCATGGTTTTCCTTAGCTCATTTTGTGTATGTTGGAGACGACTCTTGAGAGTCCCTTGGACAGCAAGGGGATCCAACCAGTTCATCCTAAAGGAGATCAATCCTGGGTGTTCATTGGAAGGACTGATGTTGAAGCTGAAACTCCATTACTTTGGCCACCTGATGCGAAGAGCTGACTCATTTGAAAAGACCCTGGGAAAGATTGAGGGCAGGAGGAGAAGGGGACGACAGAGGATTAGATGGCTGGATGGCATCACCAACTCAATGGACATGAGTTTGGGTGAACTCCAGGAGTTGGTGATGGACAAGGAGGCCTGGAGTGCTGTGGTTCATGGGGTTACAAAGAGTTGGACATGACTGAACAACTGAACTGAACTGAGCATTATGAATATTAAGCCTTATGAATATTATTATGTAGTAAATGGAGATCACATTGTTAATATTATTATGTAATAAATGGATATCACATTGTTATAATCTATAACATATTTTGTAAAAACTGTATTCTTTTTATGAAATTTCCATTCCTTACCTTGTTATCAGGTAGGTATTGACTGATGTACTTAGAGACCAGAAGGTGAGAGAAAGAAAGAGAGAAATATAATAAAAAGAAATGAAAAAGTTTCCTAGTGTGCAGGTTGTATCTGTGCTGGAGCACTCCTTTAATGTTTAGCCATGCCATGGAAAACTCTGTCATGACCTTCCTCTTCAGCTTGCATTTAACCTAGATAAAGTTTAGGGTCTTCTAAGGTCTTTTCTGAACATGTATCCTATCCAGAGTATGTTCATGGCTTTTTAAATTTCAAAGGATGAACAGGAAGCTTTCAAATTCCATAATTTCTCAAAGAAAACTCTCTTCTCAGATTTTTCTCCCAGGTTTTCAATGCTCTGTTGTATACCTCAGTCAGTCTTTTGCTTCATTCAGGTGGCTATGGGTTCTTTCATTTGCCTTACACTTTTTTTTTTTTTAATGTATTTATTTTTTGTTGAAGGATAGTTGCTTTACAATATTGGGTTGGTCTGTGGTGCTTTGCTACCCTGAGGGAGTTCTGATTTAGGTGACACTAAAACAAGCAGCTTGTACAGTCCTTCAAGCAGTCTCTAGCCATTTACAGCAGACAAACACAATTCTTTGTTTATAAGATCTGCTCTGCTTCCACTGGAATCAGAGTCAGGGTTCCACACTGCGAATATGGGCTGCCATCTTTAATATCACCACAAAGCCGGAGAAGGAGGCAAGGGCAAGTGAAAAATGCTGCAAAACTTTTCTAGCAAATTTTATTTGGGATTTTCTTAATTAAGGAGTCACTTGGTTACTGTATACTTTTGAATTCTTTACAGAGATCTGATTAACAACTTTTGGCTTGATTTTATTTATTTTGGTCTTTGGAGGGATAGAACTGCCTGCATTGCCATTTCTACTGATGTCATTTGTCACTCTGGCCATGTAGATTTCTAAATTTACATATGATGGAGTATAGTATAGAGAACGTTACAAGGTGACAAACACACTAATGGCATTTGTAAAATATTTGATACACCAAAGATTAATATCTAAATTCATAAACTAGTTCCAGTTAGGAAAAGACAAAGAAATATAAAAATTAGACAATGGATATAAACATGCAGTTTACAGGGGCGGGGGAAAAAGCACAAAATACTAGAGCTATTTAAAATATTAATAGTTCAGAGGGTATATCTATAGTTTATGGGATATCTATTCTACAGAATCTTCTGTGTAAACACAGCATACTGAGAACAAATAGCAGAGAGAAATACATACAGTGCGACCCCATCTTTGTCAATCAAGTATTTGTTTTACAACAACTTTAAAAAATATTTTAAAAATGAGTGATATACGAAACAAAAATTTTAAAAATCATTTGATATATTATGCTAAACTTATCTCACGCCCATAGGAGAGATTGGTTTATGTTAGATGCTCACCAAGTATTTGTTATATTATCTCAATTTCTGATGCTATCATTAAATAAGGTAAACTTGGCCAAGGTAAATGTAATTTCCTCTACTTGGATTATCAGTTCATTTCAGTTCAGTTGCTCAGTCGTGTCCGACTTCTTGCAACCCCATGAATCGCAGCACACCAGGCCTCCCTGTTTTATCACCAACTCCTGGATTTCACTCAAACTCATGTCCATTGAGTCGGTGATGCCATCCAGCCATCTCATCCTCTGTCGTCCCCTTCTCCTCCTGCCCCCAATCCCTCCCAGCATCAGAGTCTTTTCCAATGAGTCAACTCTTCGCATGAGGTGGCCAGAGTACTGGAGTTTCAGTTTTAGCATCATTCCCTCCAAAGAACACCCAGGACCGATCTTCAGAATGGACTGGTTGGATCTCCTTGCAGTCCAAGGGACTCTCAAGAGTCTTCTCCAACACCACAGTTCAAAAGCATCAATTCTTCGGCGCTCAGCTTTCTTCACAGTCCAACTCTCACATCCATACATGACCACTGGAAAAACTATAGCCTTGACTAGACGAACCTTCATTGGCAAAGTAATGTCTCTGCTTTTCAATATGCTATCTAGGTTGGTCATAACTTTTCTTCCAAGGAGTAAGCATCTTTTAATTTCATGGCTACAATCATTCCTCAACCAAATTGCTTAAGAAAAAAGAAATAGGACTATCAGAGAAGAAGTATTCATTAACTTTAATATAAATGAGTCAATAGTGTCTTGTGAAGTGAAGTGAAGTGAAGTCGCTCAGTCATGTCCGACTCTTTGCGACCCCGTGGACTGTAGCCAACCAGGCTTCTCTGTCCATGGGATTTTCCAGGCAAGAATACTGGAGTGGGTTACCATTTCCTTCTCCAGGGAATCTTCCTGACCCAGGGATTGAACCTGGGTCTCCCACACTGGAGGCAGACGCTTTAACCTCTGAGCCACCAGGGAAGCCCCATAGTGTCTTGTATCTGACCAAAAATAAGTCTATGGAAGTCACTGATCGAAATATCATGGAATATGTATTTCTCCTCACTTTGCTTTTTAGATGAAACTTGGCTGCCTTGGTCTAGTTCTAAATATTGTGACAAAAATGGGACATAGACAAACTAAAATATGGTCTGAGAATGGTGTTTAGACTGGCCCAATGGACTTAATTATTTAACTGATACTTGTGAGCACCTTGATGTGTCAGATACTTAGATAAGCTATTGAAAATGGTAAGACTTCATCCATGCCCCTACACTAGTATTTCACACTTTCCTGTGCAAAAATTTCCTCTAACTTTCACTTTACATAGTTTATACATCAGATATTATACCATGGCTACAAGACCTTAGCCATGATGCCTCTCTGACCTTCTCTTTCTTGCCCCTTTCCTACTCTGCTCCAGCCATACAAGGGCTCCTAGAAATTTCCTAAACACCTTTTCCCCAGATATCAAAGAGCTTAGTCCTCCCTTATGACAGAGGCCTTCCCTGTTTACCATATATAAAATTCAAACATCCTACCTGCCCTCACACTCATGCTCCCTAAACTCATCCTGTTTTGTTTTATTGTCCCAAAGTCATTATCCTGGTTTACTATCCTTCTTACCAACTGACATGCTATATATTTACTAGCATACTTATTTGTTCTCTGTGTCTTTTACTATGACGTATGCTTCTTGAAAATCCCATGGACAGAGGAGCCTGGTGGGCTGCAGTCTATGGGGGTCGCTAAGAGTCAGACATGACTGAGCGACTTCACTTTGGCTCTTCACTTTCATGCATTGAGAAGGAAATGGCAACCCACTCCAGTGTTCTTGCCTGGAGAATCCCAGGGATGGGGAAGCCTGGTGGGCTGCCATCTATGGGGTCGCAGAGTCGGACACGACTGAAGCGACTTAGCAGCATGCTTCTTGAGGACAGGAATTCTGTCTGTTGGGTAAACTTTCATATCCCCGGAATCTACAGTAGTCACTGACATACAATTAAAAAATTACTCAATAAAAGCTTCTATCTAAATAGCTGCATAATTGAATAAGTTGAAATATGAGTAAGACAGGTACTCTCTAGAAATCCAGAGATTGGTAAAATATACTTAGTGAACAAACATGATATAAAACATGGTAAGATGTCTTAAGAGTTACACAGATGAAATGATGCAAGGTAGACAAAAGCAGAGGAGGCTTGACTTTAAAAGAAGGTTTTAAAGAGTCAGTATAGGTTTTTTGATGACCGGTGTGAGGCGATACAATTTTGATTTACATTTCTCTAATTAGTAATGTAAGCATCTTTCTGGGCTTCCCTGGTGGCTCAGAGAGGTTAAAGCGTCTGCCTGCAATGTGGGAGACCTGGGTTTGATCCCTGGGTTGGGAACATCCCCTGGAGAAGGAAATGGCAACCCACTCCAGTATTCTTGCCTGGAGAATCCCATGGACAGAGGACCCTGGTGGGCTACAGTCCACGAGGTCACAAGAGTCAGACACGACTGAGTGACTTCACCCACAACCATCAACCACAAACATCTTTCCATGTGCCTCTTGGCCATCTGTATGTCTTCTTTGAAAAGATGTCTGTTTAGATCTTCCACCCATTTTATTATTGAGTTGTTTGTATTTTGTTGTTGTTGTTATTGAACTGATGAGATGTTTGTATATTTTGGAGATTAATCCCTTGTCAGTGGCTTTACAAATGTAAATATTTTCCCCCATTCTGAGGCTTCTCTTTTTGTCTTGCTTATGGTTTTCAGGGCAAGAATAGAGACACAGGTGCAGAAAATGGATGTGTGAGGAGGAGAAAGGGGAATTAGGAGATTTGGATTGACATATATACACTACCATGTGTAAAATAGATAGTGGGAAGCTGCTGTATAGCACAGGGAACTCAGGTCGGTGCTGTGATGACTAGAGGAGTGGGATAGGGTGTGGGCTGGGATGTCAAAGAGGGAGGAGATACATGTATACATACAGCTGATCCCCTGCGTTGTACAGCAGATACTAACACACCATTGTAAAGTAACTATACTCCAATAAAGAGTTCCAGATAGAAAAAGAAAATCAATATACCTTCTCTTTCAGATGGTAGAAATGCCCAGGGAACAGGGAGTCAGTGTGAGAAGAAGCCAGTCAAAGCATAGAGAACAGCATGTGCAAAGGTCCTAAAATGGTAAACAACTAGTAGTTCAGTAGGACTCTTGGGTAAGGAGTAGATGAGTTATGGAAAGTGATAGAAAAGGCTAGAGAAGTAGGCACTGACCAGAGGGCAAAATCTCTGATGGCAGAGCTTAGAAGTTAAGATTAATTCTATCCGAAGGCAGTAGAGAATTCCACAGGAACTTTAAGCAAGGGAATGACATGTTCATTATTTTGTGTTATAAGGAAGAGCATAAGTTATGTTGCGTTTATGCTTTGGAAATTTGAGTGGCCAGCAGTGTACTTAGGCAAGATAGACCAAGCCATTTAGAGAGCAGATTTGGATGCAGGTTAAAAATGAGGTGTTTAATTCTGATCCTACGAGTTTGAGGTGCTTTTAGGCCATTAGAAAGATCTGAGTAAGAGGCAATCAGAAATACTTACGTAGAATATAGGAGACCTCAGTGTATAAAGTCTGGAGGCTTCTGAGTGTGATGACCCAGAAAGAAGTTATAGATTGAGAAAGCAGAGCCAAAGACCGAAGACCTGAAGAGACTGAGAATGTTTTACCTGACAAGAAACAGATTTCCTCGCATCTGGAATTTGCTGTTGTATGAGAAAGGAATTTCATTGCTTTCTTAAGTCTTCAGTGGGTGAGTGAGGAATAATAAAAAGACTATAATGAAATCTGTGTCAGCCATCTACATATTCTTTTCAAAACTCATCTCAACCTCAGTAGCTCAAAACAATAATAAACTTTTGTTATCAACAGTTTCTGTGGATCAGAGAGTTGAGAATAGCTTAGCTGGGTAGTTCTGGCTTGATGTCTCTCACAGAATTGCAGCCAAGTTGTTGGCCAGAGCTATAGTCATCTAAAGGGTTCATTGAGTCTGCATGACCAACCCCCAAAATGGTTAGCTCACCTGAGTGCTGAGGGGCTACTGGTTTTTGACAGGAATCTTCAGTGTTTCTTCATTCGTGCCTCCCCACACGTGGGCCTCTCTTCAGAGATGTTTGGATGTCCTCACATCATGGAAACTGGCTTTCCAAAGAACTATTGATTCAAAAGATAGCAGGTCAGAAATTGAAATATCTTTTTTTTTTTTTTTTTTTTCAATTGAAGTATAGTTGCTTTACAATGTTGTTTGAGTGTGTATGTCAATCCCAATCTCCCAATTCATCCCAGCCTCCCTCTGCTCCCTGATGGTCTGTTCACACATCTGTTCCCTACATCTGCATCTCTTTTCCTACCCTGAAAATAGGTTCACCTGTACCATTTTTCTAGATTCCACATATATGCTTTAATATCTGATAACTGTTTTTGTCTTTCTGACTTAATGCATTTTCTATAGCAGACTCTAGATCCATCCACATCTCTACAAATGACCCAATTTCATTCATTTTTATGGCTGAGTAATATTCTATTGTATATATGTACCAACTCTTCTTTATCCATTCAACTGTCAGGGTACATTTAGGCTGCTTCCATATCCCGTCTGCTGTAAATAGTGCTTCAGTGAACATTGGGTTGCCGAAGAATGGATGCTTTTGAACTGTGGTGTTGGAGAAGACTCTGGAGTGTTCCTTGGACTGCAAGGAGATCCAACCAGTCCATTCTAAAGGAGATCAGTCCTGGGTGTTCATTGGAAGGACTGATCCTAAAGCTGAAACTCAAGTACTTTGGCCACCTCATGCGAAGAGTTGACCCATTGGAAAAGACTCTGATGCTGGGAGGGATTGGGGGCAGGAGGAGAAGGGGACGACAGAGGATGATATGGCTGGATGGCATCACCGACTCGATGGACATGAGTTTGAGTAAACTCCGGGAGTTGGTGAGGGACCGGGAGGCCTGGTGTGCTGCGATTCATGGGGTCGCAAAGAGTCAGACATGACTGAGCGACTGAACTGAACTGAACATCGGGGTGCACATATCTTTTTGAATTATGGTTTTTTCAGTGTATATGCCCAGTATTGGGACTGCTAGGTCATATGGTAGAGACTGTAGTATCTTTTATGACTCAGTCTTGGTAGTCAAATCTCCTCATTTCCACAGTATCCTTTCTGTTACTTTGTAAGCTCTATTCAGTGTCAGGAGGTAGAGACTACTAGGAAAGAACACAAATACCAAGAGGTAAGAATCACTGGGGGCCATCTTGGAGGTCAGCCACCGTGATGAAGCTGTCCAATGACAAAACAGGTTTCTTCATGAGGCAATTAAGTTCTTGGTTACTGGAGGCACACAAACAAAACCTAGGTCAGAACTGAGTAAATGAGGAAAAGGATGGGGAAATTCTAGAACACATAATGATTAGACAAGTTCCCTCCTTTCAGAACTCACTGTTCTCTTAGGAGTATTTAAACTGACTTGGAAAAAAGAAAAGAGAGAGAAATGAAGTGAATTGAAAACACCAAAACATTTTTCATTTTTATAGTGAAAATATTTAATAAATTATTTGAGGGTTGCATGTATTAAGTGAGCCTTGAGGTAAGGGCAAAGCAGAGCAGTCCCCCAAGATGAGATGATTGGCAGTATACTCTGGAGAAGGTAGCAAGAATTTAAACACTGAGAATTGTTTAATTAGCCTAACTTCATTCAAGACCTCTCAGCCTAATTTTCATTGTTTGTCTTACACATGATAACATCCTTTAGTATCAGCCCATCTTTTTCAGCATCAAGCCCCAAGACTCTGAAACAGTGTTTTAGATAACCTAGTAGGCATTTCATTCTCTAAAGAAACCAATTATATATGAAATTAATAATTAAAAATTATAAATAGAAAGAACAAGAAAACATGCATACCCCATGTCCTGCGGGTAGATTTTTGCATGATGTGTAGGGAATTAGGTGCAAAAAAATCCATTTATGTTAATGGGCATTGCATGTCTAATTTCTCATGCACCACACTGTTGATTTCCCTCTGTGTCTTTGTCAGTACATGGGACCAATGGTGGGGGAAAGAGAGGTGAATGATTTATTTGATGGTCTGTCAATCATAATGGCAACCAGAAATATTTCAAAGCTGTTTTTAACCTCTATAGAAACAGTTAGACCATATGCTTTTTTCTTCTTGCCAGATGCTGTCATTCATCAATTTCCTATTAAGAAAATGGGATTCGGCAAAAACCACTGAGGTTCTTTCTCATTTGTAATAGATATGCCACAAAATCGGATTGCAAACGTATTCTTCAGATTCCACAAAATAACTTCTGACACTTGCTAATCTCCATATTAATTCTAACTGACCTTTAATGATGTTTCTTATGTGTGAGCAGAACGTCACCCAAAAGTATTATTTTAAAATTACCTTTATGACAAGTTTAAGCCTAGAGGTTAAATAGATTTGTTTGTGATTATCCAGTCTGAAAAAAAAAAATAGAAATTAAATGGCCATTTAAAAATGTCAGCAACCTTCTAATATACTCTCTAGACAGTGAGGAGAAATCATAAAATGTTTGAGAATTAAAGGAAGCAGCATGAGTCAAATGCTGATTACCCAAAGATGTCAAAGAAAGTGAAAAAAAAACAAAACTGTATTGACCGCCTCCCCACTGCACCAAGTAGAAAGATCATTTTGTTTAGAACAGATGGATACTTAATTGTAAAATCCTGGGTGGGTTTGTTTGTTTCCTTGTTTATTTATTGTCAAGGATGACCCAGGGAAAACTAAGGGCTCCTTTTCCTAAGTACCATAGAATCATTTCAACCTATACACAGCAGCAGTCTGTCTTCAGGCTTCAACACACAGCTCTAACAACAATCATATTTTGGGTTTTAAATGTGAATCCTCTAGGTAGTTGGAATATATTGACACTTACTGTCGTTTCTAACACAGATCTTCTTGAAGTATTCTTATGATAACACTGATGGCTTCAAATGTTTGCCTGTCATGCTGAATTCACTTAGCAAACCAACTAACATGGAAGTGTAAGGGAAAAGAATATTGTTGCATAACTTGCAATCTGCAGCATTTTGCATTTCTTATTAATAGGAACTGACTCTCTGATAAACCCTGCAAATAGCTTATAGGAGAGAGGAATGCTCTGAAATTCAAGCAAATTTCTTTCAAGAGTTAAGTGCTGATCAAAATTCTGAATTTTCTCTGGCTGTCAGCCAGCAAGAAGCATGCAGGGTCTGCTTATTGTTTAAGATTTTGGTAGAAAGCCACTGAGAAAAAAAAAAAAAAAAAAACTATGCCTTTACAGCTGTCAGACTTTGTTGTATCCACTCCAGCTTAATATTCTCAAGTCTAATATTTTTTAAAGGTCACAAACGAGCTATAATATAATTTTTAACATTTTAATTTTCCCTTTTCTTCCCCGGCTGTTTTTTTTTTTTTCCTCCCCTGCTGGGACAGCTGTACTCATGAAGGTCAAGGGAATGATAATGCTGAGGTAGTTCTGTCTTTTTATTCATAGACCAGGTGGAGAGTGCATATAGCCATAAACATGTACCTCCATCACACGGCTTGCTATTGACCTTTGCCCTGAGCTGAAGATTGTACCTTCTCAGGGGATAACAAATGATTCACTTCGCAGGTAGGCAGAGGCCTAGAGCTCCCTTTGCCAGACACTGCCAATTTTCCTGAATGATCTCTTGTGATTGGTTTTCTCATAGGAATAGACTATTTGTGAGTACACTGCTGAACTCTGTTTTTTTTTAGGAATATGTCTTTGCCAAGAACAGCTGTCCTTGAGTTGAGATGATTAGTACTTTATCTGTGAATGCAGGTTCCCATTCGGCTGTTGGCTAAAAACTCATTTTCACCCTGGGGAAACATCGCTGTGCTTTGGGGCACCAAAACACGTTTTTGGTATTTGATAAAAGATATAGTAATAATCCTGTTTAAGGTCACTATGGCTTGACCTCTAATTGCCAACTAAGGTTCCAGTTCTGTAAGGTGACCTAGAAAAATGAGTTAGCTCAATACTACAAAAATAGTAGCCAAGTTTCTTCTTTCTTATCCAGTTTCAACTGGGAGCATGGTTCAAAGGAAAGAAGTGGGCACAAAAAGGCATAACCCCTTGATTCTGACCTTGACTTAGGGAGTGAAGTTTTTGACAGGTCCATGGGAAGTAAGAGTAGATGGAGATAGAGGCCCAAAGCAAGAGGATTATTTAACCTGAAGCCAAGATTCTTTAAAACTTCATATTTTGAAGTGTTGTGTTATTTTTAAATGCAGTTGTACATATACAAATACATATATATTGTTAGATACAAATATAGTAGTCTATTAAAATATTGAGAAACAACCACTATTTCTTGAAATATTCTATCATTTCTTTATTTTTTATACCCTTGTGTGCCTGAGCTCACTGAAAGACTTTAGTCTTTAAGATTGGCTTTAAAATAAAGCTAAAATAGTGCATTAATAGTATGTTGCTGTTTAGTTGCTAAATGGTATTTAGCTCTTTGGGCAGCCCCATGGACCATAACCAGCTAGGCTCCTCTGTCCATGAGATTTCCCAGGTGGGAATACTGGAGTTGGTTGCCATTTGCTTCTCCAGAGGATCAAGCCTGCATCTCCTGCATTGATAGGTGGATTCTTTACCACTGAGTCACCAGTAGTAAGGCCCCACTAATATAGCCCTTAACAAGTTAGCAAATTGTCACAAACTGGTTGGCTTAAAACAATAGAAATATTTTCTCTCACAGTTCTGGCAACTAGCAGTCTAAAATTAGAGGGTCAGCAAGTCAGATAGCCTTCCTTCTATCTGAAGGCTCTAAGGAAGGATCCTTCCTTGCCTTTTCCTTTTTTCTGGTAGCTCTCAGCAGTCCTTGGTGTTCCTTGGCTTGTATATAGAAGTGTCACTCCATTTGCTACCTCCGTCTTTACATCTTCTCTGTCTCCTCTCTGTGTCTGTGTGTCTCTTGTACATCCTCTGTTTTCCTATACATCAGTCATTCGATTTAGGATCCACTCTGATTCAGTAGGACCTACATCTTCAAAGATCCTATTTGCAAATAAGATCATAGTCCCAGGTTCTGAGTAGACTTGAATGTTGAGAAAATGCTTCAACCTAAATATCTCTTTTTCCACATGACCTACTGGGATAACTAGCGTAACTAAGAAAACAGCAAGATCAGTGGCCTGCCTTTTTCTTTTAAAGGTACTTGATGCCCTGGCAGTTGTGGAAAACAAAACAAAGGGGTTTAGAATAAATAATGTGAAGATGAGACAGTGACACACAGAGACAAGGTGGTCTCTGCATGCTTTCCTTGTAGATCCCACGTATTTCCCCACCCAATGTGTAGGCCGTACTTCACACTTAGCCCTAACAGAGGAAAGCTGTCTCCATCATGACCCAAGATACGGGAAAGTGCCTCACAGGGACTGGAAGACATTGTAAATGTGCCGCATCTTCTTGGAGCATCAGTTGCATTCGGTTATATTTCCAGGTTAAAGTACACATGACTACTTTTTAAACATTTCTCAATTTTAATTTTTAATTACCAGGGCTTCACATTTTAAAAAATTATCCAGGATGCCCATTCACTGCCTTCTGACATGAGGGTGATTTCATTGGAAAACTCTCTCTCCATTCTGTATGACCACAATCGGATTAATCTCAACATGATGGCTACATAGTAAAACTTCAGTAAAGATTTGTTAGATTAATAAACCACTCTAAGAAATTGCTCTGTTCTGTCAGTCCTAACCCAAGAAACTGTTCCAGAGTATCTCAATTCTTATAGAGATTCAAGTCCCTTTCTTGACATCTGAACCTCTTTGTCATCCTGTTTCCCATTGTTTCCCCTGAGTGCTTAACTATTATTTCAATGCCAATACCAAGCAGGAGTGATGTGCTTCTGCTTGAAAGAAATCCTAATTACCTAGAACTTGAATATACTCCATTGTTGAGTCTGATGGTAGAAGTACCTCAGAGAACTGCCAGGTAAGATAATTTTATCATTTACTGTTTGGTCCAAAATCTATTAAACCCCCCTCTACAAATTCAGACTATAAACAGGATACATTGCACACAGTGGTCTCCTAAAAAATTCTCTGGTACTACCACCACCTCCTCCTTCGTTTTTCTTCCTATTCTTTTCTCCTCTGTGGGAAAGATAGAGCGCAGGAGGAGAAATGGGTGACAGGATGAAATTGTTGGATGGCATCATTGACTCAATGGACATGAGCTTGAGCAAACTCTTGGAGATAGTGAAGGACAGGGAAGCCTGGCATGCTGCAGTCCACGGGGTCACAAAGATTTGGACATAACTTAGCAACAGAACAACTCCCTCCACTTCTCTGTTCCCCTCTTCCTTTTTCTTCTTCAATTCCAGAAGTCTATAGGTCCTCTGGCCAATCCATTTGTCCTGTGTACTAGTTCCTATGGTACTGAGTTTGTATTTCAGCTTGAGTTAATGAATCATTCTACTAACTTCTTATTCTTCTCTTATCTAAACACAAACCAGGAGCATTAGTTGAGTGCCTCATCCTTTTCTCAGTTACAGTACAACCGGAGTCATTATAAACCAGAGACGCACAGATGCACTCTAACAACACAGAAGTTGTATTTAACTTTCCTGCAGCGATCTGGAGATAGGTGAGTGATTCCAGAAGTTGTAGTTCTGTGAGATCATTCATTCAGGGACCAGATCTACTACCATCTGATGCTCCCCTACCTCCAGTAGGCATTGTCTTTACTGCTGGTTCACACTAGGTTATCAGTACCACATCCACATTGCATCTTTTTGGATGAAGAAAGAGAGGAAGTGGAGGACAAATAACATCCTTTGAAGGCTCAGTCTGGTGAGAGTTCCCTGGAGGTTTAGTGGTAAGGAATCTTGGCTTTCATTGGTTTGCCTTGTGTTTAATTCCTGCTCAGCAAATTGGAAAAGGAAATGGCAACATTCTTGCTTGGAGAATTCCATGGACCAGAGGAGCCTGGTGGGCTACAGTCCATGGGGTCAGAGAGAGTCAGACACGACTGAACACACACACTTCTTCAACCGGGAAACTGAGGGCGATATAAATAAATAAAGCTCAATCTGGTAGTTGTGCTTATCTCGTCTCACAAGTGCCCAAAATATAGTCATGTGACCTGCCTTTTCAGGAAAATTTGGCCTCTAACTAACAGTTTTCTTTCTAAAGGAGAAGGGAGATATTGGATCCAGGCAGCATTTAGCAGTGCCTGCCTATTCCCTACTCACCTTGACAGTCACAATCTGGTCTCAACTCCACCAAGAGCTCTCCTTGATGATTTCAGAAATAGAATATACCCTTCATTTGGCACTTACTGTACAACATTTTTAATTGCTAATTAAAATATCATTCCTGATTCTTCACTCTAAATGAAATTTTGTATTTCATTAGGGCAGGAATTGTTATTCATTTCAGGTACTTAAGTGTGACTAGCACATAGTAGGCACTCAACCAGGTGCAGACGATGTATTGCAATACATTAGGGATCCTTGTGCATCCTTGATTTCTTTTTATGACAGTTACCCTATGTGTTTCAAACTTGAGCATCTTCATTAATATTCAGGAGAGAGAACTATTATCTTAAAGCAAACTAAACTTTGCTAGCTTCAAAAGAAGAGATAATAAACTATGGAACACACTAAGGGTGAGTGTCTTTGAAGTGAGTATATAGGAAAACGGAATTAATCACCAGCATTAACTGTTTCTTGGAGGCTTAGAGAAAGCACTACATTTGCAGAAAAGAATCATTCAGTTAGAGGAATGATAGATTGGTTAAGAGAACCATAGAGGTCAATGGCTTGTGAAGTGAGCTCTAGACGTCAAGGTTTAGAAGGGTGTGACCCAGAAGACCTAGAGGCTGTGAAATTGAAGGGCCTCTGCACAGGAAATGACGAATATGAATTTGGAGGTTACGAGCCTTCATCACTGTGAATGATGAGAGCTGGGTCATATGGTAAGAGGTGCTCTTTTTCAGACTCAATTTATTTTTTCTCTATACGCTTAAGACTTCTTAGAGTCAGCTTTATCCAACTTTCCCTATAGCTGTGCTGCTAGCAAATGGATAGTACCTTACACTGTGGTCATCATAGTGGCTGGTGCATTTAAAGATCAAATGTGTTTGCTGACCTGAAAGATCAGGCTACCCTTTGTTTCTGACAAAAAGAAGCTTCTATGAAAGGGGAATAAATCAGAGAAGAAATATCTGTGCAATTACAATCGTTTTAGATTGACTTACTAGCCAAAAAGTGAGAATAATGTGCTAATAACACTGTTAGCTCCTAGAAGATGCAAAGACCTATGCTGTGGACACAGTCTCCTTTCTTCAGTTTGATGGCATTCTCAGCAAAAAAGTGAGTCCAAAAAGTAGAAGCAGTGCTCCATTGCAACTATGGAAGACAGTATAGTACATTAGAGTTAAAGTTCTGGAGTCAGACTGATGAGGTTCTGTCCAGAAGTCTCCACCCCATTGCTGTGGGACTTTGGAAAAATCACTCTAAAGTCTCAGTTTCCTCTTATAAAATGGGTCTAACACTAGGATTTACTTTCAAGGCATTATTGTCAAACAAGCCATGATTCTTTTATGGAAATCCATTCTTTTGAGTTCCCTCTTCTACCCTGGTCTAACTTTTGCAGCCCTTCTTTTCCCCAGCAATGGGAACTATTGAATAGCTAGGATGCTTTATTTTTTTCTTTTTTAATGGATAAACCAGATAATGACACTCACCTGTATAAGACTCTCTCATGATTTCCCATTTAGTCAGAATAAACTAAATCCCCATCCAGGTCTATAATGCTATAGAATGATTTGTCCCAGGTCCCTTTCCTGACCCAGCTTTAACTGCACTGGCTCTCCTCCTGTTTTCTCACACATTAAAATTATTCTCCCCTATTGCTCTATGCCAGGAACCCTCATCTCTTTTCTTTCTGTGGTTGGGCTCCTTATAACTTTCAGACTTGAATTCAGATGTCACCACATCTTACTCAGACCATCCATTTAAGCATTTCCTTCTCATCGACTGTCTAGCACATCACGCTTTTTAATTTCTCTCAGAGCATATATATCACTATTTAAAATTATCTGGATTACCTGTTTGTCTACTTGTTTACTTTCTGCATCCCCAATGTGGAAAGAAAGCAAGAACCCTCTCTACCTTGTTCACTCCTCTTTTCCCAACACTTAAGAGTGCCAGGAACATACTAGTCACTCAAGAACTATTTGTTTAATTAAGGAGTGAGTGAATGGCTGAATTGGCCTCTTGCAGATTTGTATTACCAGAGGCATTGGTTTGATGTCACATACACACAAGTGCTCAAGAAATGTGAGTGTTATAGTATGAACTGTCAGTACTCTACCACCTACCCAGCGCCCAACTAGTCCTTGCAACATTCTTTCCCTGATTCTGAGGATTTGCAAAGTAAAATATAGCTTACAGTGTCCTTGTATTTTGGAGTTAAGTTGCAGTGATAGCTGTCCATGCTTATCAAACCAGTCTTGGCGGGGGGTGCATTTGTAAGAATCAGTGCCTCAGGGGTGAGGCATTGGTGTGAAATGGGGAGAGATACAAGCTTTGAAATCACTTAGGTGAAGGTTCTAATCAACAGCTGTCTCAATACTGGCATTTTCTGTGTGGGCTCCAGAAATTTACTTAACTTCTCTAATCTTTATCCTGTTCTGTATTTTTTAAAAGGATTAAAATTTAAATACAGAAGGAATCCCATAACTAGGGCCATTAAGAATACAAAATACTGACATTGGTGTTTATAACCAAACTTCCAAACCTCAGCATGGATATCGCTCCAAATACTTTTCCAGCTTCAAGGTCATTCTCTCCAGAGTAAGTGCTGGGTGGAATTATGGGAAGGTAGAAAGACTCTCTTCCCCACCCCCACCACACACAGAATAATGTTTACCTTTGAGAGTCTTACTTACTGCAAGGCTAAACCACCAGTATGGTAAAGAATGAGTTTCCTCCTGAATCAGAGAGTTGATGCAACCCAACATTATGGTCCAAAAAGTTTCTAAGTTGAGAGAGATAAAGACATTGCCATTTTCATGTCAGTAGCTGAGACAGTGCATAAAATGAAATGATCACTTATATTGGTCTCTCTTGTGCACAATTTACTACAGTCTTAGTTTTGATGATGTAGAATGTGCTGAATGGGAGTTAGACCCTAAGATACCCCAAGGCCATGTGGTAGACTGTGTGAACTGATTTTAAATAATATTCTTGGCTGTGCTGGTGATACTCAGGACTGTTTGAAAACTAGTTCTGTGTTGAGGGAGCAGGTGTTGAGTTCAGACCAGTGTTCACACAATGCAGGATTTAAAAAAATCAACCCTCCTTTTGAGGAGGATAACTAGTGAAGAACTTTAAATACATTTTGTTTCAGTTCAGTTCAGTTGCTCAGTCGGCTCCGACTCTGCGACCCCATGAATTGCAGCACGCCAGGCCTCTCTGTCCATCACCAACTCCCGGAGTTCACTCAGACTCACGTCCATCGAGTTGGTGATGCCATCCAGCTATCTCATCCTCTGTCGTCCCCTTCCCCTCCTGCCCCCAATCCCTCCCAGCATCAGAGTCTTTTCCAATGAGTCAACTCTTCGCATGAGGAGGCCACAGTACTGGAGTTTCAGCTTTAGCATCATTCCTTCCAAAGAAATCCCAGGGTTGATCTCCTTCAGAATGGACTGGTTGGATCTCCCTGCAGTCCAAGGGACTCTCAAGAGTCTTCTCCAACACCACAGTTCAAAAGCATTAATTCTTCGGCACCCAGCTTTCTTCACAGTCCAACTCTCACATCCATACATGACTACTGGAAAAACCACAGCCTTGACTAGACGGACCTTTGTTGGCAAAGTATGTCTCTGCTTTTGAATATGCTGTCTAGGTTGGTCATAACTTTCCTTCCAAGGAGTAAGCGTCTTTTAATTTCATGGCTGCAATCATCATCTGCAGTGATTTTTCCCTCCCAGCATCAGAGTCTTTTCCAATGAGTCAACTCTTCGCATGAGGAGGCCACAGTACTGGAGTTTCAGCTTTAGCATCATTCCTTCCAAAGAAATCCCAGGGTTGATCTCCTTCAGAATGGACTGGTTGGATCTCCCTGCAGTCCAAGGGACTCTCAAGAGTCTTCTCCAACACCACAGTTCAAAAGCATTAATTCTTCGGCACCCAGCTTTCTTCACAGTCCAACTCTCACATCCATACATGACTACTGGAAAAACCACAGCCTTGACTAGACGGACCTTTGTTGGCAAAGTATGTCTCTGCTTTTGAATATGCTGTCTAGGTTGGTCATAACTTTCCTTCCAAGGAGTAAGCGTCTTTTAATTTCATGGCTGCAATCATCATCTGCAGTGATTTTGGAGCCCCCAGAAATAAAGTCTGACACTGTTTCCACTGTTTCCCCATCTATTTGCCATGAAGTGATGGGACCAGGTGCCATGATCTTCGTTTTTTGAATGTTGAGCTTTAAGCCAACTTTTTCGCTTTCCTCTTTCACTTTCATCAAGAGGCTTTTTAGTTCCTCTTCCATAAAGAACAAAGTCTGTCTATAGGATGTGAAGAATGGCTCTGTTGGAGAAAGGAAAAACTTCCTCTCTACCCTTAATAGGTTCTTATAGATGATCTTAGAATAAAACTGATGAGACAGATTAACAAGAGAAAATCAAATTTAATTACATATGTGCAGGAATCCCATAATAATTTGAGGGATGAAGGCAACACACATGGAGATGGAAAAGCAAATGTTCATTAAATATATGTTCTCTGGGCTATGCAGAGACAACAGGACAAAGGACTTTGGTCTCCAGGCCCTGCACAATTTCCCCCAGTACACCTAGCTCATATGCTTTGTAGACATCTCTGGTAATAGTGCTCTTCCTGGACCAGATCCTTTGTGCAGATTCTTTCATACAGTTAATGGGAAGGTAACAAGAAAGACTTCTGGACTCTTCTGTTCTTTTAAAAATAACCACCCTAAAGACATCCTCATGCCAAAGACACATACTTTAGGGTAGTGAATTTTGTTTCCTTATAGCTGTTTCTCACATATTTTTGTGTTCACCATGGGCCAGGACAAAGAGATGAATAAAATACAGAGAATGCAGTCAGTGGTTATGATGACTAGGAGAAGAGAGTTACAAGTTAAACAGACATCTCAGCAAAAACATAAACAGTAGAAAGCGGAGGCTACTTAAGCATCCATTAGGATGATTCACAGCATTCATGGAATGGATACTTGAGTGCCTCCTTTACTGAGGCTAAGTACTATGACATCCACCCCAAATGGAAACAGAGGAACTAACAGTGAATTCTGTCATGGAAGTTGTGTTAAGGGAATTCCGTGAAAGAAAAAAGGGAAACTCTGAGGAGGACCTAGGTGAGCCACACAGTATTCAGCTTTTTCCTTCTGTCAGTGATAATGAGAGAATCAGCCAAGTAAAGGGCATGCATTCTGTAGGCAAAAGAAAAAAATTAGTGATGTTCCAGCTCAGACAGCAAAGCCTACCTCCTACATCCTCCCTCCAGACTCCTCTATTTTGCTTAAGAAAGGTGGAATCTGGCTGAAGGCAGATTTTTTTTTTCCCTTGATGACAAAAATTGATAAGTTCGTTCTTCTTTTTTTTTTTTTTCATAAAAATTCATGGTTAATACAATTAGCACATTTATATCTTTAAAAAGATTGTTAAAAGATATTCACTATCACCTACATATCTAAGTATTCTTTAGCTATTCAATTTTAAATGTATCCTTTTTTTTTTTTTTTCTTCCAATTGAGTCTTTTCTTAGATAGGCAATTAAGGAATGGTTCAGAAGTGGCATTTGAAACCCACTGTACTTTTTTCCAAGACAGAATTCATTGTTCCCTCAGTTAATGTGTATGAGACATTTAAATTTTAAAAGATGGCCTCACTGGTTGTACATGACACTAAGAACAGGCAGAAGCTGAAATCCTGAAAGGTAGCACACCATGTTATCAAATGCTCTTTTCCCTTCTGGGTAGTATTACTTACATTGTGCAAATGTGTTATGCAAAATAATCTTAAAACTGATTCTGTATCTTTGCCTTAGGTTCATACAATATTCATTGAAAGTTAAAAAAAAAATTAATTTAGTATAAAAATCAAACACTTAAAAATGCCCATGTATATAAATGCAACAACATTCCAAATAGAAGCTAGGGAAAAAGGAAGAGCAGCTCAAATCAGAATTTCATACATCTTTCTTAATTACCTGTGCCTGTATGTCTATATTTATATGTCTAGCATAGCAAAAGCCTGTGGAACCTGAACATGAGAAATTCTCACTCTAGCTAGTTTCATAGCCTTGGACAAGTCACTGTACATCAATCACATTAGTTTCCCTCAGTCTTTAAATGATGTTTCTAAAGTTAATCCCAGTTATTTTATAAGGTTGTTTTAAATATAAAATCAAATTATATCAAAATTAAACTTGTTTTACATGCTGAGTTTTCTAACTCACCTAAATTATCATGAGTCTTCCACTCTGGCCTGTGGATGGAAGTTTGGAGCATCTGATAAACATAATTTTTGTTGTTACATATAAAGGCAAAAGCAAGTCATGGAAAATTTTGGCCTCTCTGCTTATAGAATATAGGATTTTTGTCATTTGGTTGGTACAGAGAATTAATGTTCATTTGCACACAAAAATTTATATTTCCCAAAGTTTTTGAAAATTTAGGAGTTTTTATTCTAATATTTATTAGATAGGTATATACTAAGCCCCTGAATCTTCTATCATTTTAATATTTGAGACTTGTAAGGTTAATATTTCTAAAATTGCAATTATATGGGTTGCAAAGGATTGCATGATTGTGAATCACATTATGTAAGCAAATGTTTAGATGAATTTTCATTGTATATCTTATAATCTTGAGATGCAAAATTGCATCAGATGCTTCATCTTTTGAAGAGATTTTTTTATTATTAATGCTTCATGCAAATCATAAAATTTTTTTTTTTTTAACTTTTGACTAAAACTGCTTTGCTCATTGACTTTTGTGCCTTATACATTAGTTTCTATACAGTTTCTTTTCATCAGTTATTGCATTCATGTTCTTTGTCTAGAGTTTCATTGAAGGATCTTTCAATTGGGAAGTCTTATAGGTCCCACTGATTCTTTTTCTCTTGGGACTTGATTTTATACTAATGGATTAGTCTGCCCTTTGACAATTAGATTCATGGGTTGGTCAAAAAGTTATTTATCTTTTTCCATAAGATAGTATGAAAAAACCCAAACAAACTTTTTGACCAACCCAGTATTTTGCTCTAAAATTGTCACTAAATGAGTAAACATTACTAATCAACCACCATTTATTTATATGGAGAGAAAAAAAGTACACCTTTACCCATCTAGGTTCTTCTGGCTAGTCTAAGAATTAAATGACATGAGACAGATTAAGAGGAGGAAATCAAATTTTATTAAGCACTTACAAAGGTGCGATAATAATATGAATCCTAAGGACATGTTAGGCAATTGAAGTTTATATACTGGCTGAGAGGAGAAGGCGATGAGGGCTTGAAACTTCAAACAGAAGGAAAGCAACTGACAGGAAGACGAAAAGAGCAAATATTTGGTAAACAAAATGTTTGCTGGGTCAGAGACAGTGGGACAGAAAAGACTTTGACAAACAGGCCTTGCTAAGTTTCTCCCAGTCTACCACACACTTCATATTATACTTTAGTTCTCTCTGGTGATAGTTCTCTTTTTCTGGAATAGGCCGTTTATTTGAATTCTTTTAAACAGGTAAGAGAGGGCATATAAGCTCCTCCTGAACTTTTTGTTTCTTGAAAGCCATCAGTCCCCAGAATTCTGAAGCTGAAGAGACACACTTTGGAGTGGCCAGTTTTGTTTTCCTTCAGTTGCATCAACATTTTGTGATGTCAGTTGATGACTTTGCTAATACAAGTATTTCATGATAGGTTTCTTGTTTCTGACCTACATGAGCAGTGGAATAAAGCAGATTTAATTTACACAGTGGGGATGAAGAGAAATTATGTGAAGAAATATTTTGGATTTTTTGGTAAGACTGTCAGAATCTCAGTGAAAAGGTTATTAATTCATATAATTTGGTTTCTTAAAGATTACCTTTTATATATGTTTATTTGTATCATTAGGTGATACTCATATGCACATGATTCAACAGTTGTAGAATTCATTGGCAAAAGGAAATATGGTAATCCTCATGCCTCAGGTATCAAGGTACCTAATTGAAATGCACTAGGAGGAAAAGTCAAGTTTATTACCCTTGCCTACAACTTGCAGTGTGACATTTTGCTTTATAGCATTTGGAATCTCTCACCTCCAAAGAACAATGAACTTCAAAAACATAATACAAGTGGGAAAATTGCCTTAAAAATGTAATTTTAGAAATGATTATCTGAAAATACTGTTAAATGAAAAAGTTTGGTGAAAAGATGAAACTAATATTTCATTCATCTTCTGTTGATTCATATTTAAACCCAATGTAAAGTTCATATGTTTAGGGGAAAGAGGGAAAAAAAGAGTGATTGAATAAAGTAAGTCAGGATAAGTCCTTAAAGTTTAACTCAGATATTGTATTTGAGAGTCTGTGGTGTGTGGCTTATGATTTTTTTATTTGCTGTTGTTGTTTCTGTGGGTAAAACATCTTTTCAAGGAAAGTAATACAATTATTAAACCTATGATTTCTTTGGGGGATTCCATTTTCATTTATTATGGACAATTTACCCATAAACAGCACACAAAAAATCAAATTCTTTCATGAAGGAGGGGTAACCTAATTGAGCATATGAGCAGTGGTAATCCTAACTATTAGTTTGTGGGTTGCAGGTGGTTCTTTCATAATACAGTGCTTACAATAGATAATAGTTCTTAACAGTGCCAGCCACTAAGGTCTTTACACACATTAAATCATTCCATCCCTGCATCAATATTAGGAAATGGATGTGCTTATTACACTCATTTTACACTTGAAGAAATTAACATTTGGATCTGTGACCATGCCCTATGTTTCAGCACAGACTTCCTCCCATAGGGTCCATCAATTTATACCCCAAGTAAGCTTCCAACAAACCACCTCAAATAAGCATACAGTCTAAATAAAAACAGCCTGTTCTCTATGCAGGCACTATTTTCAATCTCCCACATTCCTTGTGGCTCCCACCTACCCCATCCTCCAACTTCCAATCAACTTTCTTTTATTCCCTTCCCGTATTCAAACGACAGAGACAGCACTAACGAGGGATTGGTCTATTGTACCTCATTACCACGGCAACCTGCAAGTGCCATAACTGCTGCAGGGTCAGCTTCCAAGTTTTTTTGTTTCTTTTTTTTTTTAATAACTTGTGAGAATTTTAGTCTTTCTTTTTTTTTTTTTTCCTTCTACTGAGAACAAAAGAGAGAAATCAAAATTCTGAAGCTCACCTCTAAACACCCTAACAAAGATTGACCTGAGCTGTGGCACTGGGTCTGAGTTCTAAGGAGCACTGGGATTAAGAGAATACCCCCCTGTAACTCCAAAACCCCAGACAATCTTCATAAATTGATTATGTGAAAACAAGGTAAATAAATGCTCAGGGAATCTGTCAAATTGCTTCAAACAACATTTATAGCTTCGTGTCTTCTCCCACTACTTTATTTTTGTATGTGAAATTGAAAAATAAACTGAATTCTGAAAATGCCTTAGGGTCAAAGAATCAAAATGGAAGTGATTCAGAGAGACCACCCTCTCCTGCTGTTTAAAGAAATTAATGGTGGAGCCACTTAAAAATTTCATGAAATGAAAGACTGAATAACCTCACCATTTTCATTGTTTAAAACCTCAGAAATATAAACCAGAAGTCATAATCAAGTTCATAAAGTTGTTTATGGATTATAGAGAAGTCATACAGAATTTGAATTCAACTGTTATGCTAGTCCCCAGGAGAGAAAATTACCTAGGACTATCTGATAATTAAAAGGATCCTTCTATAAAGATTAGAAATGCAAAGCTGTTTAACTTTGAAGCAAATAATGCTACTTCTATATCCCCAATCTGGTGTTTTATCTATTCTTCATACAAAACCAATTCATGGGGGTACTTAAATACTGTCTCACGGGGGAAGATGTTTTATCTGAATTATAAACCAAGGCAACTATTTTATTTAGTGAAGCCCTGACACACATGGATCTGTGGAAATGTTGGAACTGAGAATAAATACCATCTGTAGGTTACATTGCACTTTAGAAACTCTGGTCACCAATGGTATTGTTCATTTCTTGGGGAAGAGGGACTCATGTGGTCAGAAGAGAGGTCTTCTTAGAAAGTTGGAAGAGCTATGAAATTTTGTAATGAGTACCATAAAAATCTACTCATTTCTGTAAAGAAATGAACTGTCCAAGTAACGTGGCCTATCACAAGCTCACTGCTTAAAGCCACAGATGCCATATTCCAAAGAGAATAGAAATCACCCACTAACTGGGTGCCTGGACTCAACTTGGATATGCATGTTTCACAGCAAAGGATTGGTTCTCTTTAAGAGTCAGCAGTCTTAAAAGTCCATGAAATGTGCACATAATTATTATTATTATGTACCAGACACTGGGTAAGACTGTAGGGACAGATTGTTGTGAAAGATAACCATGGTCATTGCTCCTGAGGAGTTGACATAATATTGGGGGAAATGAACAACTAGGAATAATAATTCAGTTAGTAAGTGTTGTGAAGAGAATCAAATAAGCCATACTCACTGTGGACCTACTTGAGAGAGAGCGATAACTTTCTGAGAGGGGGCATTTGAGCTGAGACTTGGCTGAAGGAAGTACAAGCATTAATAGATCTAGGGAAGAGACTGTCAGGCAAAGTGAGTTGCAGTAAAGAAAAAAAAAACTCAAAAAGACACTTTTGTTTAGAAACAGGAAATAGAGACACCCCTCTCCTCACCACTCCTGTCTTTGACCAACAGTAGGCAGTGCATATTTTCAGTAACAGATTAAGGAAGACCAGCTCCAGATTCAGCCTGGAAGGGGTTTGCTGTCTTTCACTTCAGGAAAAAAAAAAAAAAAAGTGGGTTAACAATGATAATGCCCTCCTCAACTTTCTCTGGAGCGTTGCTAGGGTGACACTGTAATTCAAAGGACAGAATATCAATAAATCCAGGATGTACAGGAATGTAAACAAGGTTTAAAAAAATAGTCCAAGTGTTTGTTAAATAGACCACAACGGGACAGGTCCATTATCATTGTAGAAAGCTCTGTACTTAGTATGTCCAGTTATCTAAATAGCTCAAAAACATAATCAATCCATCAGTAGTATTCAGCTTTCTAGCTCTGATATCTGATTGTGAATCCTCTGTGTTTATTCATACTTCTGCCAAATGTCGATCCAGAATTGTATTAGCATCTGCCAGTGATGAATAAACATAAGATTGGGCCCCTCCTGCAGTTCTTAGTCAGGCTGATGAACAAGGGCTAGTCCCATCCATGCCTCAAAGATGATCCTTCACATCACAGAACTGTGTCCTTTTCTGTAATAGAGTCAGCATCGTCAAGGACAACTCTAACCTCAAATCCTTGGCCTTTAGTAGGGGCGTCTCTGTTTTTTTCCCAACGCTCAGCTTACCCAGAGTTACGCATTTTAAAAGACCAGGTATGCTGGCTTCCTTGTCCTTCAGTTTTCTTAACAGGCACATACTTGTGGGATTCCAGAAGTACTGGGTCTGAAAACCCTGGGGTGTTGAGAGCACCCAGGGGTGATTGGGAAGAAAGGAGATTGAAGGCAGAGGGTGAGACCAGCAGCACTGCCCAGCCACTGGGCCTTTTGAGTGTGAACGTGTCTGTGGGTCTTTCTTTGCTTGTGTGACAGGCAGTGTGGTGTGCTGAATACCTATTAATTAGGCCATTCTATCCATAAGTTGTGGAATCCAATTGTCCTGATGACTGGGTGATAAGAGGCAGGTGACTGGTAGAGATGAATGAGTCATACACAGCCCTGTGTGGACCCATCCCGTCATTCATTTTCTTGAAGCTTTTTGCATGCAAGAATTAGCGAGTCTTCACATAGCTGCCAGCCCAAGTCATTTGCTGGCTGGCCTAAAGGGAGGCGTGTGCCCTCCTTAATCTCAGTAGCATTGGTTTTGTGGTGCATGTCCTGCACTCTAGATTAAAATGTAGCTGAGGAGAACTGAATTAGAAGCTCCATCTATCAGCCTGTTTTATGCTAATCTGAGTGACCAAGGGCTTTTAAAATCAGTGTCAGAATAGGTGCTTATATGAGGTGCTAGGGGTCCTAATCTTATAAACATTGAGGTCTCCAGTTTCTGTAGAAAAACCTGACATAGTCAGGGTGGTCATCCAGCATATTCAAGAAAAGGACATTCTTAGTGGTATTTCCTTATTCATGGGAGTGTGTGTGTGTTGTGGAGGGTGGGGGAAGGGGGAGGTTAGGAGGGAGGGGTTTTCACTTCACCATTGTAGGAACTTACCTATCGTTCAGTTCAGTTCAGTTGCTTAGTTGTGTCCGACTCTTTGCGACCCCATGAATGGCAGCACACCAGGCCTCCCTGTCCATCACCAACTCCCGGAGTTTACTCAAACTCATGTCCATTGAATCGGTGATGCCATCCACCCGTCTCATCCTCGGTCGTCCCCTTCTCCTTCTGCTCCTAATCCCTCCCAGCATCAGGGTCTTTTCCACTGAGTCAACTCTTCGCGTGAGGCAGCCAAAGTATTGGAGTTTCAGCTTTAGCATCAGTCCCTCCAATGAACACCCAGGACTGATCTTCTTTAGAATGGACTGGTTGGATCTCTTTACCTATTGTTACTTACCTATTAATGGCTATGATACTAAGCTACCTGCTCCCACCTATTAAGAGAGTGTTAGAACCCATCGTTACAATGATAACTATCACTATCTATATTTATCCATGATAACTATTGCTGTCACTCTGGTCATAGGTCAGTAGTGAATTCTCATTATTTACTGAGCATTCTAACTTCTTGTGTCTTCTCATTTGTTTTTCCATCTACTAGTTAGCCCTTTTGCAAATCATGAACGTCTTCTCCTTGTCTTTTCAGGCGAGTTTAAATGCCATGACTAGGAAAGCCTTTGATACCCCAACCCAGATGATCTCTTTTTTTTCTAGAAGTCTGTGGTAGCTTTTATACACCACTACTACTGCTGCTGTTTAGTTGCTCAGTCGTGTCTGACTCTGCAACCCCATGCACTGTAACCTGCCAGGCTCTTCTATCCATGAGATTTCCCAGGCAGGAATCCTGGAGTGGGTCTCCATTTCCTTCTCCAGGGGATCTTCCTGCCCCAGGAATCCAACCTGCGTCTCCTTCATTGGCAGGCAGATTCTTTACTGCTGAGCCACCAGGGAAGCCTAAAGTGCTTAATACTGAACTTCATAACTATTTATTTACATGTCTGCCTCATTTATAGCCTGAGAGCTCCAGAGTCAATCAGCAGGCAAGATCATCAAAGGATTAGGAAGTAACTTTCAAACGTTTGATGCTATTTAGCAAGAACGTTCCTTTATAAAGAATTGGAAAATGTTGTTTGGCTAAATTGTTTTCCATTAGACTTTCGAGTGTAGGCATTATATCTTTTTAATCTCATATACTCAGAAACCTAGCACAAGATCTGAACAGTGCTTGGTAATTGTTTGGTCAATGAATAAATAGTTGAAATAGTTGTCACTTTCTAGCTGCAGATATTTCAATGACACTATGTTCAGTTCAGTTCAGTCACTCATTCCTGTCCAACTCTTTGTGACCCCATGGACTGCAGCACGCCAGGCCTCCCTGTCCATCACCAACTCCTGGAGTTTACTCAAACTCATGTCCATTGAATCAGCGATGCCATCCAACCATCTCATCCTCTGTTGTCCCCTTCTCCTCCCACCTTCAATCTTTCCCAACATCAGGGTCTTTTCCAATGAGTCAGTTATTTGCATCAGGTGGCCAAAGTATTAGAGTTTCAGCTTCAGCATATGCCCTTCCAATGAATATTCAGGACTGATTTCCTTTAGGATGGACTGGTTGGATCTCCTTGCAGTCCAAGGGACTCTCAAGAGTCTTCTCCAACACCACAGTTCAAAAGCATCAATTCTTCGGCGCTCAGCCTTCTTCACAGTCCAGCTCTCACATCCATACATGACTACTGCAAAAACCATAGCTTTAACTAGACTGACCTTAGTTGGCAAAGTAATGTCTCTGCTTTTGAATATGCTATCTAGGTTGGTCATAACTTTCCTTCCAAGGAGCAAGTGTCTTAATTTCATGGCTGCCGTCACCATCTGCACTGATTTTGGAGCCCAAAAAAGTAAAGTCTGTCACTGTTTCCCCGTCTATTTGCCATGAAGTGATAGGACCGGATGCCATGATCTTAGTTTTCTGAATGTTGAGCTTTAAGCCAACTTTTTTATTCACCTCTTCCACTTTCATCAAGAGGCTCTTTAGTTCTTCTTCGCTTTCTGCCATAAGGGTGGTGTCATCTGCATATCTGTGGTTATTGATATTTCTCCTGGCAATCTTGCTTCCAGCTTGTGCTTCATCCCACCCAGCATTTCTCATGATGTACTCTGCATATAAGTTAAATAAGCAGGGTGACAATATATGGCCTTGAAGTACTCCTTTCCTGATTTGGAACCAGCCTATTGTTCCATGTCCAGTTCCAACTGTTGCTTCCTGACCTGCATACAGATTTCTCAGGAGGCAGGTCAGATGGTCTGGTATTCTTATCTCTTGAAAATTTTCCACAGTTTGTTGTTATCCACACAGTCAAAGGCTTGACACTATGCTACATGCTAGAAAATATTCAAATATATTAGCCCATCCCTCACAGTCAGAGATTAAAGAAAGTAAAAAAAAAGAAAAAAGAAAAAAATTGTTAACCTGTAATAGAGAGTGCAGTCCTTGCGTTTTAACATATTTGCAGAACTATGTCTTCTCCTCAAAAGGATAGTCTGCTCTTTCTCAAAGATCCAGCTGAGTGGTGCCCTCTCTGTTTTTTTCACTGAATTCCTGCAGGCAGAAGTGTTCAAAGAGTGTCCTCTCTCTACTTTCTTCTCTCTCTCTCTTTCTCTCTCCCTCTTTCTACCACCCTTTCTCCATCTCTCTCTCTCCCCTCACTTGGTCCCTCACTGTCACTCTCTCTCTCCATTGTGTTATAATCATTTCTTAAATGTTTTCACACTGAATTGTAAATATTTGGGAGCACATTTGCCTTCTCCCTAACCAGTGATTCTCAATCAGGATCGTTTTTTCTCCCAGGGACATTTAGCAGTGTCACATCTGGAGGATGTAGGGCTTTTGTAATCATGTACCGAGTAGAGGCCAGGGATGCTGCTAAACATCTTATAATGCACACAACAACCTCCAACAACTAAGAATTATGCATCTTATAATAATGTCAGCCATGCTGAGGTTGAAAAATTCTGCATTAGACTATCAACTCTTTGAAGGCAAGGGAATGTATCTGAATTCACTGCTAATTTTTTTTGAGTCTCCAAGGTTTAACAAGGCTTGGCCTATCTATGTTCAGATAATGTTTGATAAATGAATAAATGGATGAATGAATGACTGGTTGGTGGATGGATGAATGAGCAGACAGACAGATGAATCAGTTGATCAATCTAGGACCATTTTTCAGCCCTATAAATTCTTGGCAACCTTTTCTTTCCAAGTCAGAATTGCTATTTATTATCCGAATTATACAGTAATCAAGTCACCAGCCAAGATGTTGACCTGACTGGCTCTCATTTTGAGCAAGCACTTGACCACAGTTCTTGAGACATTTACTCTCAGCAAATATTACTTGCCCTCATATGGTTGTTTGAAAACTAGGTCATTTGTATGCTTTCCCTTTGTGCTGATCATCTGTATTTCTGTATCTGTAATCTGTATTTTATCACCTGTATTACTCTTGTCTTGCTTCTTATAACTGCATTATTCTCTCAAGCTGTTGAAGAATCTGATGTGACTCTCACTTTAAAAACCCACTGAAGGGTTTGCTCTCTGGGTTTGTCCTAGGCAATAGGACTTGGTCATACTCTTCAAGGTATAAAACAAATGCATTTTCTTTTGGTCAGTCTCAACAACTTAATCTTTTAATCAGCTGCCTGTGTGTGTGTATTTATGTGTGTGTGTGTGTGTCTTTTAAAATAACCAAGCATATCAACTGCCTTATGTGTGTGTATGTGTTTATGTGTGCATGTACGTGTGTGTGTGTGGCTTTTAAAATAATCAGCATATCTACTACTTCGCTTAGTCTGAGAAGGTTCCCCCAATGAAAGCTATACACATGTTATGAAGTTTTTACACCTCTTTTTATTATTTCTGCATTTGCTACAGCTAGTACTTATGGATTTTAGGTAAAAGAGTATGTGAGTTGCATGTGATTTTTCTGTTGGCCTCTGAAGTGGTTTCCATCTATGCATGTCTTCACCGCATTATGAGCTGGCTCTGGTCAATGAATGCAGTGACCACATCCAATACTTGAGTTGTTACCCTTTCTTTCAGGTTCGTTCTGCTATTTAAAACAACATAAAGGATCTTTGTTTATTTTTGGATTTAAGCTTTAAACAAAAACAGTAGTGTACACATACACAAACATATATACATTTCAATGGAAATAAAGGAATCACCAGGAATTATTTAGATTGCTTGAAATTTTTACTACTGAGTAAAAAGGCTAGGGGGAAATCTCCTAGAAGGGAACCTATGTCGAGATTGACAAAACATGAATTAATTACATTGAACATAAATTTTTAAAAAGAAGATGAAGGAAAAAATTAGAGTTTAGATATCTTCACAGATTTATACTTCCTTTATCTGGCATGCTTTTTATTCCATTGTGAGATATAGTATTAATGAACTGTTGCATGAAAATGCAAATGTATTATTTAAAGGACAAAGTTAAATGATCACTCTGTACCTACTACAAGGCTAAAAAATAAACATTATCATATCTGAAACATCATTATGTGCTTCTTGAATTCACACCTTTCTTCTCCTCTGTCTCCCATAGTAACTGCCATCCTGAGTTTTGTATTATTTCTTTGCTTTTGTTTGTAGTTTTTACCTCATGTATGTATGCTTCAATAAACAGTATATTGTTTAGTTTTATCTGCTTTTAAAAATACATTAAACCATATAGTATATTTTCTTCTGTCTTAATTCCTTCACTCACTATTATATCTTTGAGACCTGCCACTGTTAAGATGTAGTTCTAGTCATTATCTCATTGTGTGAATACACTACAACTTACTCATTTCACTTAGGATGAAGATTTGAATGGATGATTCTTTTCTTTCCCTTATACAGACAGTGCTACTATAAATATTTTGAACAATATATTCTGGTGTACTTTTGCAATATTTTCTCGAGGATACATGGTTAATAATAAAGTGGTCATATTGTAGATTATATACAGGGCTTCCCAGGTGGCACATTGTAAACAATCTGCCTGCCAAGCAAACTTGCAGGTTTAATCTCTGGATCAGGAAAATACCTTAGGGAAGAAAATGGCAACCCACTCCAGTATTCTTGCCTGAGAAATCCTATGGACAGAAGGAGCCTGGTGGGCTACAGTCCATAGGGTTGCAGAGTTAGACATGACTTAGCAACTACACAACAACCATAGTATATATACCTGTTGTAAGTCAGAATATATTGGATGCACCAGATATGTAATTAAATAACAACAGCAGCAGCAATTATCAGCAGCTCACACCAGCAAAGGCTGATTGTGTTCTCTAGTTGCACATGTATTATTTGTGGGTTGGACATCTTCAATGTGTCTTCAGTCTAGGACCAGCTTCAAAGAGAAGCCCCAAGTGGTAACACTGCCAGAGTTGTGCCAGAGGGGAAAGACCACAAGGCACAACAACCAGGAAGTAAAAGCTTCTACTCAGAAGTGATATACATCCCTCCCATTCATATTTTATATACTAAAGTAGGTCACGTGGCCTAATAAGAATTCTACAGGATGGGATTTAAAATCCATGGAGGGGCACTGCATTTGGTGACAGCATGGATTCCCTGGTGGCTCAGACAGTAAAGAATCTGCCTGCAGTGTGGGAAATCCGGGTTTGATACCTGGGTTGGGAAGATCCCCTGAAGAAGGGAATGGCTACCCACCTCCAATATTCTTGCGTGAAGGAATCTGTGGAATGAGGAGCCTAGCTACAGTGTATGAGGTTGCAGAGAGTCGGACACAACTGAGTGACTAACTCTTTCACTTTGGCCTTCCCAGATGGCACTGGTTGTAAACAACCTGCTTGCAAATGCATAAAGAAATAAAGAATCACAGGTTCAATCCCTGGTTCAGCAAGATCACTGGAGAAAGGCTTGGCAACCTACTCCAGTATCTTTGCCTGAAAAATCCCATGGACAGAGGAGCCTGGCAGGATACAGCCCAGAAGGTCACAAAGAGTTGAACGCAATGGAGGCGACTTAGCACAAGCACAGCACAAGGACACACAATAGTCTCCCACAGTGTGTATTTAACTTTACGAGTAATATCAAAGCATTCTCAGAGTGGTTGCATCAAATTGCACTTCCACCAAGAGGATCAGAATTCTTTTGTCCACATCCTTACCAATGCTCTGTACTTTCTGACTTTTAAATTTTTATCAGTCTAACAGGAGTGAATGATGTCTCCTGTTATTTTAAGTTGCATTTTTCTGATTATTAATGGGATTGAATATCTTTTCATATAGGCCATTTAAAAAATTATGTGAAGTTTCTGATTAATCACTTTCCTTTTGTTGTTGTTCAGTTGCTAAGTGGAGTCAAATTCTTTGCATCCCCATGGACTGCTCTCCTGTCCTTCACTCACATCAGAGTTTGCTCAGATTCGTGTCCATTGAATCAATGATACTGTCTAACCATCTCATCCTCTGCCACCTCTTCTCCTCCTGCCTTCCATCTTTCCCAGCGTCAGAGTCTTTTCAAGTGAGTCGGCTCTTTGCATCAGGTGGCCAAAGTATTGGAGCTTCAGCTTCAGCATCAGTCCTTTAGGATTGTCTGGTTTGATCTCCTTGCAGTCCAAGGGACTCTCAAGAGTCCTTTCCAGCACCATAATTCAGAAGCTTCACTTCTTCAGTGCTCAGCCTTCTTTATAGTCCAACTCTTCACATCCATACAGGACTACTGGAAAAACCATAGCCTGTTTGTCTGTTAAACTGGATGAATGTCTGTACTATTCTTTTCTTACTTGCTCACAGGAATTCCTTTTCTGGTTCTTAATCCTTTCTCAGTCGTGTGGTGCAAATATCTTCTCCCAAATTGTAGCTATGTCTTATGATAAGAGAACTTAATGTTTTTCAATTATTTTGAAATAAGTCTAAATTTAAACTTAAAAGTTAAAGAAAGTGTGCATAAAGTCCAATATACTCTTTGCTCAGAATTCATTTTTCTTTCTTCTGAAGCATTTGAGAGTAAGTTGGGACACAATGCCCCATTACCTTTCAATACTTTGGTGTATATTTCTTATGTAAAAGAATCATCACAGTACATCCATCAAGATCAAGAAGTTAACATTGATTCAACATTACCATTAAGCCAAAGATACTATTCAGGTTTGGTTATTTGTCCTAATAATATTTTTTATAGATCCAGGGTCTAGCCCAGCAACACATTTAGTTCTTATGTCTCTAATTTTCTTCAGTCCAAGAACTTTGTCTCTTGTGTGCATTTCTCCTCATATCTTGGCACTTCTGAAGAGCACACTTCAGTTGGTTTGTAGACTGTCCCTTAATTTGGAATCTGATGTTTTCTCATGGCTCTTGCTTTTTGTTAAGAATTCCACAGGAGCCATATTGTGCTGTTCTCAGTGTATCATATCAGCAGGTACACCACACGGACTTTATCTGTTCCATTACAGATAATGTTAACTTTTATCACTTGGTTAGGATGTGAATTAACAAAACCCTACACGCTCACATTAGTTACTTAGGATGTCGTTATGTCACTTGATAAGTAATTCATAAGTATATTCAGAGGAGATTATCTGAAGTTATGTACATGTCCTATTTCCCATTTACCCATCAGATTTACCATCCATTAATGATTCTTGCCTGACTTAATCATGACAAAAGTGCTTGCAGAAGCGTAATTTTTCTAATTCCACCTATATTTGCTAGTTGGCATTCCATTGTAAGGTAGAGCTCTTCCATCCCTTTCAACTAAATTAATGTGTTTACTTCTGTCAGTATAGACATGTGCATTTCTATTTTATTCAAAGGTTTACAGTCCCTTTATCATCATTAGTTTCATCACTACATTATCCAAGATGTGGCAAATGGAAGCCCTTTCAAACTGACTTCTGTAACTATTGACATTTCCCTGATTCTTTGAGCACTTTCTTAATTTCTTGCTTAATTAATTGCAGGTTAGTTTTCAGCTATTTCTCTACGAAGTTCAGTTTAGTGGAGAATGGTATTTAGAAACCAAGATCAAGTTGGCTCACTGCTACTAAGGTATCATTGCTTCTAGTTTCTCTTAGTAAACATATAAGATGTAAATTTGTATGCACAGACATGTATACACACACACCTCTGTATGTTTCTGTATATAATTCACACTATGTGTGAAGCCAGTCAAGTACCACAGAGTATATGCTAATCTTCTCTGCTCTGTGTCCCTAACTCCCTTTCTGAAACAGTGAGAAATTGTCTCCTTTACCCTCAGTCCATTTACTTATTAGATCAACTTTCCCAGTAGGTAAATAAAGTTATAGGTGAGTCAGACCAGAGGTGAGCACTAAAAGCCTGATCACTCTCTTCCACTAGTATGTGCCTCTTTAAGGCTTGCAAGTCAAAGGCTCCACTGAAGAAGGGGAAGAAACATAAAGAGGAAAGGCCCACAGAGAGCTCAGCCCTGGACATGAACCCTGCCCATTTGGAGTGCCATAACATGGCCAGGTCCCAGACACTTAGAGGCACTAAAATCTCAGCTCCCCATAAAGGAAGAAAACATGGAGAAGTCCTTAATTATAGTTTAGACAAATAAACCCAACTTTATTATAGTTTCTCTCTTTTTTTTTTTTTCATTTTGTTCACAAAATCTCCTACACCCAAGAACATTAAGATATTCTCAGATATTGTCTTCTAAATGTTAAATATCTTTGCCTTCACATTTAGGTATTTTAATGTTCATTTTAATGAACATTTTAATGTTCCTGGAATTGATTTTTTTTTTTTTACTGTGATAAGAATTTGGATCCCAATTTATTTCTCTTTTTCCATATGGATAGCCAGCTGTCTGAGCAGCACTTATGGAAATGTCCATCCTTTCCCCACTAAAATGAAAGACTACCTCTGGCATATGTGTAGGCTCCATATACTGTTTTATTAGTGTATTCTCCAGTTTTTGTACTAGAACCAACATTGTCTTTATTGCCAGATCCAGGATCAGCTACATAATTTGAAGGCACAGAATGCTCTGAAAAGGTGGGGGCCTTGTTCAAAAAGTATCAAGAACTTCACAACAGTGACAACAGAGTATTAACTCAAGTGCAGGGCCCTTCTGAGAACAGGCCTTATGTGACTGCACAGGTCACACACCCATGGTGACAGACCTCACTAGAATTTTATGTCTTGTTGTGTCTATTAAGGGATTGTGCTTGCAGAGGGTCATTCTTCTTCCATATCACTGCAAATTTAATTTCTTTCTGTTGGAATTTACTAAATCTCAAATGTGAAGACTTCACTCTCTAAAATAAGTCTACCTCTTGTATTATGCTTCCTGAAGAATCTTTTTTTCTTTCTATTCCAAGGGCTGCCTTAGCAAGCACAAACTTGGTTGCTTAAAAATAACAGAAATGTATTGTGTCACAGTTCTGGAGGTCAGAATTTCAAAATCAAGATGTCAGCAGTGTCATACTCCTTCCACAATCTGCAGGGAAGAAAAACCCCTCACACGTTCTGAGCCTCCAGAATTGCTGTGTGTTCTTGGCATTTCTTGGCCTACAGATGGCTCTCTGCAACCTCTGCCTCCATCTTTTGGCACAGTGCTTTCCCTGTGTGTCTCCTGTCCTCACAAAGCTGTCTGCTTGTAAGGACACTGGTCACATTTGATTAGGAGTTCACCCTACCCCGGTACGACTTCATCCTAACTAATTACACCTGCAAAGACTATTTTCAAAGAAAGTCTGCATTCTGTATTACTGGGACATTAGAATTTCAGCATATCTATTTATTTATTTATTTTTAATGGATGAGGCACAATTCATGCTATATCATATACAAGGAAATTCAAAGCAAAATATCAAACTCAGTGACAACTTTGCTTCCCATAGCTGTGTTTTGTCCTTCATCCTTATTTATTTTTCCCTCATCAACGGATAGTTCCTAGTTATATTTTACCAGGATCTAGTTATATATATCGGAGAAGGCAATGGCACCCCACTCCAGTACTCTTTGCCTGGAAAATCCCATGGAGGGAGGAGCCTGGTAGGCTGCAGTCCAGGTCGCTAAGAGTCGGACATGACTGAGTGACTTCCCTTTCACTTTTCACTTTCATGCATTGGAGAAGGAGATGGCAACTCACTCCAGGGTTCTTGCCTGGAGAATCCCAGGGACAGGGGAGCGTGGTAGGCTGCCGTCTTTGGGGTCACACAGAGTCGGACATGACTGAAGCGACTTAGCAGCAGCAGCAGTAGCAGTTATATATATGTGTGTATATATATATATACACACATATATATAAATTATGGAGATATATATCCATTTCTTCCTATCATATACATATCAATATATATATGTGTGTCTGTGTGTATATATATATATCTCCATTTCTACCTATCATATATCTTTTGTGTATATTTTTGTAAGAACTACTCCCAGTCTTTTGTAGAATGATTCACGTACTGCATGGATATTTAAAATTTTACAGGTAAATCTAATGGCATGGTTCAGTCACCATACAAACCTATCAATCTACCCATTAGTTTTCTTTAGAGGAAGAAAACTGTTTGATGGTTACCTGGAGACTGTCTGGATTTATGTACATTTTTAAACTTGTTAAAGTTTATAACTTTTTTAGTTCTCAAGTTTCCTAAACTTAAAATGAGAATCAAAGTTGTAAGTACCTCAAGTGCCCACCGTGACATAAGTACTCAATAAACATTAGTCTTAATTTGATATTTTTGTATGCTTGCTTCTTAAGAATAGTGGATATATAAATTGCATAAATTATCACCATAATTATGTTCCAAGTGGCTTAAAGGGGAACTCATTCATTATTTATACAGCAGGAATTCATTGAATGCCTAGTAAGTGGATTGCATTTTCTAAGTAAACTCATTTTTCTTCTAATCCTAAAACAGCATCCAGCAAACACATAATAGGTGCTTGATAAATCACTATTGAATTATCAGAAAAGAACAGTGTCAGTATCTCCTGGGAGTTTATAAGAAATGCAGACTTGGTCAGAATGGTCATCATCAAAAGTCTACAAATAGTAAATGCTGGAGAGGGTGTGGAGAAAAGAGAATCCTCCTATGCTGTTAGTGGGAATGTAAATTCATACAGCCTCTATGGAAAACAGTATGAAGGTTCCTCAAAAATCTGAAATAGAGCTGCCGTATGATCTAGCATCTCACTCTTGAGCATGTATCCAGAAAATATGAAAACTGTAATTAGAAGAGATACATGCACCCCAGTGTTCATAGCAGCATTATTTACAACAGCTAAAACCTGGAAGCAACTTAAATGTCTATCATCAGTTGAATAGATAAAGATGTGATACATATATGCTGCTGCTGCTGCCAAGTCACATCAGTCATGTCCGACCCTTAGTGACCCCATGGACTGTAGCCCACCAGGCTCCTCCCTCCATGGGATTTCCCAGGCAAGAGTACTGGAGTGGGGTGCAATGGACTATTACTCATCCAAAAAACCACACATATGTATGTGTGTGTATATATACATGGATACACATACAGTATTACTCAGCTATAGAAAAGAATGAAGTAATGTCTTTTGCAACAACATGGATGGACCTATTATCCCACTAAGTGAGATTAACACACTAAGTGAAATAAGTCAAAGACAAATATCATATGACATTGCTTATATGTAGAATCTAAAAAAAGAGACAAGCATGCATTTATTTTCAAAACATAGAGGTTCAGGCACAGAAAACAAACTTGAGTTTACAAAGGGGAAACTATGGAGGAATAAATTAGGAGTTGAGATTAACAGATACATGCTGCTATGTATAAAATAGATAAGCAAGAAGGACCTACTGTATAGCACAGGGAACTGTATTCAATATCTTATAGTAAGATTTAATGGAAAAGAATCTTAAAAAGCATGTCTGTGTGTGTGTGTATGTATGTATGTACCTACACATACTCATAACTGAATCACTTTGCTGTACACCTGAAATATTGTAAATCAACTGTACCTCAGTAAGAAAAAAGAAATTCAGACCCTTAAGCCTCACTCAATTTACTTTCTCAGAGTGGGACTCAGGAATTGATACATCACAGACTCTCAGGGGAATTCTTCTGCATGCCAAAGTTGAGACGCATAGCTCTAGCTTCTCACACATGCACATCACATGAGGAATAGTTAAAATGTATATTCTTATTCAGTGGATCCAGAGTGGCGCCTGAGGTTCTACATTCTCTCAAGCTCCAAGGTGAAGCAGACACTATCACACACCAGTGCCTGATAGTTGATGCTGGACAACATTTTTTATGAAGGGCCAGACAGTAGATAGTTTAGGTTTTGCTATCATACAGTTTTGTGTTGCAACAAGAAAGGTACCATAGACAATATATAAATAGGTGGATGGCCCCATGGACAGAATAGCCTGACAGGCTATAGTCCACGGGATTCTCCAGGGAAGAATACTGGAGTGGGTTGCCATTTCCTTCTCCAAAACTGAATTTAATGACACTGAAATTAGAATTTCATAAAATTATTATATATCTCAAAATAATCTTCTTCTTTTGACTTTTATCAACCATTTAAAAATGTGAAAACCATTCTTAGCTCACAGGCCATAGTCTGATGACCCCAGCCTACAATAATGCTACATAGGGCAGAGTGATTCTGTTTTCTTGTTTCCCAGTTGTATAATGAGGACATAGCATTTATACAGGAGAAAGTTTTAAAAAATACAGTTTCCAAGGGGAGAGAAAGCTTTCAGGAAAAAATCTTCCTATTGTTAATAGCACATAAGCATCAGTAAATACTAAGTATTTATTAAAATACAAACACATTGTACACAACCATGTAAAATATATGGGTTAAAGGAAGTTGAGGAGTGTTAACCTGGATATGACAAAAATTTTAAAAAACAGTTGGTTTCAAATACATGAAAGATTGACTTGGGGTAGAAGAAGGTTGTGAAACCTGCTTTTCTGCAGAAGGTAAAACTAGTATCAATGGGTCCTAGTTCAGTTCAGTTCAGTCGCTCAGTCATGTCTGACTCTTCACGACCCCATGAATCACAGCACGCCAGGCCTCCCTGTCCATCACCAACTCCCGGAGTTCGCTCAGACTCACATCCATCGAGTCAGTGATGCCATCCAGCCATCTCATCCTCTGTCGTCCCCTTCTCCTCCTGCCCTCAATCCCTCCCAGCATCATTTTCCAATGAGTCAGCTCTTCTCATGAGGTGGCCAAAGTACTGGAGTTTCAGCTTTAGGATCATTCCTTCCAATGAACACCCAGGACTGATCTCCTTTAAGATGGACTGGTTGGATCTCCTTGCAGTCCAAGGGACTCTCAAGAGTCTTCTCCAACACCACAGTTCAAAAGCATCAATTCTTTCGTGCTCAGGTTTCTTCACAGTCCAACTCTCACATCCATACATGACCACTGGGAAAACCATAGCCTTGACTAAACGGACCTTTGTTGGCAAAGTAATGTCTCTGCTTTTCAATATGCTATCTAGGTTGGTCCTAGTAGAGGGAAGCAAATTCCAATTCATTCTGTCAAAGAACTTTCCTAAACAGTTCAAGTTGTACAACAACAGAACTGTTTTCCCAGGAGGGAACGTTTTTCTCATTACTACAGGTAATTTGGAGACACTCCATCTTTGGGTGGGCATGTTGAAAAGGAAATTTATTTTGGTTAAAGGAAAGATTTCATGCATAAGCTTTTTCTCAACCAGATTCTCTTTTACATCCTCTCCAGCAGTCTCTTTGTTGAGTGATGTCCATTCTGTGTAACTGTTTGAAAACCTTTTAGTAGCCTCTTCACCTCCATTCTTACCAACACAATCCAATTCAACAGTCCCATGTCAGAGAAATTCTCTGATTATTTCTCTGTCCCTAAACCTTCAATGGTGCCAGATGAACTCTTCAGAAGTTTTCCTGTTCTGGTGTTCAGTCTCATTCACAGCTCTCACAAGCTTTACTTTCTACAATTCTTGGTCACCCACTTAGAATGGACAACTCGTTAGTCAGAGAACTGCCCTGTATACTATCACCTGTTTTCCCTTACACAGGCTGTTCCTGCCCGCTGCTATACTCTTTTACCACTTCTATTTTTCATCTATCTATGTCCTACCCATCTTTCAAAGCCCATCTGAGATATTTCTTCCTTCATGAGATGGGTAGGTATTATTCACATACACACACACACCTTTATTCTCTGATAGCACCGAGGTAATTAACAACCATTAGTTTTCTGAGGTATTTCGTAACTTGTCATGATCTCTGACTCCTGTACATCTCAACAACTTCATCTCTAATAGCTCCCTATTTTCCCATTACATACTGTCTCCATTCTGACCACTGTTTATTCCTCAAATGCTCTTAGCCTATTTCTAACTCAAACCCTCTCTGAGGCTAATGCTCTTCCTTTAGACTTCAGTGTAGCCAATTCTTTTTAGAAATCAGCTGTTCATTCAAATTGTTGTCTCCTTTGACTGTGCCATCTACTCTCTATATCATTTTTCTGTTTTTATCTTCTTAAGAGCATTATTACTCTCTGACATTATCTTATTTGTTTATTTGCTTACGATCAACTTTGCTGCAGTATTTCTTGAAAGTAAGGCTCATAAAAGTGAATACATTTTCTAATATGTAACTACAGAAAAGCTCTAGGAGCATCATAGGTACTGATTGAAGGGATGGTTAAATAAGTTAACAATTACACTATGTGTGCTTTAAGAGCAGATGTATTACCCTGCATCATTTTCTTCCCACTCAGTCAGTTATTAGCTGAGAGTGGGCCAAGAGAGCTACCAGAATGTCATGAATAAACTCTACCATCCAGAATATTGCCATCAGAGTTTTTACTGACCTAACCAGTGAACACTCATGATAAGAATCTCAAGAACAACTAATGTGAGAGATACTTAAAAATAAGTAGTAAAATTGTATGAATGAATAAGTAGAGGTACATATATTGCATTGTGGAAGAATGTGATCTCCTTGTTGGGTTAAATAAGCAATGAATAAAAGTTTAGTGACAGAGGGAAATGTGGAAAGATGCATGTCATTACTTTGGCAGGGATAGAACATAGTATGGGGAAAAAAAATGAAAAAAAAAAAAAAAGACAAGTAAAACAGTTAAACCCATGAAAACCAAAAGCGCTGTTGAATAGACACTTGGAAAGAGAAATATTTTTGTTTCTATAACAAATGGGCAAAGGTTAAGGGATGTGAACGCTGGAAGGGTAATGCAAATCTAACTTCAGGAGTAGAGGTCAAACAGAGAGATTGTGGGAATGGGCTCTAATTTTTCCAGTACTCATCTGATTTGATGTTCCCTCAATAATGTATCAGTGACACTTGTGCAGAAATTATTCTGTTGGACATCTGCTTCTGCTGAGTGTAAATCTCTTGGCAGGGAGAATAGTTAGTTCGCTTTTGGTGTGTGCCTCCTAAAAAGTTATGCTGAAAGTAAGAGGAAGAGAATAAATAAGGAAAGCTAGTTAGCCACTGTTTCAAGAGTCACTTTCGTGATTACTGTGGCAATTTCAAGTACAGGGAAAAAGTCTAAGATGAGGAAATACTGTCAGAAGCAAAAAAAAAAAAAATAGATTTAAAATATAATAAAGACTCCTCCATGTAAGATCTCCATTCCAAGTCATTTGAGGGCATGTACCACTGCCAAAATCCTGAGGACTCTCAAACTTGAGAGGCAACTGAAATGTCTACATCAATTTCTGTGGCACACACATCAAACACTCTTAGCCAATGCCCAGTGGATAGCACACGCCCAGAAGACAAGGAGCCATCCACATTATCTCTAATTGCATACCATGTGCTTTGAAAACCACCCACAAAAATATCACATTGGAATTACAAAGGAGCAGTCCTCATTATCCTTATTATCTTCCTTTTATGGAATTAAAGAAATAACAGCATCCACAGTAATTTACAATTTTTCTTAGCATTATAAACACATTAAAACCATGCTTTGTTGAATCAAGGCAAGCTCAAGAAACAAAGGCAGTGTGGAGAAACTCAGGTACTTACATTTTCACTCTGGCTTAATGTAGTTGGTGACTAAGAACGAAGACTCTAGACTTGCAGAACCTACGCTAGAAGCTGTGTGATCTTGGGCAATAATGACCCTGTAAACAGTAAAAATCACTGTAAAACATGCATAATACAGTAGATACATCAGTGAGTGATTATTAGGAATTATATGAAAGAGTAGGTATCAAGTCTTAGTCTAGGCTAAGTACATAATAAGCAGTGAAAGTGAAAGTGGCTCAGTTGTGTCTGACTCTTTGTGATTCCATAGTCTATACAGTTCATGGAATTCTCCAGACCAGAATACTGGTGGGTAGCCTTTCCCTTCTCCAGGGAATCTTCCCAACCCAGGGATCAAACCCAAGTCTTCCACCTTGCAGGTGGATTCTTTACCAGCTGAGCCACAAGGGAAGCCCAAGAATACTGGAGTGGGTCGCCTATCCCTTCTCCAGTGGAGCTTCCCAACCCAGGAATCAAACCAGGGTCTCCTGCACTACAGGTGGATTCTTTACCAACTGAGCTATCAGGGAATGTCAGCTATTCTTACTGTTTTCTCATTGCACAGAATAGCACTCAATTACATCTTTGCTGAATTGGCTTAGTTGTCAGTGACTTTCATAAGAAATGAAATGCTAGTGCAGGCAGTTTCATTTTATGACAAAGGTATATTCCTAAAAAGGTCTCACAATTCAAAACTGACTGATTCAACTTCTGTTTAGCCATAGTAAAAAATATTAATAGACTGTAATTGGAGTGAATTCACAAAGTGTTTAAATCTGTAATCACTATAGCTTAGGGGTTGATTTTGTGGCCATGTCACTAGCCTTTTTTCCACCTTATTTACTGTGTTGTAGAAGACAGTTTTTGCAAACTCAAAGTGTAGCTAGATTAGAGTTGCTTTTTATTTTGTCAGCATCATCTCCAGTAGTTTGCACAGTATCCTTTCTGAAATTTGTAGCATTTGTGTCCTGATAGTTCTTTGGCCCTCAGACTTTTTACTACATGTAAATTCTGTCTGAAGTTACTACTTTTCAGTTGGAACATTATCACTGCTAGAAAATGAACATTTGCTTGAAATTATTAAGGTGGTTTAAAGATACAGTAAGAATGAATGCTAAAATAATAGTTCAGTAAGCTGATAAAGGGGCTTCCCAGGTGACTCAGTGGTAAAGAATCTACCAGCCAGTGTAGGAAATGTGGGTTCAATCCCTGGGTCAGAGAGATCCCCTGAAGAAGAAAATGACAAACACTCCAGTATTCTTGCCTGGGAAATCCCATGGACAGAGGAGCCTGGCAGGGTGCAATCCATGGTGTCACAAAAGAGTCATATATGACCTAGCAACTGAACAGCAATAACAGCAAACTGCCAAATCTTTCAGAAGTTCTGTTTTTTGTGAATAACAGCTTGGTTCACCTGATGTTGAAAGAGGATAGTGGGTGTTTCCCTTTACCAGACAAAGTGTAGTCAACACAAGTCAACAGCAGTAATATAATTTAAAACCCACTTGATCTAAAATTTCTGAAGGATAAAATAATTGTCAATTTAAAAAAATTGTGGAATATTATTTTATTTCAAAATGTATGTATATGATATGATTTACTTAAAATATATCTTATTCAAATGTTTATAAAAAGTGGCCAAACTCTAATAGCTCCACCAAACCTAGTGAGTATCATGCCTACTGCAACCCGTTACATAATTACAAGCCCACATGGTCTGAGTTGCCTGTAATTGAGTCTAGTAAAGTCTCCCAACTCAATAAATCCTTACCATAATGTTAATATGCCAGCAACTCTTAGGGCTTAATTGTTTTACAACATTCATAAATGTGTGTGTCGTCCTAACTATGTTCAGAATAGAGGTATCACTGCATGTAGTTTCCTAGGCTATGAGTCATCATTGTGCTAAGTCTCTTGAGTCATGTCTGACTCTTTGTAACCCTGTGGACTGTAGCCTACCAGTCTCCTCTATCCATGGGATCCTTCAGGCAAGAACACTGGAGTGGGTTGCCATGTCCTCCTCCAGGGGCTTTTCTTGACCCAGGGATTGAAGTTGTGGTCTCTTATGTCTCTTGCACTGGCCAGCAGGTTCTTTACCACTCATGTCACCTGGGAAGCCCCTGAATTGTCATTGTGTGTTAGTTGCTCAGTCGTGTCCAACTCTTTGCGAACCCATGCACTGTAGCCCATTCCATTCCATCTTACCTGGAATTCTCCAAGCAAGAATACTGGAGTAGGTTGCCATTTCTTTCCCCAGGTAATCTTCCTGACCTAGGGCTCGAACCAAGGTCTCCTGCATTGCAGGCGGATTCTTTACCACCTGAATCATCAGGGAAGCCCAAATAGGCCATCGTTAAAAAAGAAAAAAAATTGGCCAGTCTTTTTCCTTCTGCAGTGACATGCAGGTCAGTGACGCTTCTTCTAGCTACTCAGTTCTGTTGCTCTTCACACTTAAAGATAGAGGCACACATTCTTTGCTGTGTTCTTCCCTTATTCTCTCAAATATTGACAGACCTCTTCCCATAAGATTCCTTTGGTACCAACTTAGGGCCTCAAAATCTTCTAACAGTGTAGGTTATCTGTCTCCTGAGTATCATTGGATAGAGTAATTTTGAAATGAAGTGGAAAATCACCGGATTGTATAGCCACATTTTAAAATAAACCTGTAATGTGTTAGTGAGAAGACCTGTTTGTCTAACAGTTAAAAAGGAAACTTCTAGGACCCTTCAAGTTTGTTGGTAAATTTTCGCATTACAAAGTAGTGCCAAAAGTCAAACTGAACATTTCTGTGAGGGGTGGGTTTCCCACACTTACTCTTCTTTCACCATCTTTTTTCTGAGTACTCCAAAAACCAGTCTCTCTTTGAGGGGGAGCAAGATGGCCTTCAGAGAAACTTGATGCTTTGATGCTCTGCCTTCTCACTCAGAATGAATTGTCCTACAATGGTCTTCTACCCAAACTTTCATTTTTGTTCATTGACGATGGTTGCTGAAGTGATTTTTCAGATAAAACAGCATTTCTCCCCGAAAGTCTCCCTTGAACCCTAATTATACAAGATACTCTGCAGAAAAAGAGGAAAAGAGAGAAAGTTTTATTTGTGCTTTCATCACTATGCAAAATGCCTGAAACTTTATCTTGTCTCTTAGAGTTTAAAAATTGATATTCTTGTAGTAAAAATTCTAATTAATATGGAAGCTGTCTTAATTTTGCTTAAACTGATATTCCCAGAATTTCATTTTGCCACCACCCCTCCCCATCACTTTTTTCTTAAATGTGACACCTTCAGAAACACTGAGATAACATAATCCTTGCTGAGAGTCTGGCTCAGGGAAGATGGAATATGCAAGGTGGAACTTTCACATAATGGGTAATTGATAACTGTCATTCTTTTTAGTCCTAGATTAGCAGTTTTATCAAATAAACCCCTGAGTGTATGCCTTTGTATCCACACATATATATTTATCTAAGACCAGATGTCTCACATTCTCTACACACAAGGTTTTATTGTTCTATTACCTGATCAGTGTCGAAGTGTCATCTCCATAGCTGCTAAAATTGCAAGTGTTTGTCTTTATTTTTTATGTTTCCTATTCTGTACTTATTTTATTTTTTTATTTTTTTGTCATCTTAATTTTCCAAAAACTTCTTTGTGGTTTCATGGCTGTCTGCCAACATTCTGGGAAGTGTGTGTTTTAAAATTCTTTTTCAGAGATCCACACACTAAAAAGACTGCCCCCAATAAGAAAATCCTCTCCAAAGATGGCATTATTTTACTTTTTAAGAACAAGTTAGAGTTGATAGAAGCAACGCTGTTTATTTCTCATGGGCCTGTCCTTTGGCTTACTCGCTGGGAAAATCCTCATCTCTTCAGATAAAAAAAAAAACAACAACTGCTTTCCAATGAATTAGAATACAATCCACATTTGCCCATAGTATCACACAGTGATTTCAGAAATCTGGGCTTGTTCACATCTGGAGAATGATGGCAGAATGCCCCTAGTTAGAAGGGCTTTCAGAATCTACGTGGATGATTTTGATTCCCTATGCCTCATTTTTTTTTCATCTTTGCCTGACTTGATTTCTTGTTCTGTTTTGTGCTTCACTCTTGTAAAAATGTCCTTCCTCTGCCCAGCCCTTACTGACCCGCATGTATACACATATACATATACAGTCACACACACAAAGATGCACATGCTCAGATAAGTCACACAGGCCGGGGGGAAAAAGTGAAAGGTCACCTTCACAATGGGTTTTCCAGGATTATTTAGATGTAATGAATAAAATTGCAAATTCTATTGAGGCTTTTAGAACTAATGAAAATTATCAATGTGTTACACAGCTGCATTTCAGTTTTGTTTGCCTGAGCCTGGAACAGAATAGATTTTATAAATAGAACTTAAATGTGACCACAGAGCATGCATACTAATCAGTTCATTTTAAGATATTGTTTTTGCAATACTTTTAAGATGCACACATGCTGGGAAAAATTACTTGTCAGAGGAACAATGTGGAGCAATTTCTTACCAAAGTTGCTAATGGAACTACTTTTTTCTTTCTTTTTTCATTTTCCCTTTTTTTTTTTTTTTAAACATGAAGCATCTCTCCTGGAAAGAGTTATAGAGAAAAAGGGCTTTGTTCCAGGGAATTTCTGTGAGAAATGTGACTTACTTGTGGGAAAGCTTCCATTAATTTGGGAAGGTTAAGATGAACGTAGTCAAAATATATTGGGTAGCACATGCTGAGTTGTGCCATCCATTATACACTCTCTTGGCTTATGTAAATGTGGAGGGCCTTTTTTTTTTTTTTTTTTTCCCCCCTGGCTCTAAAGAGATTGGAAAAGTGTGGGATGGAGTGCTAAGTGGTCCCCCATTGAAAGTATTCTTTACCAGCCAGTGACTTCCTCTAAGGAGACAGGCCTATCTGAATACTTCTTATATCTGGATCACTTCCCTCCTCTTTGACAGCACACCCCACTGTGGGAATGCATTTGTTTCACTTGTTTGAAGATGGAAATCCCAGAGGTGAGTTTTGACTTGGGATGAGGCAGCCAGGCCCAAGCTTCCCATAAAGGTGAAACACAAACACTCTTTTAGAAAAGGAAAGGTGACTCAAAGGCAAGCTCCTCTTCCCCAGTCATTAGCAGAAATAGATGTGAGATTGTTAAAACTCAATGTATTTTAAAAGCCAACCCTGGCCTCAGTAAAGGTGTTCAGTTCAGTTCAGTCACTCAGTCATGTCCAACTCTTTGCATTCCCACGGACTGCAGCGTGCCAGGCTTCCCTGTCCATCTCCAACTCTGGAGCTTGCTCAAACTCATATTTATTGAGTCAGTGATGCCATCCCACCATCTCATACTCTGTCATCCCCTTCAATCTCTCCCAGCATCAGGCTCTTTTCCAAGGAGTCAGTTCTTCACATCAGGTGGCCAAAGTATTGGAGCTTCAGCTTCGGTCCTTCTAATGAATATTCAGGACTGATTTCCTTTAGGATGGACAGGTTGCATCTCCTTGCAGTCTAAGGGACTCTCGGGAGTCTTCTCCAACACCACAATTCAAAAGCATCAATTCTTTGGCACTCAGCTTTCTTTGCAGTCCAACTCTCACATCCATACATGACCACTGGGAAAACCATAGCTTTGACTAGACGGACCTTTGTTGGTAATGTACCTCCTTTCTTTCCACACTGGCCTCATGAAGGAATTCTGAACTTCTGGGCACAATAGAGGTAATGAACCACGAAGAGATTTTAGGAACTATAATGGGAGTGGAGTGGGGTGGGGTGGGGGGAAGTAAATGACCTGGATAATTAAAATCCATGGAAAAGTGAGGCATTTTTTGTTAGCGATTCTCCATTACTCCAACTCTCACTAAAGCCATTGTCAAAGAGAAGAAAATAGATTTATTAATGCCAGTGCCTCTCCAAATCAAACCAGCAAATATCCATTGCATGCCCACTATGCCTGAAGTATGGTCTTTACCTTTATAAAGCATCGCAGCAGAAGACAAAGGCTAAAATGAAGATGAAGGAGGGAAAGGAGACACCCCCCCCAAAGACTAAAATATTGACTGACTGATCCTTGACAGAAGAAATCGGGCTGCCCCTGCACTGCACAACATACAGTAATCAAGAAAATAGCCTGGAAAATTGAATAGCCCCTTAATAATTAAATGCTACATGAAGAACTGTACAAGTAGAAAAAGTTTGTTCTATAAAAAGCACCAGGGTGGCTAATGTTTTGTTTCTAGAACTTGCAGAGTCTCCAGACTGAAAGGAAATCTTGGGGGTCCGCTAATCAAAGTTTCCCAAAATGCAGCTCCCTGAGATTTGTGCAAGATAATTGGCAGCAGTGCCTGGCAGGACAGGTATTTATTTTAATATAACAAGCATTTCAAATACATCATTTCCCATTTTATTGCTTGGGAGGAAGCTAAAATATTAAGTAAACAATTATACAAATGGCAGTAGATATGTGAGTCAGAATTAAGGTGGTTTATGGATGAGTACAGCTTGCAAAACATGGATTTTAGTCCAGTCTCTTTCCTATTTTTGAATTGTGAAGGGTAGGATAAGACAATGTCTCATCTGAAAACCCAGACACACTTAAATATACCCTGATTAAAAAACAAAGCATGCTCTGTATTTTAAAAATCAGATATTATTAATAATATACAATATAGAAAAACTTTCCAATTACCCCTTTGCCATAATCACCCATTATTAATAATTGGTTTTATATCTATTCAGATCAAATTTTCTAGGCCTGAAGTTAGATACTTAATATCTATTATATATTGTGTTCATGCTAAATTGAGTTAGACTCTTTGTGACCCCACGGACTGTAGCCCACCAGGCTCTTCTATCCATGGAATTTCCCAGGCAAGAATACAGAAGTGGGTTGCCATTTCCTCTTCCAGGGAATTTTCCCAACCCAGAGGTTGAACCTGCATTGCAGGTTGCAGGTTGGATTATTTACCTACTGAGCCATCAAGAAAGAAGTATGTTTTTTTTTGGGGGGGGGTGGTTTCTGACATTCCTGAGCTATAAATTATTATTATGATTGACCCTGAAATCATGTCTAGATTTTTAAGGGAATATAAAAGGGGCTTTACATAGAATAGTGGTTGCAGTCCGAGTCGGTGCATATTGGAAAACAAGGTGCAAATTGGGAAGGATTTTATCCGTTAATTCCAGACACAGAAAAGGTTGGGAAACTAAATGAGTGACCCTGAGTAGCTCATGCAAGTCTTCCATATATTCTTCATTTCTGCCTAGGCTGCAGGTTAACCTGAAAGGCCAATATCCTTGCTGACAGCTGTGCACTCCTGGTGATGATGTACCACTTCTTCCTCAGAGGAGTTCCTGCTTCTCTTCAAGGTCTCCTCACTTCTGATTCACACTAGCAGTTCTCTGATTTTTTTAGATCACAGTCTGTTTTTAAACCAGCTGCCACCCAAGGATACTTTTCAGTGGGAAATAAATACGTGATGAAAAGTTAGTTCAAAGGGATAAAATAAACAAGGGCAGTACAGCTTTGCCAGTAATATAGATGAATTAGGCATTGTTTACTTGAAATTTTTTAAGTGCAAACTTAAAAACAATTGTAATGTCCCAGGGGTATAAGCTGATGTCCTGTACTTATAAAACATGCTTACTTCTTATAGTACTTCACAAGCTATTTGTGTCACAGACGTGTCACAAGTGTGTGAGTAGCACCTCACCACTGTAACACAACTTCTTTAACAATAGGAACATGAGTGGCTCATTTTTGAGCATATATATAAGTCTGATTTTTAAAGAATTATACACAACATTCGGAAGTTGGTGATGGACAGGGAGGCCTGGTGTGCTGCGGTTCATGGGGTAGCAAAGAGTCTGACACGACTGAGCAACTGAACTATTAATGTAACCCATAGAATTTTATTGTTATTGTTCAGTCATTCAGTCAAGTCCACCTCTTCACAACCCCAGTGACTGCAGCATGCCAGGCTTCCCTGTCCTTCATTATCTCCTGGAATTTGCTCAGACTCATGTCCACTAAGTCAGTGATTCCATCCAGCCATCTCATCCTCTGTCTCCTCCTTCTCCTCCTGCCCTCAGTCTATCGTAGCATCAGGGTCATTTCCAATGACCTGGCTCTTTGCATCAGGTGACCACAGTATTGGAACTTCAGCTTCAGTATCAGTCCTTCCAATGAATATTCAGGACTGATTTCATTTAGAATTGACTGATTCCATCTCCTAGCTTTCCAAGGGACTCTCAAGAGTCTTCTCCAACACTACAGTTCAAAAGCATCAATTCTTCAGCACACAGCCTTCTTTATGGTCCAACTCTCACATCCATACATGACTCCTGGAAAAACCATAACTTTACAGACCTTTGTTGGTGGTGATGTCTCTCCTTTTTAATATGCTGTCTAGGTTTGTCATAGCTTTTCTTCCAAAGAGCAAGCATCTTAATTTCATGGCTGCAGTCACCATCTGCAGTGATTTTGGAGCCCAAGAAAATAAAGTCTGTCACTGTTTCTATTGCTTCCCCATCTATTTGCCATAAGTGATGGGACTGGATGTCATGATCTTAGTTTTTTGAATGTTGAGTTTTAAGCCAACTTAAAACTCTCACTTAAAACTCACTCTCCTCTTTCATGTCCATCAGGAAGAAACTCTTTGATTTCTCTTACATTTCTGCCCTTAAGGTGTTGTCTTCTGCATATCTGAGGCTACTAATACTTTTCCCAGCAGTATTGATTCCAACTTGCGATTTATCCAGCCTGGCATTTTGCATGGTGTACTCTGCATTGAAGTTAAATGAGCAGGGTGACAATATACAGCCTTGATGTACTCCTTTCCCATTTTGGAACCAGTCTACTGTTCCATGTCTGGTTCTAACTGCTGCTTCTTGACCTACATACAGGTTTCTCGGAAGGCAGGTAAGGTGGTCTGTTATTCTCCTCTTTTAGAATTTTCCACAGGTTGTTGTGATCCACACAGTCAAAGGCTTTAGCATAGTCAATGAAGCAGAAGAAGATGTTCTTTTGGAACCACCTTACTTTTCTATGATGCAACAGATGTTGGCAATTTGATCTCTGGTTCCTCTGCCTTTTCTAAATCCACCTTGAACATCTGGAAGTTCTTGGTTCACATACTGTTGGGGTCTAGCTTGAAGGATTTTGAGCATTACCTTGCTAGCATGTGAAATGAGTGCAATTATGAGGTAGTTTAAACATTCTTTGGTGTTGCCTTTCTTTGGGATTGGAACAAAAACTGACCTTTTCCAGTCAGTCCTATGGCCTCGGCTAAGTTTTCCAAATATGCTGGCATATTGAATGCAGCACTTTAACAACATCATCTTTTAAGATTTGAAATAGTTCAGCTGGAATTCCATCACCTCCACTAGCTTTGTTCATAGCGATGCTTTCTAAGTCCCACTTGACTTCACACTCCAGGTTGTCTGGCTCTAGGTATGTGAGCACACCATTGTGGGTGTCTGGGTCAATAAGAACTTTTTGTATAGTTCTGTATATTCTTGCCACCTCTTCTTAATATCTTCTGCTTCTGTTAGGTCCTTGCCATTTCTGTCCTTTATTGTGCTCATCTTTGCATGAAATGTTCCCTTACTATCTCCAGTTTTCTTGAAGAGATATCTAGTCTTTCCCATTCTGTTGTTTTCCTCTGTTTCTTTGCATTGTTCACTTAAAATAGCTTTCTTTTATTTCCTTGCCTTTCTCCGGAACTCTGCATTCAGTTGGGTATATCTTTCCCTTTCTCCTTTACATTTTGCTCCTCTTCTTTTCTCAGCTATTTCTAAGGACTCCTCACACAACCACTTTGCCATCTTGCTTTTCTTTTTCTCTGGGATGTTTTTAGTCTTCACCTCCTTTTAAGAGTCTGTCTACAATGTGGGAGACCCGGGTTTGATCCCTGGGTCGGGAAGATCCCCTGGAGAAGGAAATGGCAATCCACTCCAGTACTATTGCCTGGAAAATCCCATGGACAGAGGAGCCTGTTAGGCTACAGCCCATGGGGTCGAAAAGGGTCGAAAAGAGTCGGACACGACTGAGCGACTTTACCTTTACCTTACCTCCTGTTCAGTGTTACAAACCTCTGTCCATAGTTCTTCAGGTACTCTGTTTATCAGATCTGATTGTTTGTCTGTTTGTCACTTCCATACCTCCAGGGCAGATGTGTTAAAAAACATGACTTTCAAGTTTTTAAAGTGCCCAGAGCTCCTTCAGCCCGCCTCTAGGAATTATGTCCTGAGTCTACTGCTGCTGAGTTGACTTGCTTTGCATTCCCATGATATGCTGGGCATGCCTCTTGAAGAGTACTTTCCAGACTGTATTTTAATTTTGAATTTACTTATCTGCCTTCCTCAGAAGATCCTGAGCTCTTAAATATAGTGCCTATATCTTGTTCATTGCTGTATCACTCAAATTTAGCACAGCCCTGGCACCTAACAGATTAGCAATAACCATTATGTTTAACAAATGATTCTTTTTAGATGGCAATTTAAAGAAATATGAGTACTAGGAGGTACTAGATAGAGCAATAGAACTCATACTAATATTTATTAAGTGTTATACATACTATCTCAGTAAAACCTTCCAACCACATTTCTTTAAGGAGCTGTTGTTACTTAGAAGTGAAATAATTTGCCCAAAGTCATAAAATAGTAAAAACTGAGCTGGATTTTATCCTGTGTTTATCTGACTCAAAAGCTGTGTTCCTAACCTCTCTATTATGCTAGGCAAGTGCTAGAGGCTACTTCTTTGCAAATTATTTTAACTGTTAATTTTGAGTCCTAATACCCTGATAAATAAATCTGCAGTGCCCAGTGATATGTAAACAGTCACTCAGTCATGTCCGACTCTTTGTGATCCTGTAGACTATAGCCCGTCATGCTCCTCTCTCGATGCGATTCCCCAGGCAAGAAGACTGGAGGAGTTAGGCATGTCCTTCTCCAGGGGATCTTCCCAACCCAGCAATCAAACCCAGCTTCCTGCATTGCAAGTGGATTCTTTACCATCTGAGCCAACAGGGAAGCCAAAACGTGCCCAGTGATATGGCAAAACAAATTAGAATGATCATTTAACTTCTTCACAAACATCCCTTCTATAGCACTTTTTAGGTTGGAGAACTGTAGACTCAGGTTTGACCTTCAGCTCTGCAAGCCCCCCAAATACTTGATTACTTTATATAAAATGGGTTCAAATTGGGATTTTCTTGGTGGGCCAGTGGTTAAGACTTCACCTTCCAATGCTGGAGATTGGAATTCAATCTCCGGTCAGGGAGCTAAGATCTCACATGCCTAACAGCCAAAGGAACATATAATACAGAATTTTTTATATTTATTACATTAAAATGTATGTAATTTGTTGCATACAAATTTTGTAACAAATTCAATAAAGACTTTAAAATGGCCCACATTAAAAACATTTTTTCAAATAAAATAAATATTAAATGGATTCATATCATGGTGTAGTTATTTTTAAAGTGGGAAAGACATCCAAAAACTGAAGAATGTGTTTGAGCAGTGAACTGGGTGTTCTAGGAAAGATGACCATTCATCAGTCTTCTTGGTAGCCAAATACTCACTGAAAATAGAACATTTTCCAGGAATTTTATTCCAACTTCAAAACATGATTAAAACTTTAAATAAATTATAATTGGGAAAACAATTGTCATTTTGGAACTCTGGAATCCTCCGCTACCCCCAGACTGTTTAAGCAATAACCTTACCTCTTAACTTCTACATTTATAGAGGAGGTTCACAGAGAAACTTTATTTAGTTTCAGTTTCTCTCAGAATCTTCTCCCCAGGGACCACATCATGGCCATGCCTATTATGGTAATGCTTTATTCTATGTACTCTTAATCTGTTTTCCATGAAGGAGGTGTTCCATGGTAAAATCCAGGGGAAATAGAGGTGTTTAAGAAGCTGGGCAATGTTTGTTTGTTTTTTTTACTGAAAAGCTTCTCAGACCTTTTATATGCTATGTACTGTGAATATCCAAGAAGGTGATATGATTTAGGAAAATCTTAATCTGGCTGTGTAACTTTTATTATTGGTTTCACTTATGTTCACTAAAAGAGTGTAGGAGTCATGGGATTATAATTTTCATTTAACAGAATAATTCTATTCTTTCTCAGAACCCTCACACAATGTATCAATACATCTAAGGATGGTTTTGAATTGTTTAGAAAGAAGTTCACTATTAACTCCACTCGAGACTCTTGAATGGCTATATTTGGCTTCTTTCACATCAAGTGAGGGAGATTGTAACCATCATATTCCCTCAAATTCTAAACCATCCAAGGTCTATCAACATGGACTACATGGTTGGGAGATGAGGATTGTCAGGGTAATTTGTCATAGAAGAGTCAGGATGTAAGCTTGAGTTAAAAGTTAACTTAGTCCAGGCTGAGCAACCAGGAGGAAAAGGAGGAAGGTGGGAATCCCCTGGGGGCAGCCGGGCGGAGAGTAGTGTAAGCACAGGCACCAAGCAAGAGTCAGGAGTGTCCAAGTAAAGAGGAAACAGCTTAGCTTAAGCATTCTTGGCTTAAGTATTCATTTCATATTCAAAGACAAAATGAGATAGGAAAGGTAAATTGGAGTTAAATAGGAGAGTTTAGCTTCAGGTTAATGACAGAACAGATATTTCTAAATATCTGAAGTTGGGTATGAGAAAGATTCTGACATTTCACCGTTTTTAGTGCCAGTACATAACAGAATCCTAGTTTTCATTGCTGTTCTTAACAGAGGAAAACTGTGTAGACCACCAAAAGGTGTTTTGAAATCAAACTAGATTTTATTTTCTTAATTATCATTCAAGTGTGGGTCTTCTAACTGGGAATCAAAAGACCTTGATTTGGAGCAACATGGAAGAAACACAGCAAAACAAGATTCTCAGTGCAGATTAGTTCATGAAACAGGCCGTGCATGTCTGTCTTTGCCATTAATCACCTAGTTTTATGTCACCAGTGCTGAGAGGTCTGGTTTTAACCGTGCTGAAGCCTGATTCAGAATGGGCTGCAAATGATGGCAACAGGTCTCGGTCACTGAGCAGACACCCTGCAATGGTGCCCACTCATTGCTTACTGAAACTTCCTTTAATGCTGAATAACAGTGATGAAGACTACACAGATACTAGGATTGGATTGCTTAGATTTGGAACCTAGTTTCTCTGATACAGTTTCATCATCTTGAGCAAATCAACTGGATCCATTTTAATCTTGGATCATTTAATTTGAATGCTGAGAACTGGCATATCCCAGTTCTCAGCCTGTAGGGTTGCTGAAGGATTGATGACGGCTTTAGTACAGCTCCTGTCATAGGGTAAATGATGAGTACATTTCAACTTTTTTAGTTATTATTACCCTTGTGCGTGCTAAATCGCTTCAGTCATGTCCGACTCTTTGCATTCCTATGTACTATAGCCCCCAGGCTCCTCTGTCTATGGGATTCTCCAAGCAAGAATACTGGAGAGGGTTGCTATGCTCTCCTCCAGGGGATCTTCCCTACCCAGGGATCAAAGGCACGTCTCTTATGTCTCCTGTATTGGCAGGCAGGTTCTTTACCACTAACGCCTCCTGGGAAGCCAGTTGTTATGCCTAGCAATTTGGAATAATCCAAGAATCTTCTTTCTACTCTGAAAACCCTTAAAGAGAGATTCTTACAGAAATATGAAAAATGACATGAATGTAATTGTTTTATCACAGGCAAATTAGTACATTTTTTACATATTTTGTCATGGCCAGAAGCCTTAAAAAACAATCATAGTATCAGCACCTCTGAGTCAGTAAAAAATAAGTTATAATTTCTTTTAAATCTCATATTGCCTCAATCTTGTTAGTAGCCAGTGCATATTTAACATGTTCAAATAAAATGTAATTCATAACTACATTAATATATGTTAGGGTAATTTTTGAAATCTGAGCCGAGAGGCATTGATGCAGATTTTTACTTATCAATATATCTGTTTCCCTATTTCCACTCTGTGACCGTAATAGTTATTAATCTCAGTATTTCTAATGTTTTTTTATTCTTGGCTACTTCTCTGACATATTAGTTCTTAGCAAGAAAAAAAAAATGACTCAGTAATAGTAGACATGAATTCCACTATCTCTTCACAGCTCACTACATCCAGTAATAGATAATGGCATAATTACTTTTTGAGTTTTAAAAAATCCAATTGGAATGCCTGCAGGTATATGTACGTTTATTTGGCTTGGAACTTATTTTTTTTTTAGCATAATTCATTTACTGTATTTGGTATGACGGGTCCAAATGAAACCAAGCATCCCAAGGAAATTATTTTTTAATGCAGACTCATAACCTAGGTATTAATAATATTTCCTTTTTCTCACCCAAAGGCAATAAGGCAATTTTTTCTCCTCAAATCCATCATCAGCATCCATCAGGATTATTTACTCTGTTTATTGGTTCCTATGGGGGTGGTCTGTGAATTGAGGCAAGGCTGAAGAAGGCTCTCTGTACCCATCATTCATTCATTCATTCATACTGCTATGTACAAGGCTGCTTTAGGCACTGAGGATTCATCAGTGAATGTGAAACAGATAAAAGTCCCTTCCCTCTTGGAGCTGTAATTCTACTGGCATCACATTATATTACCACCAAGTGATGGCTAAAGAAAAGACACACTGTGTCTCTCATACCTAAGCTTAAAAAACTAAAGCTATGATGCATTACAACCTGGCCAAATCTTTTGTGGCCATTATGTCTAAAATGTGCCAACTTGTTTCTATGTGTGTTAAATCAGGAAGCGTGAAGAGTCCAAGAAACTTAAGAGACCCTGGGATCAGAGACAAAGATAGTTTTATTATTCACAACAAAAGAGGCAATCAGAGTGACATTATAGAAACAGTTCCCTGAGACACACTCTCTCAGGGCACTTAGTGATGGCCGAATGGTACCTGTACATGCAGTGAGGTATGTTACAAGACGGGAAACTCTAATCTAATTTAGGAGACTTTAATCTTAGGCTCAGAGGTAAAGAATCCACCTGCAAAGCAGGAGATGTGGGTTCAATCCCTGGGTCAGAAAGATCCCTTGTGGAGGACATGGCAACCCACTAGAGTATTCTTGCCTGCAGAATCCAGTGTACAGAGGAGTCTGACAGGCGACAGTCCATGGGGTCTCAAAGAATCGAACACAACTGAGTGACTGAGCATACACACACATGCAGTCTTACGTAAGGATTGCTTGTAAATCTGCCCATTCTCTCTCCAGACAGAGATAACACTTTTATTATCATGGAATGTGAGTATCTTCAAGAAGAGATGTCTTATGTCTCTAAATCTTTCAAGAAAAAAATCACTCTTAACTCTACTTACCCACCAGTGTATCTACATATATTCCTTATAGGTCTCCATCTCCTTCTTCCCAGAGTTACCTGCTTGTATAGGCCTTCCTAAAAAGATAGTCCCAGAGAATATGGGCTTTTAATTACTGAGCATATAAGGATGTCATAGATTCATAGAGAAATATCTCTCAACAATGGTATATTCCAATTAGATTGTATGACCCATGAGAACAGGGATGGCATTCTATCCCATGTCTCTGCAATAGTGTCAGACACATGGTTCAGTTCAGTTCAGTCGCTCAGTCGTGTCCGACTCTTTGCGACCCCATGAATCGCAGCACACCAGGCCTCCCTGTTCATCACCATCTCTCGGAGTTCACTCAGACTGACATCCATTGAGTCAGTGATGCCATCCAGCCATCTCATCCTCGGTCGTCCCCTTCTTCTCCTGCCCCCAATCCCTCCCAGCATCAGAGTCTTTTCCAATGAGTCAACTCTTCGTATGAGGTGGCCAAAGTACTGGAGTTTCAGCTTTAGCATCATTCCTTCCAAAGAAACCCCAGGGTTGATCTCCTTCAGAATGGACTGGTTGGATCTCCTTGCAGTCCAAGGGACTCTCAAGAGTCTTCTCCAACACCACACTTCAAAAGCATCAATTCTTCGGCGATCAGCCTTCTTCACAGTCCAACTCTCACATCCATACATGACCACAGGAAAAACCATAGCCTTGACTAGATGGGCCTTAGTCGGCAAAGTAATGTCTCTGCTTTTGAAAATGCTATCTAGGTTGGACATAACTTTTCTTCCAAGGAGTAAGCGTCTTCTAATTTCATGGCTGCAGTCACCATCAGCAGTGATTTTGGAGCCTAAAAAAATAAAGTCTGGCACTGTTTCCACTGTTTCCCCATCTATTTCCCATGAAGTGATGGGACCAGATGCCATGATCTTCGTTTTCTGAATGTTGAGCTTTAAGCCAACTTTTTC